>CM065738.1:52168704-52176204 GCA_033310375.1 Conus canariensis | reverse complement strand
TTGTCTTGTGTGCTGACAATCCCACCTATGGTTCCTCAACCTCTGTCCACGCTCAGTGTCTCAGACCACAGCATGCTCTTACCTTGTCTTGTGTGCTGACAATCCCACCTATGGTTCCTCAACCTCTGTCCACACTCAGTGTCTCAGACCACAGCATGCTCTTCTCAAAGCATCCATGTGACTTAGCTGAAAGGCAGATCCTTCTCTGGTGGGTGGATATACGGCGCCATGATACTGATATGCCCGCTGTGATTATTCGCCTCTGGACTGCTGCACCATCACTAGCATTGGCATTACTGTGCATATCAAGGTGGAAACGAACAAAATAGGACGGACATATCCAGGCCATATCCTGAAGAGTAGGTCACCTTTCACTTGAGACAAGCTTACTTCATCATGAATAAACAGCACTTCAAAACTAAAGAGTTGTTTGATGGGAGTGGATGGGAGGAGACATACTTAACATATCCCCAACAGAGAGTAAGGCTCTTACCTGTCCATCCCCTTCAGTGAAGATCATACACACTGAAATGCCCGTGCCACACACTGTTAAAATGGATCTGTAGAACTAACCTGGCCACTCTCAAGAGCAAACAGGATGGATTATACAGAACATTGACTGAGGAAGAGAACAATCCAAGCCATACGTCTTGGACTTGATGGAATAAACATTCCTGGTTGCACCCTGCAAAGCAGGAAAGTAGATCCAAAAGATCTGCCATAACTTAGAAGACATACAAACATTTCCTTGAAAGTGAGCATGGTGATATATACCATGTCATATAGAGGACGGACAGGCTGAGATGTCCAAAGCTTGAAGAGTAGACATGGTGCCATAACGAGCCGTAGGTTGAAGGGGAGATAAACTGATAGCCATGGGCCGCATTTTAACAGAGAAAACAGGTTTGAAAATGGTGTCTTTTTGCTGATGGCAAAATATCCAGCCTAGAAAAATAGCTATTGAAAAGTATTGACACTTCAAATCATGTGAACAAGAATCAAGGTATATTTACCTGCTATCGTGGGAGGTCAAGCCATGCGAAATAGATAAATCCCTGGAAATGCAGTTTGTGTTTGTTATCCAATTGGTCCGTCTTGGACGACAAAAGAAGAGAACTCTCCCTCTCTTTCCCCATTGAAGTCCCTGGAAATCCACTTTCTGTTTGCTATCCAGCAGGTCCGTCTTGGATGACAAGAGAAGAGAACCCTCCCTGCTTTTCCCCATTAAAGCCTTCCCTGCGTCTCTGTGTTTGAAGCCCATCAACCGGAGCATTTGTCAGTCCACCACAGCCCGTACTGGGAAGCATTGTATTGACGTTTTCACCAATAGACGCTGACTTGTGCACCAGGCCCTGAAGACCCATTGACATACCACAGAGGATGGCTGATGCCATGGCAGCCAGTGATCATACTATACACAGCGACCACAGGAAGAAGAAGTAGTGGACGAAAAGACAGGATGAAGAAGGACCTACAGAAGATGTTTTCAAAAGCAGACGTGTTTATTCGCGCAAATATTGTTGACCTGTGAGGAGATTGGGAAAGGGCAGGCAAGGGCCCAGGGAGATGTAATTGCATACATTGTCCCTGTCAACAATAGGTAGATGGTTTTCAGTTTTATTGGTGATAAGGTACCACCAAAAAATGGTAAGATTTTCCTGTATACATTATTACACATGTACAGACATGTAAAGGTTTTAGTGTCAAAGATAGATAGGTGTTTTTTTTTTTTTTTGATCGATGTGAGATGGCACCAAAAATGGTAAGAATTTCATGTATACGTTATTACACATGTAAAGACATGTACAGTTTTTAGTGTCAGTGACAAAAAAAAAAAATTAATCAATATAAGATGCCACCAAAAATGGTGACATTTTCCTGTATATATTAGTACGCGTGTAAAGACATTTAAAATTTTTAGTGGCAATGATAGGTAGAAAATTTGGGTTTTTAATTGATGATAAGATACCACCAAAATGGTGTGGTTTCCTTGTAGTCTGTAGGTAATATAAAGCAGCAAAGTGAATTTGACCACAGGATTACACAATGAAAAATAAAGCTGGGAAAGGTAACCCTAGGGATCACAGTGACCAAACGTTGCGACGTTTGTCACTCTTGTCCCTAGGATTACCCTTTCTACCCTGTTTTTTATTTATTATATAGCATCTCAATGGCTACATTCTATCTTTGCAGTTCTTCAATGGCGATACCAAATCGCTGTTCAACAAGAAAGGTGGCTCGCTGTCCACCTCAAACCTCCTGAAATTTAGCAAGTCCAAGACTGAGACGTCTGCCAAGGCCCAAAATGGGGACTTCGAGTTGACCTTCCGACCCTGGGACCCTGAGAGCAGGAAGTTCAGTAAGGCCAAATGGAGCTTTGAGTGTCTGAGCAAAAAGTTCCCAGACACTGGCTACCCGGAGCAACTCTGTGGTGAGCATCCTGTTCACATATATAATTATGTTTCACTGGTCTACACTGCAACCGGCCTTTTGACTGCTTCGATGAATGCATCAATCTTGTGACATTGACAGCGACAAAGGAGACGTTTTAGATACTGCCAAACACAACGATGTGTCGTATGTGTCATGTAAACTAACAAACCCCCAAAACTACGGCACGAGTTTCGTCCGTCTCTTTCACCTCATCCTTGTTCATCGGGACCCAACTAGGTGCCAGTTCTTCTAAGTGTCATAAATGGTGGGATATTTCTACAAACGGTTAGGAGTAAAAATGGTATAAATAACAGGGGGGGGGGGGGGGGATCAGACCGACTCTGATGTAAGATGGGAAAGCTTGGAGAGTCATGACACGCCGACCTCTGGACCACAGGGATGGCACTTAGGCAAGGCAAAAGCTCCAATTGTACATATCTTAAAACATTTGTTTTTAATACTGTACCTGCTAAACTTGAACAACCGAATCACAAGACAAACCACGACGCGTGTTGACCTTTTATGTCCCCTTCAGGAAAGATAAAGAACACCCAGGACAACGAAAATGAAGAACGAGCAATCACTTGTCTCATCCAGTTTACCACAAGATGGCCGTTTTGACATGTGGGTGTTCCAACGTTTTGGGCAGAATAACTTGGAAAGTTAAAGGTACCAATAAAGGGGTGCTTAAAAGACTAAGTGTGCAAGGAGAAGTAATGCAGCACATAAGAAACGCTCATCTCGCTCTGAATTGGATGAGATAATTGATTGCTTGTTCTTCATTTTCGTTGTCCAGAGCATTGTGTGTCTTGCTTGACGAAAACCTAAGAGGTCGAAACGAGTCGTGTTTTGTCTGGTGATTCGTTTGTTCATGTCTGGAGGATCTAGTGTTTGATTTTCATTTAAGATTTGTTAAATGTCCGCCTACAAACGCTTCACTTTGCAGCTCCAGTCATCCAGTCTGAAACAAACACATTGCGGTTCACTTGTTGTCAAAGCCTACGTTCAGGTAAATAGCCGGCCTCACTGTACGGTAGACCAGAAGAAGCTGGCATATGTGGTTACTTCAGAGGGCAGCGCAGTTCATTGAACAACTCATCCTGAACGAGGTCAATTACCTGCATTATCAGACGAGGTTCTGATAAAAGATGCAAAATGCAGAAACAAGGCAAGAACACCTCCCCCCCCCCTCCCCTCCCTTCCACCTCCCCTTCTTTGCCATCTAGAAGTCAAAGGGCGATTTATGCCATCAACGTTTAACTTCAAACAGGGTGGAAGCCTAATGAATAGTATTACCAAAAAACATTACATGGTTGGAATGAAAGTGGTTTGGGATTATTGTGAAACTTGTTATAAATCATCATGGTAGTAAATACCTCAAAGGTAAACGTGAATGATGTGTCGCAACCGTTACCTCAGAGATGATTTAGCTGAACAAATCACGTTGAGAAGCTTGTGTTGGAACAGCTATCTCGGAGATCGTTTCAAAAAACGATGGCGCGTTTAAAAGTTCTGATCCTAGGAAACAAAATGCATTACCGTTTATTACATAATTAGTTTCAGGTAAATGCTGTCAATGCAGTTTCTGAAAATGTGATGTGTGTGGATGGGGGGGGGGGGGGGGGGGGGGGGGGGGGGGGGGGGGGGGGGGGCTGCGTATATATATATATATATATATATAATGTATGTGTATGTGTGTGTGTGTGTGTGTGTGTGTGTGTGTGTGGTGTGTGTGTGTGTGTGTGTGTGTGTGTGTGCATGCACTAGAAAGACAAATCATAGCTGACAGTAAATGTCTATAAGAAGACGGGCTTGTAAACTGTGACGAGAGCGAGGATTCCTAACACCATCAAAACAGTTAATCGCGTACCATCGTCGTCGTCGTCGTTATCATCATCATCATCATCATCATCATCATCATCATCATCTCATCATCATCATCAGCGTCGTCGTATCTACTGTTGTCGTCGTTGTCATTATCGTCGTAGTCATTGTGGCCATCACATCGTCATCATGATTGTTGTGACGTGTCAGGTGGAAAGGACGAACAGGAAATCGCTGATCGCGCCAAGGAGCTGGGTCTGGAGTCACGTGACCAGGTCATCTACTATGACGTGTTCACCAACAGGGGCATCAAGCAGATGTGAGTGAATCTGTTGAGTGAAAGCATGGCGGTGTGCTGATGAAAGGATCATTATGATAATGCAGGATAACTGTGATATGAAGGTAAGGATAACCATGTATATCTGTGATCGCATAATGACAATAACCGTGGAGGTGATGGTGGCAATGTTATAGAGATGATGATGGTGAGTGACACGGGTAGCGTTGGCGATAACGATAACGATAATGATGATCATCTTGATGACGACAGCCACGATGAGCTCAGAGGGACGTGTGCGATTTTGTACTATATAGTCTTTTCACCAAAGCTGGATCCGCACGGATGTAAGTGAAATTATTGATGGTTATGACGTTGTTCAGACGACAATGATCATGATGAGAAGAGGAGGAGGAGGAGGAAAGAGGAGGAGGAGGAGGAGGAGGAGGAGGAGGAGGAAGGAAGAAGAAGAAGAAGAAGAGGTTGATGATGATGATGATGATGATGATGATGATGATGATGATGACGACGAAGACAATAATGATAACAACGATGATGATAAAAATAATGTGATGATGGTTGACCTAAGGGAACGTGATCATATACTTTGACACGTTCACCAAACCGAGATGTAACTAATGATTTATAAGACAAGAAGAAGAAGCTGATGATGATGATGAATGTGATGATGATGATGATGATGATGATGATGGTGCTGATGATGATGATGATGATGATGATGATGATGATGATGATGATGATGAATGATGGGCGATCACGATGATGATGATGACTTCATGACCAAACTGCTGCTGCAGCTGCTACTGCTGTTGATGATGATGGATACATTGATGACGGCGATAATTTATAACAACTCGTTTTCAGAGTCAGATATATTTTGCTTCAGCTCGAAAAAAAAGTACAGTACTGAAGACATGATCACTAGAGGGCGATTTAATTAGCAATTGTATACCGAAAAGGAAGGCGATATATACTCAGAGGCATAAAAAACGCGAAAAAATAGAGACAGTGCACGATTGTTCACATTGTGAACAGGACGTAAGCAATGTCGTTGGCACGTGCAACATTAGCAGTACGTGGTGTCTTGGCCGGTTGTAACCTCGTAACAGTGGGTGAATGTTGCCGGGTCAGCGTTTTTGGCACGAGGAGTGCATTTGCCATGTGGACTACCTACGCCACGTGCATCAATGTGAATTGCAACTCAATGTGGCCCCGATTGTGGGGCTATAAATTTCCAAACCCTAAAAAGTTCAAATTATCCCTTCCAGCGGCGCCAACATAATGCCGAGACTTTCTCGTCAAGATCGTTGCATAGCAATGGGGCAACTGCAGGCCGGGGTTCCAATGAGGCAGGTCGCTGTCGCATTCGGAGTCCACATTTCCACCGTCTATCGCCTTCTGGACCACTTTCAAGCAAGAAACACCACTGATGACAGACCGAGGAGCGGAAGACCAAGGGTCACCACAGCAGCCCAAGACCGCCATCTTCTGCGTCAGCATCGACGGGAGCCTTACCAAACCGCTGCCAACACAGCCAGGAACACCGTCTGACTGACGACTATAATTGCTTAGTCGCGGAGCCGGCGTGAGTGAGTGAGCTCTCCCTCCCTCCGGAGGGCGCCACCACGTCCGTCCAATGACAGCCCCTGTAAACTTGCCGATACGGATGACCCCTAAGGCCATAGACATGGAGTGTAGAGTGGATATCGCAGCTCAGGTCACTATGAGGCCAGGGCCACATATTTTGAACTTTTTTTTATGCTGATCGATGAGTATGAGGATGATGAAGATTACGCTACAGATTTTCATTCCAATCTGAGACTGCATGACAGGGCGTACTAATTAGACTTGCTTCCAGCGTCAACTTTGGATAGGTTACTGCAAGACAAAAAAGAAGACGAAGATACACACACACACACACACACACACACACACACACACACACACACACACACACACACACACACACACATCCCCCAACCATATACATCGTGATTGTTGGGGAGAAAATGAACGCTGCAATGTTATACTCAGTCCTCACTTAGAATATTCTTATCACCGCACAGACATCACAAGACAAAAAAAAAAAAAATCCCAACCAAACAAAAAAGCTTACTTCAGCTGCTTCGCTTTAACATTGATATGTTCCATTATGTTATGAAAAGAAATCACACGAACACAATCACTGTAAAATAGGTCGGAATTGTTCACAATACTGTTCGACTTCGCATCGCTTGGGCGCCGTGTTCAAAACGCTTTCGTATAATTATGTGGGAAGCAGAAACTTTGGTCGTTCTCCTTTCAGTCATTCAGCAGAAAATGATGACATGTTCACACAGTATCCAAACACACACTGCAGCGTTACAGTATGACAGTATGAGAGAGAGAGAGAGAGAGAGAGAGAGAGAGAGAGAGAGAGAGAGGAGAGGAGAGAGAGAGAGGAGAGGAGAGGAGAGAGAGAGAGAGAGAGAGAGAGAGAGAGAGACAGACAGACAGACAGACAGACAGACAGACAGACAGAGAAAGAGACAGAGACACAGAGTTGGTGTCACTAGGATAATTATGTCCCCAGGAACCGTAAATGTGTGGAAGCCACCAATATCATGACCAAACGCTGCTCGGAGAAACAACGGCGTCGTGCCATGGTCATGTGCTCCCAGATCCTGTCCAGCTACCCGCACACCAAGTGTGTCACCAAGTACTCCTGTGATCCCATGGACGTCTTTGTGGTACGGCCGTGTCCATCATCCTGCACTGTGTTTGGTTTCCCATCTCTCTCTCTCTCTCTCTCTCTCTCTCTCTCTCTCTCTCTCTCTCTCTCTCTCTCTCTCTCACACACACACACACACACACACACACAGCAACACACACACACACACGCAGCACGCACAACACACACACACACACGACACACACCACACACACACACACACACACACACACAC
>CM065738.1:52151204-52156204 GCA_033310375.1 Conus canariensis | reverse complement strand
TCAAAAGAGAATCCATCAGCACACCCAAAGCAGCCAGCAAAAGGTAGTAAAATAAACAAAACGAAAGTGTGGAGAGAAAAAAGTTGCTGAAAAATAAAAACATTATGCAAACAATAAAAAAATGTAAGGGACAATCTTTGAGCCTATTGCTTGAGGATCCATGTAAGGATGCAAGGGAGATCAAAAGATATGGAACAGTCTGAGTAGTCAGCTCTGCTGTTCAATAACCCAAGCATTGTCAGCAGCTAATAATTGTGCAAAACAACCTTCACTTGGATCTCCTAAGAGATGCAATCGCCCACTGATTGACCAAACAATATAATGCATGGGTAAACCATTGACTTCCGGAATAGGCCGGAGGACGTCCGGGAAAGCCCGGAGGACACTGGGAAAGACCAGAACCAAGGGCTCTGTGGGCTGGCTCCCCACTTTGCCTTAAACATGTGGCTACTAAGAATAAAAGGAAAAGATGCTCCCAGGATATACCGGAAGGGGGAGAGAATGATGAATCCATCGGTGCTCAACCAATCATGACTGCAAATCCCAAACGGACTATGAACATGGACCAAATGGAATATCCATGTGTCTGTGGAAAGCGTTTCGCTACCACCCGTGGCATGAAGATCCACAGAACAAAGATGGGATGTGTGAAGACTCATCTGAATGAGCAGCAGCGCACTGCATCAGCAGATAAGACGTCGGAAGACCAAGGCCAGGATTTAAACCACAGTGCCAAGGACATCCACGCTGTTGGTTCGGATGAGGAATTTGCACAGGCCCTCGATGCCAGGCGCCTGAAACTCAACCTGCCACGAGCAAACGAAACTGAAGATTGGGAGAAACTGGATGCAAAAATCGTCCAAAGACTCGATGCACTGATAGGGAAAAGCACCCTGGAACACAAACTAGCCACATATGGAGACATTGTGTATGCCACATGTAGAGACGCCTATGGAGCAAAACTACCCAAAGAGAAAACACCTCCAAAGAAATCCAGACGCCAAGAAAAGATGGACAAGATCAGGGTCCAAACGAAAAACCTCAAGATGCAAATGAAGACCGCACTGCCAGCTGAAAAACAAGGCTTGGAAAAACTGTGGAAAGACCTGAAAGAAAAACACAGCGCCTTCAGCAAAGCGGAATCTGCGAGGAAGAGGAAGAGCAAAAAGAAGAAGACACAAGAGCGCTTCTTCAGAGATCCCTTCCAGTTTGCCAGAACACTGTTTGAGCAGCCAAAATCTGGGACCTAAGTGTGGACAAAGGAGTTCTTGAGCAGCATCTGAGGAAAACATACTCTGACCCACAGAGCAAAGCACCACTCGACATTCAAGGTCTGGTGTGGCCAACCAACCCTGAGGAACAGTTCAATGGCAAGCCTCCAACGTTGGCGGAAATCAAGAAGGTGGTCGACAAAGCCAGAGCCAAATCATCACCAGGGCCAAACGGAATACCTTACCAGCTTTACAAGAAATGTCCCAAGGTGCTGGAGTGGCTCCACAGGCTGCTGCGATCGGCTTGGAGAAACCAGAAGATCAGCAGCCAGTGGATGACGGCAGATGGTGTGTACATCCCCAAAGAGCAAAACTCAAGTGACATCAGCCAGTTCAGGCCAATATCACTACTGAACGTCGAAGGGAAAATCCTCTTCTCTGTCATGGCAGCAAGGCTGACCAAGTACCTGATGGAAAACAAGTACTTGGATGTGTCAGTCCAGAAAGGTGGCATCCCATGCGTGGCTGGCTGTGTAGAACACGCCACAATGATCTGGGACGCAATCCAAAAAGCAAAAACAGAAAAGAGAGACCTGGACGTAGTGTGGCTTGATCTGGCAAACGCATATGGATCTGTGCCCCATGAGATGATACAGTTGGCTCTTGAGATGTACCATGTGCCAAAGAACATCCGCAACATGCTCAAGAAGTACTTCAATGGCTTCTCAATGCGGTTCTCTACCAAGGAGTACACAACAGACTGGATCAACTTTGGAAGTGGGTATTGCAATGGGCTGTGCAATTTCCCCAATACTGTTCGTGCTGGCAATGGAACTCATCTTGAAAGCAGCAACAAACAACGCGAGACAAACAGACCTTGGCGATGGATACAAGATGCCTCCTCTCAAGGCCTTCATGGATGACACTACAGTGATTTCATCCAGAGAAGACGAGACACGTCATGTGCTGGAGAGGCTGGACGACATAGTTGCCTCATCCAGAATGAAGTTCAAGCCAAAGAAATCACGGAGTCTCTCACTGAGGAAAGGAAAAGTGGCCGGATCTGTGGTCTTCAGTGTTGCCAACCAGGCCATTCCAACAGTCACAGAAGAACCAGTCAAGAGCTTGGAAGATGGTATGATGATACGCTGAAAGACACACAAAGAGCAAAAGAAACCAAGCAGATGGCGAGGAAGGCTTGGAGACCATTGCCCAGTGTGGGCTCCCTGGCAAATACAAGGTCTGGTGTCTTCAGTTCATGCTGATACCAAAGCTCCTATGGCCTCTGATGATATACGACATCTGCACCAGCATAGTGGAGGCAATGGAAGCCAAAATCAACAAGTTCACAAGGAAATGGCTTGGTGTCCCACCCTGTCTGACTGACATAGCGCTGTACTGTCGCCAAGCAAAGCTGAAACTACCACTGAATTCCATCCTGGAGGAATACAAAGCAGGGAAGATCAGACTTCAAAGCATGCTGGAGGACTCAGGAGACAAAGTGGTAGAAGCAATCAAGCCCCAGCTGAAGACAGGCAGAAAATGGAAAGTTCAAGAGGCGATGGATTCTGCAAAAGAAAGTCTCAAGATCAGAGAAATAACAGACACACACAGACCAACAGACAAGGACTGGGGGTGACCAAAACTGAATGGTGGTCAAAGGCCAAAGGAAAAGCCAAAAGAGACATGATGATTCAGGAGATGAGAAAAGAAGAAGACCAAAACAGACTCCAAAAAGCAGTCCAGCAGAGCCAGCAAGGGCAATGGACAACGTGGGAGAATGCACTCCAAAGAAGTCTCACTTGGAATGACATTTGGCACATGGCCCCTCTCAGGATCAGCTTCATTCTCAGATCTGCATATGACCTTCTGCCCTCAAATGCAAACCTGGTGAAGTGGGGGAAAACAGACGATCCTGCATCCCCCCTCTGCCATGAAAAACAAACAGTGGAGCATGTCCTAAGCTCATGTAAAGTAGCCCTGGCTCAAGGAAGGTACACATGGAGGCACAACCAAGTGCTCAAAGAGACTGTACAAGTAGTCTGGGCTAGTACCAACACCACAAAAGGGAAAATCAGGACTCCAAAAGCACCCGCAACATTCTTCACGGCAGGAGGCAGCAAATCATGGCCAAGAACAACAGTGCCACTCGAAACATGCAGGCAGAGTCTGCTGGATGGGGCAGATGACTGGGAGTGCACTGCAGACCTCCCAGAATGGAAGAGTCACCCAGAGATCATCAGCAAGAGTGGCATGAGACCAGACATAGTAGTCCACTCTAAGTCAACCAAGCAGCTGATCATGATCGAGCTCACGGTGCCATATGAGAACAGAATGGAGGCAGCTCAAATCTACAAGACTGAAAAGTATACTGATCTGGCAAACAGCCTGAGGAGAGAAGGCTATCAGGTCAAAGTCCTCACTGCAGAAATTGGAGCTAGGGGGTTTGTAGGAACGTCTGCATACAGCCTCATGAAACAGCTCTCAGTTGCAGGGAAGGAAAAAACCAGAGCCCTGAAAGCAATGGCAGAAGCGGCAGAGGGGTGTTCAAGCTGGATCTGGTCAAGGAGGAACAAAAGTGAACTTCATAAGGCTTAATTTCCCTACAAATATCAGGTGTCCCTGTGGCTCAGTGGTTAAAGCGCGAGTCATTAAGTGGAAAATGAGCATGTCCAGAGGGTCATGGGTTCGAATCCCAGCCATGCCTCGTCCCAAGATGGGGAAAAAAAAGGGGCAGCAGAGGGACATCCGGAGTCATGAACCGGTGTGGCCCAACCCCCCTAGAGTGTCAGGAGATAAGGGCCAAAACACTTGCTTGAAGGGGGCTTCTCTTCTGAGGACTCTCTGCTGCCACGCTCTCCACGAGTTTCTTTCTACTACTTGAACAATTAAGTAGTGGGGGAAAACAAGTGCAGGTTAACAATTCTTCCATCATTATAATAATGACTTGGCAAAGACTTGAAATTAAAAAAGGGAGATGAAGAAAATGGGGTAACATAAATAATAAATATGAAAACCCTTCACTAGCTGCATGATGGAACCAGCGCAATCCCTCTTGAAGGCAGATGTATATGCAATGCCTGTTCCTAGGCCTTTCGTCTGCAGGATCGGACTCGTCAGGGGGACACGGTTGATATATATATTATATATATATATATATATATATATATATATACCCTTCAGCTAGTGAAGGGTTTCTCTCATTTAGGATATATTCCCCCCATTTTCTTCATCTTCAAATTTCTTTTTTTTTTCCTAAAAGTTCAAATCTTTGTCAAGTCATTACTAACATGACCGAAGAATTGTTAGCCTGCACTTGTTTTCCCCCACTACTTAATTGTTCAGCATTATATTGTTTGGTCAATCAGTGGGAGATTGCATCTCTTAGGAGATCCAAGTAATGGTTGTTCTGTACAATTCTTAGCCACTCACAATGCTTGGGTTATTGAACAGCAGAGCTGACCACTCAGACTGTTCCATATGTTTTGATCTCCCTTGTATCATTGAATGGATCCTCAAGCATAGGCTCAAAGATTGTCATCTACATTTTATACTGTTTGAATAATGCTTTTAGTTTTTCAGCAACTTTTTTCCTCTCCACACTTTCGTTTTGTTCTATTTACTGCCCTTCACTGGCTGCTTTGGGGGTGCTGTTGGACTCTTTTTTTGAACCCTTGGTGGTGAGAACACCACAGAATTATGGACTGTGGTGTGTCTCTATTTGACACCAAGAGCACAGACACAATCAGCTGTGTCTCCCTGATGAGTCCGATCCAGCGGACGAAAGGC
>CM065738.1:52123704-52143704 GCA_033310375.1 Conus canariensis | reverse complement strand
ACACACACACACACACACACCACAACACACAAACACACACACACACAAACACACACACACACACACAACACACACACACACACACACACACACACACACACACACACACACACACACACACGGTGTCATGTGATGTAGCCTCACATGGCGACATGTGACGTTCCGTCGCATACGCCCTTATTTGTTATAACGAATTTCCCTAGGTAGGGAAAAGAAAGGGTAAAAGAAACAATAATTCACATGGCCTGACCAGTGTGATCGGTGTCGCTGCTGGCTATTAAAACAGTTCATTGAATGGACGGACGTTGTCCATTGGTCAGCAACCATGGGCTGGTAATGCGTAGAGTTAGACGAGTGCTCACTGAACGTGTACTCAAAAAGAGCGCAGGAGGGAAAAATAAGGAATAGGAAGGACATGGCTTGGGGACACTGACCGGACAGGTTGTTTGAAGAACGAGTTCCACCTGCAATTCACCATTACCAGGTGAGGTATAGACAGATGGGGAGAGAAAAAAAAGAGTTAAGAAAAGGGAAAAAGGGAAAAGAATTTATCATTATTCAGATTTGAAATAGATTACTTACACGGACTTCATTCGTGTTTCAGCCTTCCCAGTGCTGTGGCAGCACCAGTTAGGCGACTGAGGCAGTCGAACAAATATTTGGGCTACAGTGCTGCGGCAGCACCTAATCGTCTCCAGGGTTGGAGAATCGAGCTGTAGAAGACAACGACTGCACCAGTCGTGAGAAAACAAAGCATTTGTCATGTTGACCCATAATGACTTTTAATTGTCCCCCATTAGATTGGAACTCACTTGATATACCTATATTTTAAGCCATCTTTTTGATTCTTTCTTGAAAATATAAATATTGTATCTCCAGTGAGAAGGAGAAACCATTAAACGATATATGTATGTATTGCTATGTATAATGAGATGAAATTTGGTCCCAGCTAGTGGATCTGGGGAATGTCTGTACCTCCACTGGAGTGGAGGAACATAAGATTGAAAAGTTTGAAGTTGATTATTGTCTAGTAAATTATTCCCTGGAGAGGAGGGGGAGAAGAAGAGTTATTGTAGTGCGCCTTCTGGTTGTTTGGAGAGATTGCGTGTGCACGGAGTGAATGCTGGGCTGAGTGCAGGCATGCATTTATGCACAGTGTGACAGTGGTGACCCCGACTTAGGACATAGGACAAGGTTTTTTGTTGTACCCCCTCCAAGGGAAAAAATTCTATTTGTACTCCTCCAGAGAAAAAGTAAGATTTCCCCTCCAAGGAAAAATTAATTGATTGTTGGCAAAAGATTTGTATAATTGATTGTTGTGATTACCGTTTGCAGTATTTATTTTTCATTTGGTTCTGTATGTGTATGTTCGAGTGTTTGAAATTTCTTTTCGTTGCTCTACTCTGTTAGGGTTTTTTTTGTAGGATTTCCTTTTGACCCTTTCCCCCCTCAGGACCGATAGCCTCAACCTCCTCTTGCTCGTACCTGGCAGCAAGGGGGCAGGGCGTTGAGGAGTCGTTGTCCTTCCCATAGTTTAGATTTTGTTTTGTCCCCTTCCCCAGGACTGATAGCCCCAACCTCTTCCTGCTCTGTTTTAGCAGGAGGGCATGGCGTTGGGGAATCGATAGTCCCTCCCTCTCTCATTACTATCTAATTCTTTATCTTTCCTCTCGTTTCATTTGGATTTTTCCCCTTTCCCCTCTGAGTGTGGGATCGACTTCACCTCCGTTACTCAACTAGTGTAGGTGGTGGAGTGGATTACCGCTCAGTCCTAATAAACATTTCTTTTCTTGATTGTCTTTTGGGTTTGTTTTTTTTGTGTGTGTGTGTTTTTCTGGTTGTATATTTATTAGATTAATTGTTTATTGCTTTGTGTTGTTAGTATGTTTTGTGTATTATTATTTGAAGACTTCCCCGTCTCCAGCTTTACGGGAGACAGTTACCATTAGGGTGCTGTCTGAGGGACTCTTTCGCTGTTTCTGATTTCCTCTTTCTATACCGGACCTGTCTATTCTTTCATTTCCTTTTCACCCCTATACAAAAAAAATCTCCAAACCTTCTCTTCAATAGGCACCTATCTAGCTTCTTTTTATCATTGTCATTTTAGGTAGGATTTCCGTTAGTGTACGTTTTCTCCCCTCTTTTTAATTGTTCGTTAATTCATTTGTTATGTAACTTTGTATTCACTTATTGTTTAGGGCGATTCATTTGTTCTGTGATTCATTTATTTTGTTGTACCAAGTAACTAAGTAAGAAAGTAACTACTATAAGAACAGTTAAGAACATAAACAATATAAAGAATTTATTTCCGGGAAAAAAACTTTATATTTTCTCTGTTTTCTTTTCATTCGGGAAAAAAAGTTATTAGTATTGCATTTTATTTTCTTAGCTGTCTTTTTCCCTTTCGGAAAGAATATTGGTGAAAATCTCTTTTGGAAAGATCACATTGCCACTTCTTACTAGTGCTTCTCTTTTGTAAGCCTTTATTATTTTTCTGTTTATACCGGCGTTTGGATTCTTTATTTGTACATACTGTAACAAGGTTGTTTTTTTTTGGATGCGTATATACCATCACATATCGCCTTATTTTAATCATATTTAGTCATTGTTTCTTGTTTGTTTATGGTAAATTATTCATGATGGAAAATTTTGATGAATATGTACGACAGGCCGAGCGTTTAGGCTTTGAAGGTGATAAATTAGCAAACTATGTCCAACAATGTCTGGATAGGGCAGACAGAGAGAGAGAGAGAGAGACAGGAAAAACAGAGACAGCTAGAAGAAAAAGATAAAGAACGACAAGAAAAAGATAAAGAACGACAAGAAAATCTAAGAAGATTAGAGTTTGAAGAGAAAAAACTACAGAAAGAGATGGAAGAAAATAAAAACAAAATAGAGTTAGAGGAGGTTCAGAGAAAACTAGAGCTAGAGGATAAGGATAAGGAACGGCAATTTAAACTGAGACAACTTGAATTAGAGACTGATGCGAAAATTAAAAGATTACAGGCATCGAGAGAGCCTCCATCACCTCCATCGGTCGGTTCCGCGAGTACATTTCATCCGAAGTCAACATACATTCCGAAGTTGCCGCCGTTCGAAGAGAAAACCGACGACATTGACAGTTTTCTTTTTCGGTTCGAGAACCACGCTACTTCTTGTGGTTGGCCGAAGGAGAAATGGACGTGGTATCGCTACTTCTTGTGTTGGCCGAAGGAGAAATGACGTTGTTTATCGCGTCACTGTTTAAGGGAAGCGCTTTGGCGCTATACCACACACTTGCGGCAAAGGAAGGGTTGACTTGGGATCAATTAAAAAGAACTTTTAAAGAAGTTTCAGTGCTCAGCTGATCGTTTTCGTGAGCGTTTCCGATCTATTCGTCCTGACAAGGGAGAATCATTTCCGTCTTTTTTTTATAAGAATGAGTCATTGTTTGGACAGATGGATAGAGCTAACAAAGACGAGTAAAACTTTCGAATCACTGCGAGATTTGCTACTTCGAGAGCAACTTTTTCAAAGCGTCAGCAAGGATTTGGCCACTTTTCTTAAGGAAAGACAGTTCGATAGCATGGACAAAATGTGTCAGATGGCGGATCAGTACTGTACTGCTCATCCGGATAAAGGTGTTGCCCGCAAGGAACATTCATCCCTTTTAGAGTCTCACACGGCATTTCAGATACATTCTGGACAAGGAAACTTTAGAAGAGGAAATCGCGCTTCATTCCAAGGTCCGCACTCTTACACATCTTTTGGCAACAGACAACGACCTTTCCGTGGCCAAGGCCATGTCGGTTCTGGCGATTTCCGTCAGTGCCAATATTCACCACCGGAAAGACCTTTTCCTTTCCGAGGGCGTGGTGAACAACAACCGCGAAGACCCTTTGGTCCAGTTCGTGGACAAGGTCGAGGTTCACAGACTAACGGTAACCAGTTTGTCCGCCGACCAAACCATGCGTTGCCATTTTTGTGATGGCAAATATCATTTGAAACGGGACTGTCCTTTCAAAGGAAGTGGAGCAAAGACTGGATTTGTTTCCACTAGATGTGAAGGTCTTGTTTTGGCGCCAGATCAGTCCATTGATGGTCTTCTTTTGGAGGATTGTGCCATTAATGGTTTACAGGGCTCTGTTTTGCAAGATACGGGTTGCACCACAGCTGGTGTAAGGAAATGTTTTGTTCTACCAGATCAATATCTTGACAGTGTTCAGAAATGCAGATCGTTTGGTGGAAAAAATTGAAACTTTTCCACTTGCAAAAATTTCCGTTGATCACCATACTACTCCGGGTCACTTACCGCCTGTGTTATTGAGAATCCAGTTTGTGATTTGATTTTGGGAAATCTACCAGGTGTTCGCGACAGTACATGGTGGTGCTGGAGGATCTTTCGTTCCTTGTCTCATCAGTACGAGATCAAAAGTTGTAGAGCAGGGAAAACCAACAAAACCGCTCAAGGTTTCAAAACTGGATGAACTAAAAGTTACGCCAGATGTTTTGAAGACCATGCAGAGAAGCGACGAGACATTGACTACTGTACTTTCTACTGCAAAGCAGAGTGTCTCTGACGAACCAACGACAAGCCGACATACATACTGGACTCTGAATCCTCTACAGGCATGTACCTGGACAAGACAACAAACAGATTGTGGTTCCCAAACCACTGAGGGAATCGGTATTACATACGGCCCATGATGCGTTATTTGCAGGTCATTGTGGTATCAAGCGAACGTTAAAAAGAGTTCTGGATTCATTTTCTTGGCCAGGGGTCACAAGAGAAGTCGCACAGTATTGTCGCTCTTGTGACATTTACCAAAAAACAACTCAAAAAGGTTGCGTCCCATGTGCACCTTTGCACAATATGCCCCTAATTTCGGTTCCCTTTCGGAAGGTGGCCATTGACCTTGTCGGCCCTTTCCCGCCATCTTCCTCGGGAAATCGGTATATTCTCACTTTGGTCGACACGGCGACAAGATTTCCCGAAGCAATTCCCCTGAAGAAAATCGATACTGTATCTGTCGCTGAGGCACTGCTCTCTATTTTTTCCAGAGTAGGACTTCCCGACGAAATTCTGTCAGATTGCGGGACACAGTTCATTTCAGACCCCATGAAGGAAATATACAGACTGCTGTCGATCTCTTCTGTGTCAACCACGCCATACCATCCTCAGTCCAATGGAATGGTTGAAAGATTTAATGGAACATTAAAGTCCATGTTGAGAAAAGTCACAAGGCAGGAGCCTCAAGAATGGGATCGTTTTATACCTGCATTGCTCTTTGCATACAGGGAACTGCCGAACGAAACTTTGGGGTTTTCGCCTTTTGAACTGCTTTTTGGACACTCACCACGGGGTCCTTTGGATCTGTTAGTCACACAGTGGACGAACAAGACGGACATACCTGAAGACAAGAACGTTTACCAATACATCTATGACCTGCATAACCGATAAAAGACACATGTGAACTTGCCCAACAGTCAGCTGACAGGAAAACTGATTTGTACAAGGACTTTGCAGACCGGAAAGCAAAGGCACGTTCATTCAGTGTAGGTGACAAGGTACTTGTCCTGCTGACAGACGAGCACAACAAACTTCGTGTCATGTGGAAAGGTCCTTTCGATGTCATGAAAAACTTTCTGGAGTAAACTACAAAGTGAAAATGGCAAATACTAAAAGGTGTTCCATGTAAACATGCTAAAAAAGTATGTTGAACGTACAAATGTTGCCATTAATGAGTCAATTGAATGGATGTGTCCAGTGTCTGGAACAGATGTGGCTATTACAGAAATCATTGCTTCTGATTTTGTACCTGATGTCACATACAGAGACAGAGCAAAGACTGTGTAAACAACAAATGTGGGATTGTTAACATCTACTAGTGTAGATGATACTGTACCTCTGCCCACTCTTTCTGTCCAGGGGGAAACTTATCGTGATGTTGTTGTGTGTGATGATCTATCTTTGATTCAGAAAGAACAATTGGAAGGTATTTTGAAGGACTTTCAGGATGTTTTGACTGATACCCCAGGGACAGTGACAGCAATTGAACCCCATACTATTCACTTGAGTACGGAAAACCCAGTCCGAGTCAAACCATACCCTCTCCCATTTGCGAAAAAACAGGTTGTCGAAAGAGAGATTCAAGTTATGCTTGGGTTGAAAGTTATTGAACCATCTTCGTCACCATACAGCTCACCAGTTGTTTTGGTGGACAAACCTGATGGCTCGGTGCGGTTTTGCATCGATTACAGGAAGTTAAACAAAATCACTGTGTTTGATGCAGAACCTATCCCAGACATTGAGGAACTTCTTTATCACCTCTCAGAAGGAAAATATTTTGTCAAAATAGATTTGACTAAAGGATATTGGCAAATCCCGATGGCTGAAACAAAGGAAAAAACAGCTTTTCAGACACCTTTTGGACTGTTTCAATGGACGAAAATGCCATTTGGATTACAAAACGCCCCAGCTTCTTTTGCCAGAATGATGCGTGCACTAAAACTTCATGTGTGTGGAGCAGTAAGTTTTTTTGATGACATTTTGCTTGCTGCAAAGTCATGGAATGATCTGGAGGAAAACTTGAGAGCTGTTTTTTGTAAACTCCGGAATTTTGGTCTGACGGCTAGACCGTCCAAAATTCGTGCTGGCTTCAAGACTCTTGAGTTTTTGGGTCATGTCATTTCTGTTGGGAAAATGACACCAGAGGAAAAGAAAGTAGAAAAGATCTTGGCCTTGAAGAGACCCAGTACAAAGAAACAGATCAGATCACTCATTGGATTGTTATCCTTTTACAGAAGATATGTACCGCACTTTGCGTCCTTGACAGCCCCTTTGAGTGATTTAACAAAAGGAACAAAAAAACAAAAGTATCATCTGGTCAGATGAGTGCCAGAAAGCGCTGGATTGTGTTCAAAACATCCTCAATTCATTTCCTGTGTTGCTTGTGCCCTCTTTTTCAGAGGATTTTGTTTTGAGAACTGATGCCAGCTCCAAAGGCATGGAAGCTGTACTGTTGCAGGAAAAGAGTGGATTGTTACACCCTGTCCAATATGCAAGTAAAAAGTTCTCTAACACACAAGTCAAATACTCAACAATTGAGAGGGAGTGTCTTCCCATTGTTTGGGCTTGTGAGAAATTTTCCAGATTCCTGACTGGAAGACAGTTTCGGTTACAAACCGACCATAGGCCATTGACGTTTTTGCAGTCGTCCAAGACCAAAAATAGCAGGCTGTTGAGATGGGCTTTGTCATTGCAGGAGTTCAAGTTTGATATTGAGCCATTACCTGGAACACGGAATGTCATGGCAGATTTTTTGTCTCGTGCGTGAGTGCACAGTATCCTTCGTGCTGCTGTAACTGCTGTTTGTTTTCATTGTGGACAGATTTTTTATTCTGCTGTTTGTTTTCATTGTGGACAGATTTTTTATTCTGCTGTTTGTTTTCATTGTGGACAGATTTTTTATTCTGCTGTTTTCATTGTGGAAAGACTTGATTGATATTTTGGCAGGGTTATGTCTGCTGCTGTCAATCTGAATTGATAGGTAGTTGTGACTGATCTTTCTCCAAAAGTGTATATGTATTGGCATTGCTGGCTCTTTGTAGGATGCTATTTTGTGAATGTGTGCAGAATACTTCATTTGATGTCTTACAAGTGTTGTTGTTTTTTTCACGTCAGTCCATTATGAAGAATGAAAAAAGTGTTTAACTTTCGAGTGGACTGCTATATTGCATACTTTTGCTTGAACAAAGACTTTTCACTTGCCATTTTTTTTTTCATCAAGTGAGTCATGAGGAAATTCTCATTTTGTGATGAAGTTGGGACATATGATTATGTGACAACAGGCTAGAAAAAACTGTTTACATTTTGCATTTGGAATAATCCGTATCATATGTTCTTCGCTTTTATGTAACTCGTGATTTGTGGTGATGGAGTATGAATTTGTTTTTAAAAAACTAAACAAAACTGATTTTTTTTTTCTCAAACTAAGATTTTGGAATGTGATTTTGGATCTTTATGATGTTCATAAAGGCTAGTTCTATGCATTGATGGAAACTCTTGAATGATGAAAAATTGATGATTGATGGCTGAAGTTGTATATTAACTAGATATGTATGTGTATTTAAAAAAAAATTCTTGGCGAAAGTTTTTTGTGTTTTTTTCACCCTGGGATGGGGGGTGTCATGTGATGTAGCCTCACATGGCGACATGTGACGTTCCGTCGCATACGCCCTTATTTGTTATAACGAATTTCCCTAGGTAGGGAAAAGAAAGGGTAAAAGAAACAATAATTCACATGGCCTGACCAGTGTGATCGGTGTCGCTGCTGGCTACTAAAACAGTTAATTGAATGGACGGACGTTGTCCATTGGTCAGCAACCATGGGCTGGTAATGCGTAGATTTAGACGAGTGCTCACTGAACGTGTACTTAAAAAGAGCGCAGGAGGGAAAAATAAGGAATAGGAAGGACATGGCTTGGGGACACTGACCGGGCAGGTTGTTTGAAGAACGAGTTCCACCTGCAATTCACCATTACCAGGTGAGGTATAGACAGATGGGGAGAGAAAAAAGAGAGAAGTTAAGAAAAGGGAAAAAGGGAAAAGAATTTATGATTATTCAGATTTTGAAATAGATTACTTACACGGACTTCATTCGTGTTTCAGCCTTCCCAGTGCTGTGGCAGCACCAGTTAGGCGACTGAGGCAGTCGAACAAATATTTGGGCTACAGTGCTGCGGCAGCACCTAATCGTCTCCAGGGTTGGAGAATCGAGCTGTAGAAGACAACGACTGCACCAGTCGTGAGAAAACAAAGCATTTGTCATGTTGACCCATAATGACTTTTAATTGTCCCCCATTAGATTGGAACTCACTTGATATACCTATATTTTAAGCCATCTTTTTGATTCTTTCTTGAAAATATAAATATTGCATCTCCAGTGAGAAGGAGAAACCATTAAACGATATATGTATGTATTGCTATGTATAATGAGATGAAATTTGGTCCCAGCTAGTGGATCTGGGGAATGTCTGTACCTCCACTGGAGTGGAGGAACATAAGATTGAAAAGTTTGAAGTTGATTATTGTCTAGTAAATTTTCCCCGGAGAGGAGGGGGAGAAGAAAAGTTATTGTAGTGCGCCTTCTGGTTGTTTGGAGAGATTGTGTGTGCACGGAGTGAATGCTGGGCTGAGTGCAGGCATGCATTTATGAACAGTGTGACACACAGACGCACGCACACACACACGCGCGCGCGCGTGGTTAATGATACAGCAAACGAACCTTTCAAAAGCACGACAAAAAACAAATACAGGGATGATTATCTGGTTTCCTGGCATTATTGTTTTTTTGTTTTTGTTTTTGTTTTCAAAAAAGAAACTAATACACGCCAAGTGGTCACTGCATTTCTGGCTCCCGCTCACTCCTCCCATTGCATGTTTTCCCTTTTCTCTTCTATCCCAAACTGCCATGAATAGGAGTAAAGCAGCACATCCAGTGTAAACCATTACAGACATATCACAAGCTTCTAAGAAGCTATTTATACCCACAGTATATTTTGATTTTTCTTCTCACCAATTGTTTATTTCTCTCTCTCTCTCTCTCTCTCTCTCTGTGTCTCTCTCTCTCTCTCTCTCTCTCTCTCTCACACACACACACACACACACACACACACACACACACACACACACACACACACACACACACACACACACAAACACACACACACACACACACACACACACACACACACACACACACATACACAAGCAGACACGCACGCACGCACGCATACACTCACGCACGCACACTAAGTAACCAACTAACTAAATAACTAGCTAGGTACACACTAGCTAGCTTGCCATTTATCTACCCAGCTACTGATATACCTGTCGGTCAGTCTGATTACCTATCTGTCTGTCTGTCTATCTGTCTGTCTGTCTGTCCATCTATGTACTCTCGGTACACATTTTCACTGCTGTGGCAGTATATGCATAGGCCACAATTCATGCGCAGGCGACAATTTTTTCCGTAACATACTTGCAATGGTGGTAATGAATTTTGAGGAACACTCGTAGCGACGCATCCAAAATTACGAAACTGATTTGGCCATGTTAATTTAAAATAAATGTTAGCGAACCGCCCAGAGAACGTGGACAAACGAGTCACAAGACGAAACACAACTAGTTTCGACCTCTTAGGTCTTCATCAGGTGAGACATTAACGAATAAAACAATGAAAATTCACTTAGCTTTGATCGCTTCAGATCACTTGGTAGGGTTCAGCGCAAGGAAGAAGGCGTTGAATGAGAACGAGGCTGTTGGAAGGGAAATAGTGAGCGAGTCAAAGTCGTAATGAAGATAATAATATTACTGATAGGAATACTAATAATGGTCAAAATACTGAGAGAAAAAAAAAAAAGGGACAAGATTACTACCAATCTGTGTCAATAAGTATGGGTATGGGAGAAAGGAGAGTGGGTTAGAGGATTCTTAAACAGCAGGGTTGCCGTGGCAACAGTCCCAGAGACGAAGGCGATGGTGATGTCAATGCCAGTGGTAGTATCAATACTAGCAATAGTATTACTGAATGATACTGCTAACAACGATAGTGAAGGTTAAGGTAATGAAAACATGATACAGAAATATATTTAGAAAATACAATTTTTATAATAATCAAATAAATAAATAAATGAAACATTAAAAATAATAATAAATTAAAAAATCAGTAAATAATAATAATAATAATTAAAAAAAAATAATAAAAAATAATAATAATAATAATAATGATAATAAATGCATAAATAAGATAGCTATAAGTTGTGTGAGGTGAATAGTGGGAGATAAGGTAGTATGTGTGTGTGTGGTGGGAGGATATTATGGGCTGAGATAGAAGTGGTGGGTTGGTACATGTTACTTTAAGGTGTAGATGCTATGAGGGTGGAGGGAAGAAGGGGATGGGTTTACGTACTAACTGGGGGAGGGGGAGGGGCAACATATTCACACCTATACACAATCTCTCTCTCTCTCTCCCCCCCCCCCCCCCCCCCCTTTCACGACCAACGATAAAGGAGCCAGCATTCTATTTATTATGTGTGTGTGTATGTGTGAGTGTGAGTGTGTGTGTGTGTGTGTGTGTGTGTGTGTGTGTGTGTGTGTGTGTGTGTGTGTGTGGTGTTCCATTTGTAATATCAGCCTTATTCATTGGTTACCCCCACCTCCACCCCCAGCAACCGCCATATCCACCAACACCCCTACACACATCATTACTAGGGCAGGGGGAGGGGGGAGTAAGTCGATTGATGTAGCAAATGGAGAGACTCAGAGAGTGTAGGAAAAGGGAAGATGATGATAGCTGTAACCTATGTCTGAGGTAAACAGAGGGAGGTAGGTGGTATGGGTGTGTGTAGGTGGGGGATATTTCAGGCTGGAGCTGCAGAGATGGAATGGTACATACTACTTTTGGACGTTGATGCCATGAGGGTGGACGGTGCCCAGTTTGGCAATGAGATGAGATTCCTGCATAAGGCGTTCCAAGCTGTCACTCTCAGATTGCCAAAGTGCCAAGACTTTGACATGGTTGATGTTGTGTTGGGCATGGTTGAAGTGTAGAGCGACTGGTTTGGGCCGATGGTGGCGGATAGTCGGCCAGGTGTTCAGAGATGCGCGTCTCAAGTGTGCGAGATGTCTCACCTACATAGATCTTACCGCACAGCTGACAGTGGATGGCATACACAATGTTGTGGTTCTGGCAGGAGAAAGTGCGTTTAATAGTGAAAGAGCCTGTGGGGCCATGTAGGATGGTGTCTGGTTTGGTGAGAGAGCAGATTTTGCAGTTGGGTTTTGAGCAGGGGAAAGTACCTGGTGGCTTAGGTGTTGAGATTTTGTTCAGCTTAGAGCGCACCAGTAGGTCGTTGAGGCTTTTGTCACGTTTGAAAGTGATCATTGGTGTGGTCTCAAAGGCAGGTTTATGGTTTTCTACTATGTGCCAGTTAGACTTCAGGATCCTGCAGATGGGCAGATTGTGAGGATGGAAGAGAAGGCAGGCAGTGGGTCTGTCTGTCTCTTTGGGAGGTTTAGTTTCCAGAGTAGATGTTCTGGATTTAGCTGCAGTGCGGCTGAGAGCATCACTGATGACGGCACTAGGGTATCCACGGTTGGTGAAAAAGTCAGACATTTTGGCTGCTTGTATAGTGAAATCCTCTTCGCTAGAGCACAGTCTGCGTAGGCGAAGGAATTCAGAATATGGAATGCTATTTTTAGTGGACTGGTGGTGGGAAGATGTGTAGTCCAGGTATGAGTGCGCATCAGTAGGTTTGTAGAAGACTGAGGTTTGAAGCAGTCCATCTTTGAGGGAGATAGTGATGTCCAGGAAATTAACTGACTGTGAAATGGTGTAGGTCAGCTGGATGGATGGATGGAAGGTCTGTGCAAAGTTGAGGAAATTCTGGAGGTCATGTTCTGGCATGGATGTGGCTCCCAATCCATCATCTATGTATCTTTTGTAGAGCTCTGGTGTTGGGCCTGTGTAAGAGGTTAGTAGGCGGTGTTCTAGGTGTCCCATGAAGAGGCAGGCATAGGATGGTCCCATTTTGGTTCCCATAGCAACACCACTGATTTGTGAGAATGTGTGGTTGTTGAATTCAAAAGTATTGAGGGTGAGGACTAATTCTGCAAGTCTGACTAGTGTAGCTGTGGGAGGGTGTTGTTGGTTGGGGGGCCGTTTGTTAAGAAAGAATGCGAGGGCCTTCAGTCCATCAGCATGAGGGATGGAAGTGTAGAGAGAGACGACATCAAGGGTAAAGAGGAGGCTGGGTTTGAAAGTGGGATCTGTGTTGTATGAATTAATCATGTTGAGTGTGTGTGTAGTGTCTTTGAGGTATGTGGGGAGGCCTTGTACTATGGGTTGGAGGAGAGAGTCTAAGTACTGTGAAATGTGTTCTGTAGGGCAGCTGCATGCAGATACTATGGGTCTGCCGGGAGTATTGGTTTTGTGTATTTTAGGGAGCAGGTAGAAGGTGGGTTGTTTGGTGTCTGTCATTATGAGGAGTTTGGCTGTCTTCGGTAAGTTGTTGTGTTTGATTTCTTGTTTAACTGTGGTTGAGATGAGTTTCTGGTGTTGGGGGAGGGGTGATGCTGTGAGTGGTGTATGGAAATTTGTGTCTGACAGTTGTCTGTGTGCTTCTTTTATGTACAGCTGTTTGTCGCAGACCACCACTGCACCACCCTTGTCTGCTGGTTTGATGACAATGTCTTGTCTTTGTCTCGGTGATTCAAGGGCTTTTTGTTCATCCCGTGAGAGGTTGGAATTGCGGACAGGTTTGGATTTAACTTGAGAGATTTCTTTGCTACACTTTTTGATGTAGAGTTCAACTTCAGTGGATTTGTCAAGAGGTGGCTGGCGAAGCACTGGAGTTCGAAAAAGGTGGGTAAAAATGTCTGAGCTGTCTGGTAGAGGGGGCTTGGGCACACCGTCAAGTGCAGCCATCCATCTTAATTTTCTAAAGAATCTTTCAACATCAACGTGGTTTTGATATTTATTGGTGGCAGGCTGAATGGAATAAATTTCAGACCTTTTGCCAGGACTGATCTTTCATCATTGGTGAGAGTCAGATTATCAGGAATGCAGCGAACAAGGTGGCAGTGTTGCTCATGGGTGATCGAAGGGTCAGTTTTGTGTGTAGGGGGATTCAACTGGTCTGGGACTCATCTCATTGCCAAACTGGGCACCGTCCACCCTCATGGCATCAACGTCCAAAAGTAGTATGTACCATTCCATCTCTGCAGCTCCAGCCTGAAATATCCCCCACCTACACACACCCATACCACCCTACCTCCCTCTGTTTACCTCAGACATAGGTTGCAGCTATCATCATCTTCCCTTTTCCTACACTCTCTGAGTCTCTCCATTTGCTACATCAATCGACTTACTCCCCCCTCCCCCTGCCCTAGTAATGATGTGTGTAGGGGTGTTGGTGGATATGGCGGTTGCTGGGGGTGGAGGTGGGGGTAACCAATGAATAAGGCTGATATTACAAATGGAACACACACACACACACACACACACACACACACACACACACACACACACACACACACACATCACACTCACACATACACACACACATAATAAATAGAATGCTGGCTCCTTTATCGTTGGTCGTGAAAGGGGGGGGGGGGGGGGGGGGGAGAGAGATTGTGTATAGGTGTGAATATGTTGCCCCTCCCCCTCCCCCAGTTAGTACGTAAACCCATCCCCTTCTTCCCTCCACCCTCATAGCATCTACACCTTAAAGTAACATGTACCAACCCACCACTTCTATCTCAGCCCATAATATCCTCCCACCACACACACACATACTACCTTATCTCCCACTATTCACCTCACACAACTTATAGCTATCTTATTTATGCATTTATTATCATTATTATTATTATTTTTTTATTATTTTTTTTTAATTATTATTATTATTATTTACTGATTTTTTAATTTATTATTATTTTTAATGTTTCATTTATTTATTTATTTGATTATTATAAAAATTGTATTTTCTAAATATATTTCTGTATCATGCTTTCATTACCTTAACCTTCACTATCGTTGTTAGCAGTATCATTCAGTAATACTATTGCTAGTATTGATACTACCACTGGCATTGACATCACCATCGCCTTCGCCTCTGGGACTGTTGCCACGGCAACCCTGCTGTTTAAGAATCCTCTAACCCACTCTCCTTTCTCCCATACCCATACTTATTGACACAGATTGGTAGTAATCTTGTCCCTTTTTTTTTTTTTTCTTCAGTATTTTGACCATTATTAGTATTCCTATCAGTAATATTATTATCTTCATTACGACTTTGACTCGCTCACTATTTCCCTTCCAACAGCCTCGTTCTCATTCAACGCCTTCTTCCTTGCGCTGAACCCTACCAAGTGATCTGAAGCGATCAAAGCTAAGTGAATTTTCATTGTTTTATTCGTTAATGTCTCACCTGATGAAGACCTAAGAGGTCGAAACTAGTTGTGTTTCGTCTTGTGACTCGTTTGTCCACGTTCTCTGGGCGGTTCGCTAACATTTATTTAAGATTTGTTTAGATTTCCGCCTGCAGTCCTCTTGCTTTGCAACTGGATCTATTTTGATTCATACTGACTGCTACCCTTCGTTGTTTTGTATTTCTGTTTACGTCATCAGTGTGTGTGATTGTTATCGTGTATACGTCTTTCGATCATTGTATACTGTTAATCATTGATCCGTATTTCGTTTAACATACGTTTTTAGTCGTGTACGTGCGATCGCAATCAGGCACTCCTGACCTCTCAACTCTAAGAACCTAAATCAGAACATAATGCCGGCCCCCCAATTCCTCTCCCGTACACATGCCAGTTTTCACCAGTCCATTCATTTTCTGCCACCTATCATCCAGCCATTTGCACTAGGATATGCTAAAACACAGTTTCAGAAAACGAAATCTGCATCTCATCTCAACTTTCTAAAACAATGCATTCGACTGCAAATCAACCCTCGCGGCTTCTCACTTTCTCACACCCCATCCGATCTTCATAACACCGCTCTTACCACTACCACTACAAGAATTCTATTCCAAGCCAGTCGTAGACTCATGTTGGCACATATCAAAACACTCAATTCATCCCTGGAATCTCTCTCCCGTCTTCTTCAACATTTCAAACAACAAACCACAATCATCATGCCCATAGCCACTGCTTCAAGACTCAGACAGCTCATCCATACACACAACCAGCTCATTCACAATCACTGCTACCAGATTAAGCAAGACAAGTTATCAAAATTACGAAACAAACACGAGGCAAACCCAGACCAGTTGAATCCCCCTACACACAAAACTGACCCTTCGATCACCCATGAGCAACACCGCCACCTTGTTCGCTGCATTCCTGATAATCTGACTCTCACCAATGATGAAAGATCAGTCCTGGCAAAAGGTCTGAAATTTATTCCCATTCAGCCTGCCACCAATAAATATCAAAACCACGTTGATGTTGAAAGATTCTTTAGAAAATTAAGATGGATGGCTGCACTTGACGGTGTGCCCAAGCCCCCTCTACCAGACAGCTCAGACATTTTTACCCACCTTTTTCGAACTCCAGTGCTTCGCCAGCCACCTCTTGACAAATCCACTGAAGTTGAACTCTACATCAAAAAGTGTAGAAAAGAAATCTCTCAAGTTAAATCCAAACCTGTCCGCAATTCCAACCTCTCACGGGATGAACAAAAAGCCCTTGAATCACTGAGACAAAGACAAGACATTGTCATCAAACCAGCAGACAAGGGTGGTGCAGTAGTGGTCTGGGACAAACAGTTGTACATAAAAGAAGCACACAGACAACTGTCAGACACAAATTTCTATACACCACTCACAGCATCACCCCTCCCCCAACACCAGAAACTCATCTCAACCACAGTTAAACAAGAAATCAAACACAACAACTTACCGAAGACAGCCAAACTCCTCATAATGACAGACACCAAACAACCCACCTTCTACCTGCTCCCTAAAATACACAAAACCAATACTCCCGGCAGACCCATAGTATCTGCATGCAGCTGCCCTACAGAACACATTTCACAGTACTTAGACTCTCTCCTCCAACCCATAGTACAAGGCCTCCCCACATACCTCAAAGACACTACACACACACTCAACATGATTAATTCATACAACACAGATCCCACTTTCAAACCCAGCCTCCTCTTTACCCTTGATGTCGTCTCTCTCTACACTTCCATCCCTCATGCTGATGGACTGAAGGCCCTCGCATTCTTTCTTAACAAACGGCCCCCCAACCAACAACACCCTCCCACAGCTACACTAGTCAGACTTGCAGAATTAGTCCTCACCCTCAATACTTTTGAATTCAACAACCACACATTCTCACAAATCAGTGGTGTTGCTATGGGAACCAAAATGGGACCATCCTATGCCTGCCTCTTCATGGGACACCTAGAACACCGCCTACTAACCTCTTACACAGGCCCAACACCAGAGCTCTACAAAAGATACATAGATGATGGATTGGGAGCCACATCCATGCCAGAACATGACCTCCAGAATTTCCTCAACTTTGCACAGACCTTCCATCCATCCATCCAGCTGACCTACACCATTTCACAGTCAGTTAATTTCCTGGACATCACTATCTCCCTCAAAGATGGACTGCTTCAAACCTCAGTCTTCTACAAACCTACTGATGCGCACTCATACCTGGACTACACATCTTCCCACCACCAGTCCACTAAAAATAGCATTCCATATTCTGAATTCCTTCGCCTACGCAGACTGTGCTCTAGCGAAGAGGATTTCACTATACAAGTAGCCAAAATGTCTGATTTTTTCACCAACCGTGGATACCCTAGTGCCGTCATCAGTGATGCTCTCAGCCGCACTGCAGCTAAATCCAGAACATCTACTCTGGAAACTAAACCTCCCAAAGAGACAGACAGACCCACTGCCTGCCTTCTCTTCCATCCTCACAATCTGCCCATCTGCAGGATCCTGAAGTCTAACTGGCACATAGTAGAAAACCATAAACCTGCCTTTGAGACCACACCAATGATCACTTTCAAACGTGACAAAAACCTCAACGACCTACTGGTGCGCTCTAAGCTGAACAAAATCTCAACACCTAAGCCACCAGGTACTTTCCCCTGCTCAAAACCCAACTGCAAAATCTGCTCTCTCACCAAACCAGACACCATCCTACATGGCCCCACAGGCTCTTTCACTATTAAACGCACTTTCTCCTGCCAGAGCCACAACATTGTGTATGCCATCCACTGTCAGCTGTGCGGTAAGATCTATGTAGGTGAGACATCTCGCACACTTGAGACGCGCATCTCTGAACACCTGGCCGACATCCGCCACCATCGGCCCAAACCAGTCGCTCTACACTTCAACCATGCCCAACACAACATCAACCATGTCAAAGTCTTGGCACTTTGGCAATCTAAGAGTGACAGCTTGGAACGCCTTATGCAGGAATCTCATCTCATTGCCAAACTGGGCACCGTCCACCCTCATGGCATCAACGTCCAAAAGTAGTATGTACCATTCCATCTCTGCAGCTCCAGCCTGAAATATCCCCCACCTACACACACCCATACCACCCTACCTCCCTCTGTTTACCTCAGACATAGGTTGCAGCTATCATCATCTTCCCTTTTCCTACACTCTCTGAGTCTCTCCATTTGCTACATCAATCGACTTACTCCCCCCTCCCCCTGCCCTAGTAATGATGTGTGTAGGGGTGTTGGTGGATATGGCGGTTGCTGGGGGTGGAGGTGGGGGTAACCAATGAATAAGGCTGATATTACAAATGGAACACACACACACACACACACACACACACACACACACACACACACACACACACACACACACACACACTCACACTCACACACACACATAATAAATAGAATGCTGGCTCCTTTATCGTTGGTCGTGAAAAGGGGGGGGGGGGAAGAGAGAGAGAGAGAGAGAGAGAGAGAGAGAGAGAGATTGTGTATAGGTGTGAATATGTTGCCCCTCCCCCTCCCCCAGTTAGTACGTAAACCCATCCCCTTCTTCCCTCCACCCTCATAGCATCTACACCTTAAAGTAACATGTACCAACCCACCACTTCTATCTCAGCCCATAATATCCTCCCACCACACACACACATACTACCTTATCTCCCACTATTCACCTCACACAACTTATAGCTATCTTATTTATGCATTTATTATCATTATTATTATTATTTTTTTTTTTATTATTATTTTTTTTAATTATTATTATTATTATTTACTGATTTTTTAATTTATTATTATTTTTAATGTTTCATTTATTTATTTATTTGATTATTATAAAAATTGTATTTTCTAAATATATTTCTGTATCATGCTTTCATTACCTTAACCTTCACTATCGTTGTTAGCAGTATCATTCAGTAATACTATTGCTAGTATTGATACTACCACTGCCATTGACATCACCATCGCCTTCGCCTCTGGGACTGTTGCCACGGCAACCCTGCTGTTTAAGAATCCTCTAACCCACTCTCCTTTCTCCCATACCCATACTTATTGACACAGATTGGTAGTAATCTTGTCCCTTTTTTTTTTTTTTCTCAGTATTTTGACCATTATTAGTATTCCTATCAGTAATATTATTATCTTCATTACGACTTTGACTCGCTCACTATTTCCCTTCCAACAGCCTCGTTCTCATTCAACGCCTTCTTCCTTGCGCTGAACCCTACCAAGTGATCTGAAGCGATCAAAGCTAAGTGAATTTTCATTGTTTTATTCGTTAATGTCTCACCTGATGAAGACCTAAGAGGTCGAAACTAGTTGTGTTTCGTCTTGTGACTCGTTTGTCCACGTTCTCTGGGCGGTTCGCTAACATTTATTTAAGATTTGTTTAGATTTCCGCCTGCAGTCCTCTCGCTTTGCAACTGGATCCATGTTAATTTAGTTTGGCCTTCGTGGGTGTGTGACAGCAGACAGATGTCGATTTAATGACGTCATTAGAAGAAGCTGTGGGCCCGTGAGCAGCTCGTTGTCGACATTTTTAGCATTTGACACTGGGTTGACATGGATCACATAGACAGAATAAGTCCACACTGGGCTGACATGGATCACAAACACAGAATAAGTCCACACTGGGTTGACATGGATCACATAGACAGAATCAGTCCACACTGAGCTGACATGGATCGCACAGGCAGACTAAATCCACACTGGGCTGACATGGATCACACAGACAGAATAAGTCCACACTGGGCTGACATGGATCACACAGACAGAATCAGTCCACACTGGGTTGACATGGATCACACAGACAGAATCAGTCCACACTGGGTTGACATAGATCACACAGACAGAATCAGTCCACACTGGGCTGACATGGATCACACAGACAGAATCAGTCCACACTAGGTTGACATGGATCACACAGACAGAATCAGTCCACACTGAGCTGACATGGATCGCACAGGC
>CM065738.1:52114267-52117460 GCA_033310375.1 Conus canariensis | reverse complement strand
ATTAGCGTGTTGTAAATATGTAATTAAAAATTCAGTTATCAAAACATACATCAACTCTGACATAAAGGTTAGGTCAGATACTGACTTTCCTAAAAGAGCTAAATCAATATCCTCTGAAGTTACACTAGCAACATTCACAATCAAAACTATAACCAACTCTGGCATTTCTACAGATAAAGATTCAGTATCTGTCAGACCATCCTTTTTCCCAATACCAACATGGAACTTCAAAAAGCTTATTTTGACCTTGACCACACAAATATAAAGAAAGACGAAAACATAAATATGCTAGCCAGTTATACTCAATGCCATATTGAAGAAAACTACACGAACCATTTAAAGGTATACACAGACGGTTCTTGTATAAGCAGTAAAACAGGATGTGCCTTTTTAATTCCGATTTGAAAATTGAGAAATCGTTCTATATTGGATTACACAAGTCCATATTTACAGCAGAACTAACAGCAATACTTACGACCTTAAATTATTTGATCAACTTCCCTCAAACTGTATTTCAGATTCTTTTTTGTGTAGATTCTAAATCAGTTTTGCAGGCATTACAAGCCTTACAACTGCACACCCGGCCAGAAATGTTTATGGAAATCAGTTGTTTGATACACATGCTAATTGTAAGGGGTACCCAGATAACGTTTTGTTGGATACCATCTCACTGTTCTTTATACTATAACGAAAAGGTAGACAGGGCAGCTAAACATGGCGCTAAGTGTGGTTCTCAGTCTGAATGCCTTCATTTTCCTCTTTCCTTGCACGAGCATTATGGCCTACTAAGGTCGCACATTTGGAATGTTTTCCAACATGAAATGAAACATCAAAACAACCAAGACCATTTTAATATTCAAAATATAAAAGATAACTTTATTACGACTAAAAATTACTTTCCTTAATGTACAGATGGAAACTTGATGCTTTCAAAACAAAATATGTCAAAAATATAGTTTGCATTTGTGGATGCAAGATATCTCCTAATCATATACTTTCATGTCAAAGCTTGAAGATATTCATTTCAGTTTTATCGCAGAATAACTCGCTCAGTATATTCGATTCACCAGCTTTGACTTTTGACTTTTTTGTAAGTCTAGAGAACAGTCCAATTGGTCACTATTTATAATCTTTTTTTGTTTTGTTTTTGTTTTTGTTTGTTTTTTTAATGCAGAAGTGATGGAGGGGTAGAAGAGGTGAAGGGGTGAGGGGAGAGGTGGGGGTGTTATAATTTTGTTGATTTTGTGTTGTTGTTGTTGCTATTATAATAGTGTAGCTATATATTCTTCCTACATTCAAGTGCACATAAATTTTCACGCCTAAGCATCCGTATGTATACACACGTACATGAATGTATAGAACTCCATACAGTTTAGACATGCACAAGTCTTACTCTTTTACTCATGCACTACTTTTCTTTTTTTTTTTTTTTTTTTCGTCTAATATCACGATTAGTGGAAAGACGTTAAATGAATGACACACACACACACACACACACACACACACACACACACACACACACACACACACACACACACTTAGTTTCTCATTTATGTCAAGGCACAATGCCCAGATTGGAACTCAGCACTACCAAATTTAATACAACTCTGCTAACTTCAGTACAATTCTGCCTATTGTTACAACAGATCGGAATCATTCCCAGTATCTTCCCATTCCTTTATTTCTAATACCGCTTTTGGTTATTTTCATGACTGTTTTACCAGCCCCTGAATCGTCTTATACCAAAATCAGAGGCGACCTTTCTAACATACATTAGTTACCTCATTTCTTTTCCTTTGTCAACCTTTGTTGGATCTCTTTCACATTTTAGATCATCCTCAAAATCAGTCAGCAGACCGAACAACGAAAACAAAAGCAAGCAAACATTTCTGTATAATGCTAATATGTGTATTTGCGCAATATTGCATGAAGGATGCTGTTTGTTTGTTTTTTTTTGCTTGTTTGTGTGATAGATTTTTAACAGAATTTCGTGACTCTTACCGACATGCAAGCAAAACAAATGTGTAGTCTTGACAAAGAATTTGGTACCAATAATATTATTTTTGGTGTGAAAGGAAATGATTCCTCAAGCTATGTTATTTACAAGATTGCTGTTCAAACTCACATATAATACATTTAAAACTTAATTAAGTGGTAATATGACAAGTTTCTGTGGCGACAAGATCCCCCAAATAGACTTTAAACAGATGAAAACCATATTCACCGCGTTAGATTTCAAACCTTGAGCCTGATCAGTGTTATTGTTATCGTGTCATATCTAAGAAGAATTATGTTTGTTTGATCACAATCAAGTTAGTTGTTAACTCATGCTGTAGCCATGGTTACAGCAAATAATTGTTGAACGCAACAGGTTGGGATGTCCGCATTATCTTCTTTCTGCAGTATGCGTTTCTGTTTGATTTACATTTTCAGAATGATTATGTCGCTTTATGTATGGAATCTTCCTCAGTGTCCTATACTGCACATACCATCACTGTCCCTTACCCTTACTGTCCTTTCTTCGGTAGCACCACAACATCCACCCTCGCACTTAGTACCTCTCCGTCTCTCTCCCTCACTCTGTCTGTAAATGTGTCTGTCTGTTTGTCTGTCTGTCTGTCTGTCTCCTTGTTTGTGTCTCCCTCTCTGCCTCCTCCCTCTCTCTTCCTCTCCTCTCTCAATCTCTCTCTCTCTCTCTCTCTCTCTCTCTCTCTCTCCACACACACACACACACACACACACACACACACACACACACACACACACACACACACATACGCACACAACATCGATAGAAAACATTGACAAAACATTTACATAAATCATAGGGCTGGCAAATGATGGGTCCATAAGAATACAATACATAAATCATCAACTAAAGATTCATAGGTAGCATGAGACATTGCACATGTCTACATGCAATGAACATGGAGGACACACACAACACACACACACACACACACACACACACACACACACACACACACACACGAGCGCGCGCGCACGCACTCACGCACTCACGCACACACACACTCACACACACGCACACACAAGCAAGCAAGCAAGCAAGCGCGTGCGCACGCACACACACAAGCTCATACACATCGCAAAAAGAACGCTACCAGAGAGAGAGAGAGAGAGAGAGAGAGAGAGAGAGAGAGAGAGAGAGAGAGAGAGAGAGAGAGAGAGAGAG
>CM065738.1:52106767-52109267 GCA_033310375.1 Conus canariensis | reverse complement strand
TGGGGAACATGTCAACAGTCAATATTGCGTTATTGTCAAGATTATCTCAACATTGTATCGCCAATCGTCTAACCAGTATGGTGTTTTCGGGTTTCTTCTTATTGCATTTTGTCTCATCGAGGCGACACCTATAACAGTTACCTTCCCTTGTCGTGGAAGCTATGGGCCTGCACTCAAGTCCATATTATGTGTAGGATCCTAGAGAAGACCGTTGCCAACCCACATTGAGGAGGCGCGTTCCACTGTGACCGCCAGTTCCCCTGGTAAAGGGTGCCAAGGGGACGTCACTGCTGAGACATGAAGTAACAGTCAGGAACCTGAGCCCTGACCAGGCAGCCATGGACAGAAGACAATGGTGTGCGCTTGTTTCGTACAGACAGATAACACCCAGAGCACAACCAGGGGCCGTACATACATATCGTGGGTGACGGGGAAGTGACCTCCGTACCTCGTTGTTAGCTCGAAGGGCCGTTACTTGGGGATCCATATTTCGAGAGTAACCTTTAACCTCGTGTTTAGCAGTGGGTGAGGGGTGGGTAACGTACAACGAGGACAGGACATGAATTCGCCGTGGGTTAGATCAAAACAAAGTCATTGGACACGTTCAATGATCACGAACTTCACGCAAAGTTAAGATTTCGTCGTCACAACATCTTCCAGCTGACAGACACTTTCCGAGAAAACATTGAATTTGATTTGACTGAGACACGGAACTCGGCCTCCTGCTCTATAAGTGTGTCTCTAGCTCCCAAGTTCGTCTGCTACGATAGCTGGCTTAGTTCTTGGTGTGTGTGTGTGTGTGTGTGTGTGTGTGTGTGTGTGTGGTGTGTGTTGTGTGGGTGTGTGTTGTGTGTGTGTGTGTAGGCTAAATCAGACTTCGTGCCTTTGTGTGTCACTGTTACTTTGTGCAGTGTGTGTATGTGTGTGTGCGTGTGAGCGTGACTTCATCATGTTTATGGCCTTTTAATAGTTTTGTCAAACTTGTTTTAGTTCAGCTGCTTTTTCAGTCTTTGTGTGTGTCTGTGTCAGCGTGTTTGCTGGCATGCGCAGAAGGTTGGGGGTTATTTTAGACATGCGCAGAAGGAGGGAATCCCTCTTTTTATCTTACCTTCACCCTTTGATTTCTGGACACTTCGTAGGTAGAAACCGAGACAAAATCCAGAGAATATAGATACGAAAGTAGACTGCGCTGAACCCACACGGTTTGTACCCAGGAGGTCATCTCGTTGTAGAAGTAAGTTTACCGACGACGGCCCCAGGCTGGAATAGTCAGTCTTTATGCGCGCGCGCGCGCGCGCGCGCGTGGGTGTGTGTGTGTGTGTGTGTGTGTGTGTGTGTGTGTGTGGCGCGCGCGCGCGCCGTGTGTGTGTGCATGTCTGTGGGGAGTGAGGGGGTGCGTGCATACATGAGTGCGTGCATGAATGCATGCGAGTGTTTCTCCTTGCGTGCGTGCGTGCGTGCGTGCGTGCGTGCGTGCGTGCGTGCGTGCGTGTGTGTGTGTGTGTGTGTGTGTGTGTGTGTGTGTGTGTGTGTGTGTGTGTCCCAATGGCTAACATGAACCTGAGGTGTTTATTTTTTTAATGAATCCTACCCTATGACGATGAAAGATTCCCCACAGAGGAGGTCATCCATTAGAACTCCGAGAGGAGAGAGAGAGAGAGAGGAGGGAGAGAGAAGAGGAGAGAGAGAGTGAGTTATAGAAACCGTGGAAAACGTTGAGGTCGCGAACCGTTTCCTTCCACCTTGGAAGCTTTTCTTGTGAATGTATTCCGATTTGAAAATGCAGTTAGAGAACATCCCTGTGAATTACACGTAGTCTCCCAAAAGCTGATTTAGGGTAACTTTGGAAGAATTTCCGACTGTAACACACCCACCTTCCCCCCTAAGATTAAACGGTAATGCAACGACCTCCAGGATATTTGGACTCCTGAGTTCCCTGGCTACTGACCCTCTTTCAGGTCATTCTCCTGAATGTCACGAATGAACGGGAGCCGGTGAAAAGGTCATTGATTTGACTTATATGTGAAGCCCAGCTGTCAGACTTGTGTTTATAATTTGTTGTTTGCTGAGTGGGAGGAATTTGGCAAGATTTCGGTGTGTATTATCTCCCTTCCTTTTCAGTTTGCATTATCCTCACATTCCACAGACACCAATTCAGACAGACAGCAGACGACAGCACCTCACCCACAGTCACTATAGAGCTGGTCACGTTAATTAAAGAACAAGTGGGGTAACTCTTGTTCCCTTGATGAAAAGAGACACGCCCATAACTCCAAACGAATGCTGCTTACGAACCTAATCGCCTAGCAGAAATGACAAGAGAGAGTACACACAGAACAAAGAAAGAGATGGCTACTTGTGTGTTTGTTTGTTTGTTTCATTACTGTTTACTGTCCCCTGCCTTATTGAAGATTTCGTGGTCACGTTAAATTTTAAGAACTTCAATATTAAGCCTCTTTGTTTAATTCAGGAGCCTATGCCTGTTGAGCCTATGCCTTGA
>CM065738.1:52059267-52099267 GCA_033310375.1 Conus canariensis | reverse complement strand
AGTGCTGTCTCACAACTATGGCCTTGTCTGTAAGCAGATTGATGAGGATTCAAAAGGTGATTCTTTTCGAGATGTTCTAGAATTTGTTCCAAAACGATCTTCTCCAATAATTTTGATAGAAATGACAAATTTGATACAGGCCGATAATTCTTTAAAACATTTTTATCTAATGAAGGTTTCTTGATCAATGGACGTACCACTGCGGACCGGAAGATTTCAGGAACGTGACCAGAGGACAAAGAGGTATTGATAACATGAGTAAGATGGGGTAGGACATCATCAATGCACTGAAAGAGCAAGTTAGTGGGAATGGCATCAAGTTCACATGATTTAGGGCTGCATCGCAAACAAAGTTTTTTGACTAACAGGACTAAAACAAGCCAAAGGAGGTCCACAGTAAACTTTGTCATTCAGAGGATGTACAGGTGCAGTAGAATCTAGCTTTTCACGGATAGTGTCAATTTTTCCATTGAAAAACTCTAAGAATTTCTGAGGGAGCTCTTGAGTTTGGAAGATGGTGGGAAGGGGGGAGTACCTGACTTTGCCTAGGAGACTATTTGTGACATTAAATAGTTGCTTGGCCGTATTACAGGCCAATACTTTGAAGAATAGAACAAAGTTTTTGCTTGATGAACAATGTCAGTAACATGATTTCTCGCAGTTTGATATATTTCCCTGTGCACAGTCAGTCCCGTGGCGCGCCATCGCCTCTCAGCCCCCCTCCTCTCCTGCTTGGCCTCGGACAACTCGGGACCCACTGTGTTGTGCCATTGACACAGTGAGCGATCAGTGATCAAGCGCCTGCTCACTGGAGCATGCTTATCAAGCATGGCACGGAGGGCAGAGGTCAGCTGACAGGCCGATGGCTCGCTCGGTATGGCCGTGCTCAGATCAGATTTGAAAGCCTCTATATCGATAGCAGAAATTTTCCTAACTTCCTTGTAAGTTCTTTAATAAATACCAATAACCTTTGATTATCAAACGTTTGTATTTTAGATAGAATATAAATAAAGATTCAAGCAATGTCAGACCTGGTACTGAAAGAGATTGGTTTTATTTGTGGATTTTTTTTAATGTATTCGTTGGTGTTTAGTTTTTTGGTAATTACTCTTCTTTTTAATCTTCCAGATGGTTGACAGCTAAGAAGCTAAAGGTTTATTACATTTATTCTTCAAAACTTTGAAATAAGAATTCAATCTCCCACAACAAGAAGTGTCACGTAAGTTGGTCGTCAATGCAAAAAAACAAAAAACAAAAACAAACAAACGAAAAAAAACAACAAAAAAACAAAAAACAACAACAAAAAAAAACAGTATCTACATTCTAAACTGAACAGTACGTTATAGATTGATATACAAAGTTTGTGCGTTTTTTAATTTTAAGTTCGAGCGGATTTTCCATGCAATAAAAACGAAATAGGCATGTTCCAGGAGTGGAAATGACCGGCAATTTAAATCATTATATGAACGTCATTTCGGATATGTTCCATGTGCCATGCCGTATTGTTTAGTAATGTGGGATTGCAACATATTGTACGCTTTCCCCCCTTCAACTTTTCTTATGGATGATTCGGAACACAAACATCTCAAACGAGTTGGTAAGTTTTTTGCTTCGTTTCTATATTCGTTCCTTTCTTAATTATTTCTTAATTATTATCCTTGTTGAGTGACACACACACACACACACACACACACACACACACACACACACACACACACACGCACGCACGCACGCACGCACGCACGCACGCACGCACGCACCACACACACACACACACACACACACACACGCGCGCGCGCGCGCGCGCGCGCACACCAATTTGAAATTCCTCCAACACAAGTCAAATATCAGAATGAATGCCACAAAAGCAGTATCACAGTCACGAACAAATCAAATCTAGGTCCCTAGACAACCTGACTACAGACCAGCCATTAGGATTTCCCCTATGATTTGGAATAGGGGAAGATGATTGTAAACAAACGTAACGTTTCTTTCAAATCTGTCCTTGCTATTTCTTGCTGCCTCTCGCAAAATCACGAAATCATCCAGACATAATCGGACTCTTCCCTCAAAGACTGGGGATATTACTGTATCATATGGGATTACAATCTGAATGTACTTACCTCTGTGGAAAGATTCCGTTTTTATTTTGTTTTCTTGTCCCTAAAATCCATCCTTCCTCCTTATCTTGTACTACTCACCCATTTATTTACTGAGTTCATTTGCTAGTTTTACATACCTTAGATAACTTGTATATAGATTATATTAACCTAAACGTACGGTGGACATCCTGTACAATTGTCGATTTAAAAGTTATCACACATTTCAGTTCGCTGCGTAGAAACCATTGCAGCTGTATTGTCATCATTCAGAATTGGACAGCCTGGTAACTTTCACCACCAGTACCACTACAATCTCCTTTAATTTCTGTCCACACATCAGTAACAAACATAACGTCATCGTCATTGAGTTGGTGTACGTGTGCTCATAACGGACACTTTGATCCTAGAGAACAGGCTACAAAACTCTGATGCTATTTTCCGAAATTCTGCTCTGAACTTGCCCCGGTTAAACAATACAAGTAGAAGTTGACGGCACTATTGGCGAACATCATAACATTGGAGCAAGAATGAAGGATTTCGTGATATCCCTTCACAATCACGTCGTCAATATCAATATATCTTTCTGCAATTAGAACGATATGGTTTGGGATTGTCAGAATGAAAAATGAAAGACTTGTAGCAATCAAAGTCACAGTTAATGAAGACACTTTCTGTTGTCTGGAATCCTGGGTGGTTTGTTTACCTGTGTCTGTTTTCATTGATTTGAAGACTGTCCAGAGAAGAATACAGTTACTGACCAGCAGCAACGTGGAAGGTAAGAAAGAATTTTGTACCAGTCTAGCCAGTCCCACATCATGTAAAGAAACCAATTGTACTTCTCTGATACAGAACCAATAAGCACGCAGTCTGTCTGTTCTATATCAGCTGCGTAGAGAAAATGACAATTGATGAGAGAAATAACAACAATCAATATACCAGTTGTAGTTCGAGACTTTTTCTTAGTCCACACAGAATTGACGCGAAGTGGCCACAGTACAGAAGCTGCTCTCAGCATGGTGAGTGACACCAGCATCCACGAAGACACAGTCGGCGCCGTGTACTCTATCATGATCGTGATCTTGCACTGCCAGGAACCCAACTCATCAAAGTATGGTGCATTAAAAAAAGTAAAAAGAACAATGCTTAAGGGATTTGGTATCAACAACAACTGGTCAGACCAGGCCAGAACATGAAAGAAAACACTGGAAGTGGACGCAGGAAGACGAATCATAATCAGAATTATCATAACATTTCCAAACATCCCAAACGGAACAACAATAGTACTGCCAATTTTCAGGATCAGGTAGGATATCTCTACAAGTAGTGTGTATTGATTATGCCGTTGGAGATTGGTTATGTTTTCCATTTTACTGTTACTTTCAGAATACTGTTCAAAAAGAAAATAGAAACATGATGAAGACTGGATTCATTTCTCCTTGTCTTAGTTTACACACAAACACTAACTTTTAATAATTTATATTGTCAACAATACAAAAAGGATAGAGAAAAAAAACATCGACGGCAAGACTGTCAGAACTGAAAAGCAAAACCAGACCATCATCTGTTGCAGCTGTTCCATTTTTCAGTTTTGTGTGTTAAGACAATGATCTTTCAAATACCATGTGGGCCACTTCCTATAGCAAAATGCATAGAAGGCAGATACGTCACATATTTTATGAGAGAGAGAGAGAGAGAGAGAGAGAGAGAGAGAGAGAGAGAGAGAGAGAGAGACAGACAGACAGACAGACAGACAGACAGACAGACAGACAGACAGACAGAACAGACAGAAAAGACAGACAGACGAGAGAAGAGAGAGAGAGAGAGAGAGAGAGAGAGACGGACAGACAGACAGACAGACGGACAGATGAACAGAGAGACTGACTGACTGACTGACTGACTCACGAGCTGCCTGATTGACACACAGTCAGGCAGACAGACACACATAATTACAGACGGAAGGATGGATCAATAGACTGACAAATGCAGGGAGAGAAAGGATAGTCTGAATATGGACAGCAACACGACTGTTTTCTTGAGGTTGAAAAGGATGATCTTAGGGCTTTTTATTATACACTGATGTGAATAGATTTCTTTTTTTAAGTTGAAGAAAGACATAAAAGCAACGGTGATAAAATACTTGATTACAAACAAATACAACCACACGAGGATCATTGAACAAAACTTTAATTACGAAGTAGTAATTTATAGACGAAAAGACAGGTCAAAAGATTACGAGAAAAATTACTATGGATGAAAACATGCAGCATAAGAACAAGATCCACACACACACACACACACACACACACACACACACACACACACACACACACACACACACACACACATACATATATACATACATACATACACACACACGTGCATGCTTCACATCCGCATTACCACAAGGTCAACACTGCAGCACATCATGCACATTGAAACATTTGCTTTCCTGCTGAGCCGTATTTTCAGAGAATCCTCTGCAGACTGTAAATTGTGTGAGTTATTTCATAGTTGTTCACATGAAGGCAGCTTTACAGAAGCGACGTTTATGGCCAAGGGGAATAATCTCACACACATTATCATGAGAGAGAAGAGAACATTGAGAAGACTAAACATAAAGGACTGAGATTACGTCCATAGTTATCCACCTCCGCCCCCGCCCCCCCATTTCTCTCTCTCTCTCTCTCTCTCTCTCTCTCTCTCTCTCTCTCTCTCTCTCAAGACTGAAAAGATTTCTTTAATGTTTAAGGAAGCTTATGATTTAATTAGTTTGGGTACAGAAGCAGCGCTCTGTAAGTTTTATGAAATTATCGGTAGCGCAGCAAGTCCCATGTTGAAGACTGTTTCATTGGGAGTTTTAGCAACAACCCCTGGTTTAACTCTGAATGCAAGCAACAACGTCAAGCGGCGAGACACTCCCTTAGAATATTAAGGAAAGCTAAGAAAAATAAAAAGGAACAAAATATATCGGATGAGGAAATAGGCATTCTGAGAGTAACGTACACGAGCAAACGGAGTGATTATAACAGCTTGCTACAGCAAAAGAGGATGGATAATTAAAAAAAACAGACAATTAGATTATTGGGGAATGCGAGCAATCCCCAGAAGTTCTGGAGTACTCTGAAAAACTATATAGGCAGACCGATGAACCAGAATTCTATTGCTGCTGTTGAATGGTTTACTCACTTCTCAGATGTATTTAACCAAGGTTGCCCAAGTATAAACATTAACGAGACGATGCCTAATTGTTACCATTTTGGATGCATGTTCTAGTGTGGTCACTGACTGAAGTGCACTAGGTGAGGGGATCTCGCACCAGGAAGTTCTTGATGCAATTTCTGCATTAAAAAACAACAAAGCAGCTGGTCCAGATGGGTTTTCGGGAGAATTTTATAAATATGCACACCCAGAGGTTGGACTATTGTTAAAGAAGTACTTCAATACATTGTTTGATTCAGATACTTTTCCACTCGGGTGGTCAGAAGCCATCATACAGCCAGTATATAAGAAAGGTGACATAAATTCACCAGATAATTACAGAGGCATTTCCTTACTAAACGTCTGTGGAAAGTTTTTCAGCTATATTCTAAATAAGCGTTTAACTTATTGCATAGAGGAAAACAAATTGTTAAACGAGGCCCAAGCTGGATTTAGACACAAATATAGCACAACTGATCATATATTTACCTTCTTATCATTAATAAAAAACATTTTGGCAGTCATGGAAAGTTATATTGTGGATTTATTGATTTTGTTGATATATGCTGTTATGGTCCATTCTAAGAAAAAAACGGCATTGAAGGCAAAATGCATAAAGCTATTCAAAGTATGTATGACATTGTCAAAGCAAAAGTTTGTGCTGGTAGTGAACGTACAGATGTTTTCATGTACCCCAAAGGATTAAAACAAGGACATATTTGTAGTCCTGTTTTGTTTTCCCTATTTATCAATGAGCTGGCAAATGACATTAATCAAAAAGGAAAATATGGCATAACACTTACACCTGGACAAATACAAATACTGATTCTGCTTTTTGCTGATGATGTAATTTTGTTGTCATATACAGTAGCTGGTCTGCACAACAACTAACTATTTTATGTAACACTACGAAAAGGCTTGGACTGATAGTAAATATGAATAAATATAAAGTGGTTGTCTTTAAAGTGGTGGCCATCTTGCCGCTCGTGAAAAATGGCTTTATGATGGACAGTATTTGGAGATTGTTAATCAGTACAAATATTTGGGTGTCATTTTTTCAACAGGTGTGTCCTTTTCGTATGCACTAAGAGACATGGCTGACAGAGCAAAAAAAGGTGTAAATGGTATACTACGACTACTTTGGTCCCTCGGTAATCAATCTCCTCAACTGTTCTTCAAGCTTTTTGACTGCCAGATACAACCCATACTTACATACGATTCAGAAGTATGGGGTCTTAGCGCTAATTATCCAATCATTGAACAGGTACATTTATTTGCGATTAAGAGACTGTTAAACGTCAGTGTGAAGACACCAAATGTGCTTGTGTATGGAGAAACGGGGAGGTTTCCATTATTTATAAATATTTATGTTCGAAATATTAAATAGTGGTTAATTTTAACAAAAATGTGTGAGGGTCGCCTTCTTCGAAAATGTTATAATATGCTCTGTAATCTTCATTACAATAACAAAAATAATTGGGTAACTACTGTTTGTTTCACTCTGTATCGTCATGGTTTCGGATTTGCGTGGGAACACCAAGGAGTTGGTAATGAGAAAATATTTCTGGTTGAATTTAGACAACGTTTGATTGACTGTTATGTCCAAGGCTGGAACGGTAAGATTAATATGAAAGAGCGCTATTCGTTTTATTCTCTATTGAAACAAAACCATTGCCTCAGTGATTATTTACTTGTTATAAAAAGTAGTGCCTTAAGAAATATTTAACGCGAATGAGACTTGGTGTTTCACCGCTAAAGTGCCACGCAAACCGTTTTTGTGAGGCAACGCGTAACTGCTTTGACTGCCCGAACTGTCAAAATGTATATGAATCTGATATGCATTTCATGTTCATTTGCCAGGTATACACTCAGAGAGAAGTATATACCGCGAAAATTCTACAATCAACCTTCTATGTTCAGACTAGCGTTGCTGCTGTCAAGTCCTGGTCACTCATTCGCAGTCGCTTCTTACATAAATAAGACACTTCAGCCGAGGTCGAGTTACCTTAAGTAATAGAATGTAAATGTTTCCTGTGGATCCACATGTTTGCGTCACAAGATATTATGTGATTTATATTACCGTAAGCCACCCCAACGCTTTTCACCCTCTCCCTACTTCCCCTCTCCCTCCCTCGACTTCCCACGTCATTGCCATGCTTTGTATTTTAGACACACATGAAATTCTCTTTTGACGTTATCCCCGTCCCACTGTTTCCTTTGACATGGACAGATGGCCCGGTTCGTTAAATTATTTGTCTTGCCTTGTCTTATCTCTCTCTCTCTCTCTCTCTCTCTCTCTCTCTCTCTCTCTCACACACACACACACACACACACACACACACACACACACACACACACGCACACGCACACACACACACACACATGCAGGGAAGAGAGAGAGAAAGAGAGAGAGAGAGAGAGGAGAGAGAGAGAGAGAGAGATACAAACAGAGACACAGAGACACGCCACACACACACACAGACACACACACACACGCGCGCGCGCGCACGCACGCACACGCACACACACACACACACACACACACACACACACACACACAGAGAGAGATAGAGAGAGAGAGAGAGAGAGAGAGAGAGAGAGAGAGAGAGAGAGAGAGAGAGAGAGAGAATTGCTTGCTTATCAGCTTTAACACTTGTTTACAACGCTGATCTTCACGTCTTCTCCCCGTCCTTCATCTTCCTCCCATCCTACTGCCTGTCTGTCAGTCTTTGTCTTCAGCTAACACAATGCTGTCACACAGATTGTACGTCATGGGCCACCTGGAAGGACAGACAAAGACCACTCACCTTGGAACACCTTGTGGAAGCGTGACGTAACTGAAACGTTGTGCGACACAAATCAACACCATCCCACTAACTTCCTCCACTCAACCCTCCATCACAGAGGGAGTGGTCACTACACCACAGAATCCTTCCTGTCTGTAAGTCACATGAATTTCATTGACAGCCACACTTCAGTCGATCTCATCACCCCTCCTTTCTTACTGGTAGGGAAGCTATGCATAATGCTGCCATACTCAGGAACTTCAGAAGGTCAGAACCCGTCACTTTCTCTCTCGCACATATGACACATACGGAAGGTCATGTAACATCACATCGCCGGTTCAAAGGCATTAGAACCTCTAAAATCTGAGAGGCAGATGTATTTGATCTAAACTGCCCCCACTCTCATATTGCTGGTGTTGAGAAGTCCATGTCTCCATTCAAACAACATGACTCAGTCTCCATCCCACTTCAAACTGTAACTGACTATCATGTTACCCTGACAACCAATTTCATCAGACAGATGCCAGAAGCATGATGTAACTTGTATTTCTAAGAGGACAGGACAGGACGCAATACACAGATTCACTGTGGGCCATAAGAGTAAAAAACGGCCCATTACAGGTGTCAAAATGAGAAAACAGTGAATTCCATAGAGGCATATGTTTATACCCCCCCCCCTGCCCCCCCTTTAGTTCCTCATCTATGTCAAGGCACAATACCCAGATTGGAACTCGGCATCGACAGATTTAATACATATGATATGGACTTGAAAAAGAAAAAAGAACACTGACAGTCTCTTTGTCCGTCACGCCTCATGTCAATGAATATGACTTAAACAGTTGACTCACTGCTCAGTAACTTTGGATTCTCTCTTGAGGGCACATAAGACCGTATGGCGAAAGCTTGGCTGTGTCTGGAGTGGCACTGTCTTCATCTGTCCGTGGGCAGGGGTGGTTGGGTCTGTGGGGTGTGCTCGGCAGCTGGAGGTGGTGTTTTTCGCTGGTGGGCTCTGCAGTCATGAAACACGAGCTGGTACACCCATGGGGATGCTACTTTAAGGCTGTTATGAGTTGCATCCTGTAGTCTGATTTACCTCTGTTCAGGAGCAGCTATGTCCCTTGATATCTTAATGGAGTGTCCTGCGCGTGCCTGTACCCATCGTCAACACAGCGCAGGCCTCCAAGGGGGGTACAGGACTGCTCTAAGGCAGATGAGGACAGTGCTTCTCTGGGTCCTCCCCAGCACCTTCGGTTGTTTCTTTTTCTTTTTCTTCTTTTCTTTGAAAGGATTGAACTTGAGTACAATTCTGCGTACTTGGGTACAATCTGCTTACTGTTACCACAACAGATCTGAATATTTCCCAGCATCTTCTGATTCCTTTATTTCTAATACCGCTTTTGGTTAATTTCAAGTCTGTTTTTCGAGCCCCTGAATCGTTTTATACCAAACCAGAGGAGACCTTTCTAACATACGTTAGTTACCTATTTTTGTTTCTTTGTCAGCTTTTGTTGGATTTCTCTCACATTTTGGATCATCCTCAAAACCAGTCGGCAGACCGAACAACGAAAACAGGTGAGTTTACATATCAAAAAATAGAAAAAAAAAATCAAAATCAAGCACAAAATGGCTGTATAATGCTAGTCTATTGTATTCGTACGATATCGCGTGAAGGATGCTGTTTTTTTTGCTTGTTTGTTTGATTGTATTTTTAACACAATTTTTTGACTCGTACCGACATGCGAGCAAAACAAAGAGTAGTCTTGTTAAAGAGATTGGTACTAAGAATATAATTTTTGGTGTGAAAGGAAATGATTCGTAAAGCTATGTTATTTATCAGATTGCTGTTCAAACTCACGTATAATGCATTAAAAACTTAATTAGGTGGTATAATGACTAGCGTCTGTGGCGACAATATCCCCAAAATAAATTTTAGACAGATGAAAACCATATTCACCGCGTTAGATTGCAGACCTTGCGCCTGATTAGTGTTATTGTTATCGTGTTATACTTAAGAAGAAATTTATGTTTGTTTGATCACAATCAAGATTGCTTTATAACTCACGCTGTAGCCATTGTTACAGCAAATAATTGTTGAACGTAACAGGTTGGGTTCTTTCTGCAGTATGCTGTTTCTGTTCGCTTTACGTTTTCAGAATGATTATGTCGCTTTATGTATGGAATCTTTCTCAGTGTCCTATACCGACCCCCCCCCCCCACACACACACACACACACTCTCTCTCTATCCCTTACCCTTACTCTCCTTCCTTCGCCAGCACCACCACCGCCACCCTCACCCTTAGTACCTCTCCGTCTCTGTCCCTCACTCTGTCTATATATTTGTCTGTCTGTCTGTCTGTCTGTCTGTCTGTCTGCTTGTTTGCCTCTCCCTCTCTGCATCCTCACACACACACACACACAGACACACACACACACACACACACACACACACACACACACACACACACACACACACACACACATATATCGATACCAAACATTTACATAAATCATATGGCTGACAAGTGATGGGTCCCTAAGAATACAGCACCCAAATCATCAGCTAAATATTTATAGGTAGCATGAAAAATTGCTCATTTCCACATGCAACACACACACACACACACACACACACACACACACACACACGCGCGCGCGCGCGCGCACACACATACACTGCTAAAAGAATGTTACGAGAGAGAGAGAGAGAGAGAGAGAGAGAGAAGAGAGAGAGAGAGAGAGAGAGAGAGAGTCAATACTTTGAATGTCACTTGAAATCTATACCTACATTGTATACTTTGAATCACCAGAGTGTATAAAACAGTGTATGTAGAATATGGATTGCTTTACTCCTCTGTGGTGCCGTCTCATACTTTGTGCAAGCAGCAGCAGTACAAGAAGTGAGGCAAATCATACCACAATCATTGTACACAAGAACGAATCTGGTTGTCGGGTGTTTAATAAAGCTTTAATTTCTTTTCGCACGACTGCGGATTTGTAAATGTATGTATCAAATCATCAGCTACGATCAAACGTCTTCCACATGATATTGAACAACTTTTGTCTGGTGCTAGTGGGCTAACTGTGGAAAGACAGAACTCGTTCAAAGGCAATTGAGTGAAAAGTTTGTATAACAATAACTTTGAATAATGCAAATGGTTTATTGTTGAGTATCTGTCTAGACTTTATATAAAGACAAAAGAAAAGGCTGGTTAAGTGAGTGAGTTTGTGAGTGGGTGAGTTCTTAAATTTAGGGTCTGTTCACACTTGGTATTATAGGACTATTAAAAAAGGAGCAAGGGGAAAGGGTGCGTTTCGAAAAAAAAAAAAAAAAAATCTATTAATTTGATACATGGAAAGCACTTGTGCTATTTGCACAATTTCTGGTTTGTGGGTTATTGTTTTGATAGTCATTTACGGTCACATCCACGTTCAATGCTTTATACAATGAAGCTAATATTGAACAATGAAAAAGTATATGGTCCACTGATAGAAGATTTGAACAACTACATGCTACAGTTTGGAAAAAAAGGGTTTTCCACGAATTCAGTCGAAGCTTGTACATAAAAGATGACAAATATCGTGGACATGATAAGATTTTATACTTTTCTGGAAGTGTTACTGTTCACGCATTTTTCTTATAATGAATTAATTTCTTGAACAACAAGTTTTAAATTACTCCCAGGTATTTTTCTCAACGCATCATCTCTAGTTATTGTATCTGCTGTTTCATTACCAGACATGCCACAGTGTGATGCTGGTTAAACATGTTAATAGAATCCGCAATATGTTTCAAATGAATCTTTATATTCCGCTTGCAACAACTTTGCAACGGAATTCACAATACTTGATAAGATTTCAGTAGATAACTTCTTAAGTTACCTTGGCAAACATAATGATAATTAGGATAAAGACGCAGCGAAAAAGAATATGAGATAAAAACATCAGCCGTCAGTTTGTTCCCACACTGAAAACCTTCATGTAAACTAGTTCTGACGAACACACGACCATCCAAATCATTCTGATCACTGTATGTGTGAGACTGTCAGCTGCATGATAGATGCTCTTTGTACAACGGCCAACGAATACGATTATGGTGTGTTCAATGGAGCAAATGCTGACAGAACAACAGAGGGAGATGAATGGAAACCCTGGAGACTTCCACTGTCTCTTCTCTGTGCAAACTGTTTGTAGAGCCCTGACATTGGCTTTTGTTGTACGAACCCTTGGTACTGGTAGCTAGTTTACCAAACAGTGACAGTTTTGCTTGGGTTTTGATATTCAGATATCGATACCATAGTATGGTTTCAAATGTCTGAACAATTTTAGTCATGAAAAAACTACCTGGCACAGAGCGCTTTCATCGAAGTGACCTGGGGGTCATGATCATGTCAAGGTCACCAAATGGTGCTGAAGTGTATTACGTGCAAAAATGAAATTCATAAACTGTACATGAACGAAAGTTAAAGTATGAAAAAGAAAATACCAAAACAAAATGGAGCTTAAATTATACTGTGTTTGAACAGCAACAAAGTTAAAGTATGAAAAAGAAAATACGAAAACAAAATGGAGCTTAAATTACACTGTGTTTGAACAGCAACAAACAACTGTTCCTCTCAACTGTGTTACAAAACACAGGAAACGTAACTCATCACAATTAATTTCATACATAACTGGATAAAGTGGAAATGTTTTGGTTGCGGAAATGTTCATGTGGTGTGGGTATGTGTAGGGACAAGTCATACACGCATCTTAACTTCTTCAGGTGAGAGTCAGACAGCAAAACACACACTGCACACCATCTGTATCATCTAGTAACACTCAGCTGGTCGCGAAAGTAACTTTGGAGGTAACCGTTACCGTGGTCGTGGTACCCGTCACACCTCTGGTGGTAAGAATCCCTCAGGAAGTGCTTTTGATCAGTCTGCCAGTGTTGTGTGAAATCTGTGCAAGAAGACATGATATATAGCTGCTAAGTGCCCATGGGAATCTGGTAGAAACACTTGCAGAGTTTGTAACCTTAGTCACCCAGATAGGTGTCGTTTTGTGGTTGGTAACTCTACTGTTGTCGAGAACTGAGCTGACAGCAAACAGTCCAGTGCTCGATGTTCTGTTCTTGACACTCTTTTTGCTTTTCTAGCTGCTGGCGAGTTCATAGGCAAATAACATTTGGAGTCCGGTTCTGTGAATGCACTTTGAGTTCTTTTCTGCTTGATAGTGGTGCTACTATCTGTGGCATTCGCAAGCGGTCAGTTTCTGACAGTCAGATGTTAGGAACCACAGTGAAGTGTGTTTCGTTTGGTGGTCGTGTGGATGAGTTTCCCCTGGCTACAGTTTCAGTCAGTTGTCCTTATTTTGTGGGCGATTTGACTTGTTGGTTTTTGGATAGCCCTGTCGCAGATCTCATTGTGGGTAATGTGCTTGGAGTTTCTGAAAGTGGTGGGTTTAGTGATGTATCTGGCGAATCTTTCTCTTTAGCTGCCGTTACGAGGGCTTGAGCTAAACATGTTGTGGACAAAAGGCCGTTGTGTCAGATCCCTGATGATCTGAACAGTTCCCGTTCTGATCTTGTTCAGAAACAGAAGGATGATGAGTCATTGAAGTCGTGCTTCCGCCATCGTCTTCTGGTGAGGTGAAGAAGGTAGGTACGACTACCTTTTACCGCCGTCTGACTGCTGTGTCTACTTCGGATAGTATACCAGCAGCGGTTCTTTCACAGAGTACTTCAGTGCCTTGGTCAGAGATAGCACCTTTGACTTGTGACAAAGAACAAGTTTCCTCGGAGTGTTCTCCAGGAGTTCGTCTTTCTGTGGATCCCTCTCCGGAGTCTGATGTTCGTAAAGTGGTTTGCACAGATGGTGTCGTCCAGGACTGTGATGACGCTTTATGACGCTTTACCCATTCCCACTGTAACTATTCCGATGGCGTCTTCTATGCCAGATGAAAATGTCCGTCTGACAGCAGTTCCAGGGAGTTGCCTGCAGTCTTTGATGATTTCCAGGACATTCTGACTCCTAAACCAGGTTCTTTCTCAGGTGATGTACTCTTAGAGATCCTTCTTACAACAGATGTCCCTGTCAGAAAGAAGTGTTACGGCATCCCCGTTTCTGCGAAAGAGGTTGTTGAGAGGTTGTTGCGTTTGTATCATGTTGGTTCTTGGTATCAATGAGCCATCAAAATAGTCCATATACATCTCCAGTTGCGTTGGTCAGGAAGAAAGATGGTACATGTCGATTTTGCATTGATTTCAGATCTTTGAAAAATATTACCGTCTTTGTTGCTGAACCTGTTCCTGACGTTGAGAGTCTTTTTGCAACGTTAGCTGATGCTCAGTTTTTCACAAAGATAGATCTTGCAAAAGAATACTGGCAAACCGTGGTTAAGCCCAAGGATCGTCCGAAGACGGCTTTTACAACATATATGGGTCTATTCCAGTTAGTCAGGATGCCTTTCGAACATGTGTCGGCTCCTGCAGTGTTTGCATATATGATATGTATGCTGGCTTTAGATCAGTTTTCTGCTATCAACTTCTTTGACGATATTCTTGTGCACAGTGTGTCATGGGGTGCTCACCTTAGTCATGTGAAGGGCGTGCTTTCTTGTCTGAGGTCTTTCAACGTCACAACTCGTCCCTTGAATATCGAGGCAGGCTTTCGCTCACTTGAATTTCTTAGGCATGTTGTTGGAGGCGGTACTATGCGCCCTGAAGGGAAGAAGGTTGATAAGATTTTGAATATATCCACTCCTACCACCAGGAAACAGGTCAGGTCTTTTTTGCGGTTGCTCAGTTTTTACAGGAGAGACGTTCCTGTGTTTGCTACTTTGAGTGCTTCACTGTCTGATTTAATCAAAGATGCTGGTCGTGCTGAAAATCTATTCTTGAACTCCTGAGTGTGCTGAAGCTTTGAAGCAGATTCAGGTATTTTGTCTTCTGCACCTGTGTTTTTGTTACCTAGGTTGGGTAATCCTTTTGTTCTCAGGACTGATGCTAGTTCTGTTGGTTTGGGTGCTGTATTGCTTCAGGAGAGTGATGATGTTCTTCACTCAGTCGTGTTCGTTTGCGAAAGTTGCTGGATTGTGAGAAGACCTGCATTACTATTGAGCGGGAGTGTTTAGCCATTGTCTGGGCCGTACAGACGTTTGTTAGATTCCTTTGGGGAGTCAGGTTTTCCTGCAGACAGATCATCGTCCCTTGACTGCCCCCGAACGTCAAACTTCAAGAACTCCAGAATTATGCGATGGGCGTTGTCGTTGTAGGAGTTCTCGTTTGAAGTCCAGCCAGTTCCAGGTTTATCGAATGTTTTCGCTGATCTTCTCTCGTGTTCATATTAATCAGTTGATGCCTTACGAAGTGACTTTCCTTGTGTGCACTGCAGTTATTTTTATGCTGTTTGGATGCATGATTTCTATATTCTTTGCATTCTGCTGATTGTTATTTCTTCTTAGAAAAACAATCCGGTCATATTTTTACGAGGGGGAGTATTGTGACGGACCGTATTTCGTCCGGTCCTGAATTTTGGGACACGTTTGACCTTAAATGGTAAATCTGTAAACTTGGTTGACCTGTTTACCCAACAGCTACTCATCTGTGTTTTGTGTAAGTCGGGTGAGCGAGGATTTCCCTTCAGTCTCCGGAGAGCTACCAGCCGAGCAACACTTTCAGAGAGCCGAAGAGAGACTGAAGGTGCGTCCTCGCTGGCAGTCAGGTATGTCCCAATAGTTAAATGGAAGTTAGGGTTTGTATTAATGAAGCTGTTTTTGTTTGTTTGTTTGTTTTTGTTTTGTTTTTTTCTACGGGAGATTTTGATTTTTGTAGTCGCATATCTGCAATGGTAGTTACACATTTTGAGCAAAACTCGTAGAGACGGATCCATTAATTAAGTTTATGAGTGAAACCGACTTGGTCATTTGTATAGCTTAGCCTTCGTGTGTCCGTGTCCATTCAATGACGTAATGAGAAGAAGCTGTGGTCCCGTGATCAGCTCATTGTGAACAACGTTTCTCAGTTCACACTGGTCTGACATGGACTGCACAGACAGGCAGAGTAAGTCAACACTGGTTTGACATCAATTACACAGACAGAATCAGTCTTCACTAGGCTGGCATGTATCACACAGACAGGCAGAATCAGTCCACGCTGGGCTGACATGGATCACACAGACTGAATCAGTCCACGCTGGGCTGACATGGATCACACAGACTGAATCAGTCCACACTGGGCTGACATGGATCACACAGACAGAATCAGTCCACACTGGGCCGACAAGGATCACGCAGACAGACAGAATCAGTCCACACTGGGCTGACATGATCACACAGACAGGCAGAATCAGTGCACACTGGGCTCATCTGAATCGCACAGAAAATATCGTTTTCGAGGTATCATTTATCCCTTAACCAATCAGGGAGTTGGAGGTAGCTGGATACGTGCAATAAAATGATGATAAAGCCAGGTGTTGACTTCTGTCTTTCCAAAGATGTTGTGTTCGTTGTCTGGGAGAAGATAGATCCCCCGCTGTCTGACCTCCAGTGTTGTCTGCTTCAGTGCCATGAGCGCTCAGCCCATTAGGAGTCAGACGCACCAGGATGCAGAAAATGTTGAAGGAGCGCTGTGCTTGGGCAGACATTAGTATGTGCTTGTCACGTCCACAGGAGTGAGGTGCTGCAGATTGTAGTACAGGCAACATTATATGCAGCAGAATGCATGCTAGGCACTATTACATGCAGTACAATACAGGATAGGCAGCATTACATGCAGCAGAATGCATGATAGGCAGCATTACATGCAGCAGAATGCATGATAGGCAACATTACATGCAGTACAATACACGATAGGCAGCATTACATGCAGCAGAATGCATGATAGGCAACATTACATGCAGCAGAATGCAGGATAGGCAACATTACATGCATCAGAATGCAGAATAGGCAACATCACATGCAGCAGAATGCAGGACAGGCAACATGACATGCAGCAGAATACAGGATAGGCAATATTATATGCAGCAGAATGCAGGATGGGCAACATTACATGCAACAGAATGCAGAATAGGCAACACCACATGCAGCAGAACGCAGAATAGGCAACATCACATGCAGCAGAATGCAGGACAGGCAACATTACTTGCAGCAGAATGCAGGACAGGCAACATTACTTGCAGCAGAATGCAGGATAGGCAACATGACATGCAGCAGAATACCGGATAGGCAATATCATATGCAGCAGAATGCAGGATGGGCAACATTACATGGAGCAGAATGGAGGATAGGCAACATTACATGCAGCAGAATGCAGGGTAGGCAACATCGGATGCAGTAGAATGCAGGATAGGCAACACTGGATGCAGCAGAATGCAGGATAGGCAACATTGGATGCAGCAGAGTGCAGGATAGGCAACATTACATGCCGCAGAATGCAGGATGGGCAACATTACATACAGCAGCATGCAGGATAGGCAAAATTAGGTGGAGCAGAGTACACGATACGCAACATTTCCTGCAGCAGAAAAAGGATACGCAACATGTCATGCAGCACAATGCAGGATAGGCAACATTGGATGCAGCAGAATACAGGATAGGCAACGTTGGATGCAGCAGAATGCAGGATAGGCAACATTAGATGCAGCAATAGTCAGAGCACTGGTGACGTTCTTTTTCAGTGTGGCTACCTGTTATGCTCCAACAGATCTAGTCTGTTGAAAACAAGCTCTTGACTTTAAGGTATTGTCAGCGGAAGTAATAACGAGTAGGAGTGTGCTTTGCAAACTCAGCAATAATACTGTGTTAATGCCAGTTCATACGAAGAATGTAAACAGACACACATGCACACACACTCGCACGCACACGCTCTCTCTCTCTCTCTCTCTCTCTCTCTCTCTCTCTCTCTCTCTCTCATTTATTGTGTTCACTTCTTCCTTCAGCCTCCCCCCCCCCGCCCCCATCACTGCATACACTCATGCACACTCCTCTCTTCCCTTTGCAGATTCTGTGTACAGGTCGTTGAAGTCAGCGACAGTATCTTCTATCTTACAATACAACCTAATATTCTCATTTTTTTTCTAGGCTGTTGCATCGTTGGCTGATTTCTTCACATTTTTTTTCCCGATGCTCTATCTGCATTAACTGTTCTCTGATAACGTTGTTCTGTCGTAATTGTTCCTCGCCTTGTAGTCTGAATTGTTTGCTCTGTTCGTCAAACTGTGCCTGGAACTGCTGGATTTAGAGTCGAATGGCTGCTGCGAGAATTTCCGACACTCCCTCAGAAGCCCCGTAGTTCTCTCCTACAGTTAACATCTGTGATGCAGATTTCTCCCTTTCCTCCGCAATGTCTGTGCTTTGATTACGGCGAGGTCCAGCTCCCCCCCCCCCTCCCCCCCACCACACACACCACCACCACTACCACCATCCCGCCTTTACTGTTTTATTTTATGTTATTTTATGTTATTTTATTTTTATTTTTCTTAATAATATAAATTTTTTTTTCCCTTATTTTTCTTTTTTTACCTGTACACCATTGCTCGGCAGAATTCTCCACAGCGAAAACAGCCTTCACAGCGCACAGCGAGACAAACCACAGGCACATGCAGAGCAGCTCTTGACCGGTCCTGACAGATGAAATCCATGCATATAATTATTTTCCCACCCCGTCATTGTTCCTGTGATCGCTCAGTATTCTTGTTGTGCAGGACTGTCACATACTGTCATGTGATGTAGCCTCACATGGCGACATGTGACGTTCCATCGCGTACGCCCTTATTTGTTATAAAGCATTTCCCTAGGTAGGGAAGAGGAAAGGTAAAAGAAAAGATAATTTAAGTGGCCTGATCAGTGTGATTGGTGTCGCTGGTGGCTATGAAAACAGTTCAGTAAAGTAGATGTAGGGTGATTATTGGTTGAATGGACGGACGTTGTCCATTGGTCAAGTAACCAAGGGCTGGTAATGCGTTGAGTTAGATGAGTAATCACTGAGTAATCACTCTGGAAGAGCGCAGGAAGGAACAATAAAGTATAGGAAGGAGATGGCTTGGGGACACTGACCAGACAGGTCGTTTGGAACGAGTTTCACCTGCAATTTGCCATCACCAGGTGAGGTATAGACAGATGGGGAGAGAAAAGAGAGAGAGTTAAGAAAAGGGAAAAAGGGAAAAGAATTTATGATTATTCAGATTTTGAAATAGATTACTTACACGGACTTCATTCGTGTTTCAGCCCTTCCCAGTGCTGTGGCAGCCCCAGTTAGGCGACTGAGGCAGTCGCACAAGTATTTGGGCGACAGTGCTGCGGCATCACCTAATTGTCTCCAGAGTTGGAGAATCGAACTGGAGAAGACAACGACTGCGCCAGTCGTGAGAAAACTTAAAGCGTTTGTCATGTTGACCCACAATGATTTTTAATTGTCCCCCTGGGTCGGAACTCAGATGATACTCCTATATTTTAAGCCGTCTTTTGATTCTTTTTTGGAAAATGTATATAATGTTTTTCCAGTGAGGAGGAGAAACCGTTGAAAGAAGTATTTGTGAAATAGTGTATAAAATGAGATGAAATTTGGTCCCAGCTAGTGAATCTGTGGAATGTTTGTACCTCCACTGGAGTGGAGGAACAGAAGTTATAAATTGGAAAACAAACGTGTTGTCATTATTTGAAAAGCTGATTATCGTTTAGTAAATTATTCCCCGGAGAGGAGGGGGAGAAGAAGAGTATTGTAGTGCGCCTTCTGGTTGTTTGGAGAGATTGCGTGTGCATGGAGTGAATGCTGAGCTGAGTGCGTGCATGCACTTGTGCACAGTGTGACACTGGTGACCCTGACATAGGACAAGGTTTTTTTTATACCCCCTCCAAGGGAAAATAAAATTCTATTTGTGCTCTTTGTACCCCCTCCAAAGAAAAGACTTAAGATCCCCCCTCAAAAAAAAAAAAAAAAAAAAATTGGGCAAAAACAAAAGTTTTGTATTATTGATTGTTTGATTACTGTTTCCAGTTTTTATTTTTCATTTGTTTCTGTATGTGTGTTTTTGAGTGTTTCAAATTTCTTTTGTTTGCTCTACTCTGTTAGGGTTGTTTTTTTGGTAGGATTTCCTTTTGACCCTTTCCCTCCTGAGGACCGTTAGCCTCAACCTCCTCTTGCTCGTATCTGGCAGCAAGGGGGCAGAGCGTTGAGGAGTCGTTGTCCTTCCCCTAGCTTAGATTTTGTTTTGTCCCCTTCCCCAGGACTGATAAAAACCAACCTCTTCCTGCTCTGATTTAGCAGGGGGGCATGGCGTTGGGGAGTCAATAGTCCCTCCCTCTCTCATTAATATCTAATTCTTTATCTTTCCTATCGTTTTATTTGGATTTTTCCCCTTTCCCCTCTGAGTTCGGGATCGACTTCACCTCCGTCACTCAACTAGTGTAGGTGGTGGAGTGGATTACCGCTCAGCCCGAATAAACATTTGTTTTCTTGAAGAACACAAATAGTTGGTTGACTGCAGGACCTGGATCAATAAAACAACTTGCCTGGGGTATGGTAGCAGGTCCTTGAGGAAGAGGTGGATGAGGGCGCTTCGGTTTAAAACCTTCTTGGCTCAGAGGGACAAGTGGGAATGGGTGACAGTGGGCAGGGAGAAATGGGGAAGTGAGGAAGTGAGCACTGCCAAAAAGCTGAAAAGTGAATACTGCTAGAAGATGAAAAGTGTTCAGCAAGGATTGAGGGGGAAGGAAGGAGAGAGTTGGAAGGGATGAGGGGGGTGGGGGGTATAGAAGGAGAGGGCAGGGTGGGGAAGAAGAGAGAAATGGGTCAAGAGCAGAAGGACTGGTGTGGGGGGGGGGGGGGGGGGGGGATAAAGTAAATAAAAATAGTAATAATAATGTTAAGAGACAAAATCAAGATAAGTAAGAACAAAGGGCTGTTATGGAGGAAATATCAAACACTGACTTTCCTCCATAACAGCCCTTTGTTCTTACTTATCTTGATTTTGTCTCTTAACATTATTATTACTATTTTTATTTACTTTATCCCCCCCCCCCCCCCCCCCAGTCCTTCTGCTCTTGACCCATTTCTCTCTTCTTCCCCACCCTGCCCTCTCCTTCTATACCCCCCCCCCCTCATCCCTTCCAACTCTCTCCTTCCTTCCCCCTCAATCCTTGCTGAACACTTTTCATCTTCTAGCAGTATTCACTTTTCAGCTTTTTGGCAGTGCTCACTTCCTCACTTCCCCATTTCTCCCTGCCCACTGTCACCCATTCCCACTTGTCCCTCTGAGCCAAGAAGGTTTTAAACCGAAGCGCCCTCATCCACCTCTTCCTCAAGGACTTGCTACCATACCCCAGGCAAGTTGTTTGTTTTCTTGATTATCTTTTGGGTTGTTTTTTGTGTGTGTTTTTCTGGTTGTATATTTATTAGATTAATTGTATATTGCATTGTGTTGTTAGTATATTGTGTGTATTATTATTTGCATACTTCCCCGTCTCCAGCTTTACGGGAGACAGTTGCCATTAGGGTGCTGTCTGAGGGCCTCTTTCGCTTTTTCTGATTTCCCCTATCTATACCGGTGTAACACCCCAGATTGCCCCCCATCCCATAATGTCCCCCGGGGGACGTCTTGGGTATACTGATGCATCCCCCTGGGGAGGCATTCCAGAATGTCCCCCCCCCCCATACCTGCTATGTCCCCCCATGGTTGACAATCACTGTCACCCAGAATGCCCCCCCCCCCCCAAACTTAGTCTCTCTCTCTCTCTCTCTCTCTCTCTCTCTCTCCCATCTCTCTCTCCCTCTCTGTCTCTCTCTCCCTCTCTCCCTCGGTCTCTGTCTGTCTGTCTGTCTGTCTGTCTTTCTGTCTGTCTGTCTGTCTTTCTCTCTCTCTCTTTTCTTCTCTCTCTCTCTCTCTCTCTCGCTCTATTAAAGAGGTCTATGTATTTTTATTCTACGCATGCAACCATTAATTATTTGATGCTACAGTTTTGAAAGGACAGAAGGCTTGCTATTCCATTTTAGCAGTTCTTTTCCATTTAGATTGTCGGCTTCACTGATTTGATTTTGCATGCCAATTATAATAAAGAAAGGCACTGTTTCCTTCCAATGGCAGCCATTTTGGAAAAAGCGAAAATCGGATAAAACATGCTGAAATTGGATAAAAAAAAAAATTAGATACTATGAATCATTCTGGTTAACTGAATAATGTTCTTGATTGAGACCAAAATTCAGTATAAAATAATCACAATCAGGCATCATGTGTCCTCTATATTTGCAGTTTACAAATCTGGTGGTGGCCATCTTGGATTTTACGCAATAACTCAAAATGCCCAACATTTACGAAGTGGTCTCCAATGGATTTGGATTCAGCACCCCAACATCATGTTAGATCAACAACAACAAAAAACGTAATATATAACACAAAACAAGGTACCCCTAAATATCGCCTGGACTAACAAGCAGGTGTGACGTATTTCTGTGTTCTGACACTTGTTGACACGCGTCACGCTTACTATGTTCCGTGGATTAGCATTCATCCAGTTGCTAATTTTTAAAGAAACAATGTCTCCATTTAAAGCAAGTTGACACTTGCCATGAAGAGTCACCTCCGGAAAACACACTCTCTCTCTCTCTCTCTCTCTCTCTCTCTCTGTCGGTCTCGCTTTCTCTGTCTGTCTGTCTGTCTGTCTCACTGTCTGTCTTGCTCTCTCTGACTGTCTGCTCGCTCCCTCTGCCTGTATTTGTCTGTCTGTCTGTCTCGCTCTCTCTGTCTGACAGTCTGTCTCGCTTTCTCTGTTTGTCTTGCTCTCTGTCTGTCTGTCTTGTTCTCTCTGTCTGTCTGTCTGTCTCTCTGTCTCACTCTCTCTGTCTCTCTGTCTGTCTCGCTCTCTCTGCCTGTCTCGCTCTCTCTGTCTGTCTGTCTGTATCGCTCTCTCTCTGTCTGTATCGCTCTGTCTGTCTGTCTGTCTGTCTGTCTGTCTGTCTGTATCGCTCTCTCTGTCTGTCTCGCTCTCTCTGTCAGTCTGTCTGTCTCACTCTGTTTTCTGTCTCCTTTTCTGTCTGTCTCATTCTCTGTCTGTCTCATTCTCTGTCTGTCTGTCCTGCTGTCTGTCTGTCTGTCTGTCTCGCTGTCTGTCTGTCTCACAGTATCTCTGTCTCCCTGTATGTCTTCCTGTCTGTCTCTCTGTCTATATGTCTGTCTATCTGTCTGTCTCGATGTCTATCTGTCTCCCTTTGTCTGCCCGTCTGTCTCGCTCTCCGTCTGTCTGTCTCACTCACACACACAAACGCATGCACACAATCTCACTCTCACGCTTGGACACACGCACGCTCACAAACACACACATACACTAGGAAGGGCATACGCTTGCATGCATGCACGCGCGCACGCCATAATTTATGTCTATATTGCGAGAGAAAGAGAGAGAGAGAGGAGAGAGAGGAGAGAGAGAGAGAGAGAGAGAGGAGAGAGAGAGAGAGAGAGAGAGAGAATTGGGATGGGGGGCATTCTGGGATGAAAATATATTTGTCCTCATGGGGAGCATAATAGATATGGGGGGGGGGGGGACATTTTAGATTGCCCCCCAGGGGGATGTGTCAGCATACCCAACATGTCCCCCAGGGCACATTCTAGCAAATCCAACATGTCCCCCGGGGACATTCTGGTATACTGAAACGACCCCCGGGGGGCATTCTGGGATACTGAAACGTCCCCGGGGGGCATTCTGGGATACTGAAACGTCCCCCAGGGGGCATTCTGGGATACTGAAACGTCCCCCGGGGCATTCTGGCATGGGGGGCTATCTGGAGTGTTACACCGGACCTGTCTATTCTTTCATTTCCTTTTCACCCCCTTTACAAAAAATCTACAAACCTTCTCTTCAATAGGCACCTGTCTAGTTTTTTTTCATCATTGTCATCTTTTAGGTGGGATTTCCGTTAGTGTACGTTTTCTCCCCCTCTTTTTAATTGTTCGTTGATTCTTTTGTTTTGTAATTTTGTATTCACTTATTGCTTAAGGCGATTCATTTGTTTTGTGAACTCATCTATTTTGTTTTACCAACGAACTAAGTAAGAAAGTAACAACTACAATAAGAACAGTTAAGAACATAAACATTATAAAGAATTTATTTCCGGGAAAAAAACAACAAAAACCTTTATATTTTGTCTGTTTTCTTTTCATTGGGGAGAAAGACTAATTAGTTTTCTTTTGTTTTTTTTTGTTTTTTTTAGCTGTCTTTTTCCCTTTGGGAAAGAATATTGGTGAAAATCTCTTTTGGAAAGATCACATTGTCGATTCTTATTAGTGCTTCTCTTTTGTAAGCCTTTATTATTTTCCTGTTTATACTGGCATTTAAATTCTTTTTTGTACATACTGTAACAAAGGTTTGGGTTTTTTTTATTTTAAAGAAACGTATATAACATCACATATCGCCTTATTTTAATCACATTTAGTCATTGTTTCTTGTTTGTTTGTGGTAACTATTCATGATGGAAAATGTTGATGAATATGTACGACAGGCCGAGCGTTTGGGCTTTGAAGGTGATAAATGAGCAAACTATGTCCAACAATGTCTGGATAGGGCAGAGAGAGAGAGAGAGAGAGAGAGAGAGAGAGAGAGAGAGAGAGAGAGAGAGAGAGAGAGAGAGATGGGGAGGGGGGAACAGAAACAACTAGAAGAAAAAGATAAAGAACGACAAGAAGCTCTAAAAAGATTAGAGTTTGAAGAAAAAAGACTACAGAAAGAGATGGAAAGAAAAAATTAGAGTTTGAGGAAAAACAAAACTACAGACAGAGGATAAGGATAAGGAACGGCAATTTAAACTGAGACAACTTGAATTAGAGACTGATGTGGAAATTAAAAAAAAAAAATTACAGGCATATAGAGAACCTCCACAACCTCCACCGGTCGGTTCCGCGAGTACATTTCATCCGAAGTCAACATACATTCCGAAGTTGCCGCCGTTCGAAGAAAAAACTGATGACATTGACAGTTTTCTTTTTCGGTTCGAGAACCACGCTACTTCTTGTGGTTGGCCGAAGGAGAAATGGACGTTGTTTATCGCGTCACTGTTTAAGGGAAGCGCTTTGGCACTATACCACACACTCGCGGCGAAGGAAGGGTTGACTTGGGATCAATTAAAAGAAGAACTCTTAAAGAAGTTTCAGTGCTCAGCTGACCCTTTTCGTGAGCGTTTCCGATCTATTCGTCCCGACAAGGGAGAATCATTTCCGTCTTTTTTTTTATTTATAAGAATGAGTCATTGTTTAGATAGATGGATAGAGCTAACAAAGACGAATAGGACTTTCGAATCACTGCGAGATTTGCTACTTCGAGAGCAACTTTTTCAGAGCGTCAGCAAATATTTGGCCACTTTTCTTAAAGAAACACAGTTCGATAGCATTGAAGAAATGTGTCAAATGGCGGATCAGTAGTGTATTGCTCATCCGGATAAAGGTGTTGCCCGCAAGGAAAATTTGTCCCTTTTCCAGTCTCACGCGGCATTTCAGATACATTCTGGACAAGGAAACTATAGAAGAGGAAATCGCGCTTCATTCCAAGGTTCGCACTCTTACACGTCTTTGGCAACAGACAACGACCTTTCCGTGGTCAAGACCATGTCGGTTCTGGCGATTTCCGTTAGTGCCAATACTCACCACTGGAAAGACCTTTTCCTTTCCAAGGGCGTGGTGAACAACAACCACGCAGACCCTTTGGTCCAGTTCGTGGACAAGGTTGAGATTCACAGACTAACGGTAACCAGTTGTCTGCCGACCAAACCAAATGTTGCCATTTTTGTGATGGCAAATTCCATTTGAAACGGGACTGTCCTCTCAAAGGAAGTGGAGCAAAGACTGGATTTGTTTCCACTACATGTGAAGAAGGTCTTGTTTTGGTACCAGATCAGTCCATTGATGGTCTTCTTTTAGAGGATTGTGCCATTAATGGTTTACAAGATTCTGTTTTGCGAGATACAGGTTGCACCACAGCTGGTGTAAGGAAATCTTTTGTTCTACCAGACCAGTATCTTGACAGTGTTTAGAGATACAGATCGTTTGGTGGAAAAATTGAAACTTTTCCACTTGCAAAAATTTCCTTTTATACTCCATACTACTCCGGGTCGCTTACCGCCTGTGTTATTGAGAATCTGGTTTGCAATTTGATTTTGGGAAATCTACCAGGTGGAGTGACAGTACATGGTGGTGCCGGAGGATCTTTCGTTCCTTGTCTCATCAGTACAAGATCAAAAGTTGTAGAGCAGGGAAAACCAACAAAACCGCTCAAGGTTTCAAAACTGAATGAACTAAAAGTTACGCCAGATGTTTTGAACACCATGCAGAGTAGCGACGAGACATTGACGACTATACTTTCTACTGCAAAGCAGAGTGTCTGACAAACCAACGGACAAGCCGACGTACATACTGGATTCTGACGTCCTCTACAGGCATGTACCTGGACAAGACAACAAAATTTCTGGAGTGAATTCCAAAGTGAAAATGGCAAATGCTGAAAAAGCTAATCCATGTAAACATGCTAAAAAAAGTATGTTGAACGTACAAATGTTGCCATTAATGAGTCAATTGAATGGATATGTCCAGTGTCTGGAACAGATGTGGCTGTTACAGAAATCATTAATTCTGATTTTGTACCTGATGTCACATACTGAGACAGAGCAAAGACTGTACAAACAACAAATGTGGGATTGTTAACATCTGCTAGTGTAGATGATACTGTACCTCTGCCCACTCTTTCTGTCAAGGGAGAAACTTATCATGATGTCGTTGTGTGTGATGATTTGTCTTCGATTCCGAAAGAACAATTAGAAGGTATTTTGAAGGACTTTCAGGATGTTCTGACTGATACCCCAGGGACAGTGACAGCAATTGAACCCCATACTATTCACTTGAGTACGGAAAACCCAGTCCGAGTCAAACCATACCCTCTCCCATTTGCGAAAAAACAGGTTGTCGAGAGAGAGATTCAAGTTATGCTCGGGTTGAAAGTTATTGAACTGTCCTCGTCACCATACAGCTCACCAGTTGTATTGGTGGACAAACCTGATGGCTCGGTGCGGTTTGCATCGATTACAGGAAGTTAAACAAAATCACTGTGTTTGATGCAGAGCCTATCCCAGACATTGAGGAACTTCTTTGTCAACTGTCAGAAGGAAAATATTTTGTCAAAATAGATTTGACTAAAGGATATTGGCAAATCCCGATGGCTGAAGCAGACAAGGAAAAAACAGCTTTTCAGACACCTTTTGGACTGTTTCAATGGACGAAAATGCCATTTGGATTACAAAACGCCCCAGCTTCTTTTGCCAGAATGATGCGTGCACTAAAACTTCATGAGTGTGGAGCAGTAAGTTTTTTTGATGACATTTTGCTTGCTGCAAAGTCATGGAATGATCTTCTGGAAAACTTGAGAGCTGTTTTTTGTAAACTCCGGAATTTTGGTCTGACGGCTAGACCGTCCAAAATTCGTGCTGGCTTCAAGACTCTTGAGTTTTTGGGTCATGTCATTTCTGTTGGGAAAATGACACCAGAGGAAAAGAAAGTAGAAAAGATCTTGGCGTTGAAGAGACCCAGTACAAAGAAACAGATCAGATCACTCATTGGATTGTTATCCTATTACATAAGATATGTACCGCACTTTGCGTCCTTGACAGCCCCTTTGAGTGACTTAACAAAAGGAACAAAAAACCAAAGTATCGTCTGGTCAGATGAGTGCCAGAAAGCGCTGGAATGTGTTCAAAACATCCTCAATTCATTTCCTGTGTTGCTTGTGCCCTCTTTTTCAGAGGATTTTGTTTTGAGAACTGATGCCAGCTCCAAAGGCATGGGAGCTGTACTGTTGCAGGAAAAGAGTGGATTGTTACACCCTGTCCAATATGCAAGTAAAAAGTTCTCTAACACACAAGTCAAATACTCAACAATTGAGAGGGAGTGTCTTGCCATTGTTTGGGCTTGTGAGAAATTTGCCAGATTCCTGACTGGAAGACAGTTTCGGTTACAAACCGACCATAGGCCATTGACGTTTTTGCAGTCGTCCAAGACCAAAAATAGCAGGCTGTTGAGATGGGCTTTGTCATTGCAGGAGTTCAAGTTTGACATTGAGCCATTACCTGGAACACAGAATGTCATGGCAGATTTTTTGTCTCGTGCGTGAGTGCACAGTATCCTTCGTGCTGCTGTAACTGCTGTTTGTTTTCATTGTGGACAGATTTTTTTATTCTGCTGTCTGTTTTCATTGTGGACAGATTTTTTATTCTGCTGTTTGTTTTCATTGTGGAAAGACTTGATTGATATTTTGGCAGGGTTATGTCTGCTGCTGTCAATCTGTATTGATAAGTAGTTGTGACTGATCTTTCTCTAAAAGTGCATATGTATTGGCATTGCTGGCTCTTTGTAGGATGCTATTTTGTGAATGTGTGCAGAATACTTCATTTGATGTCTTACAAGTGTTGTTGTTTTTTTCACGTCAGGCCATTATGAAGAATGAAAAAAAGTGTTTAACTTTCGAGTGGACTGCTATATTGTATATGTTTGCTTGAACAAAGACTTTTCACTTGCCAATTTTTTTTTTCATCAAGTGAGTCATGAGGAAATTCTCATTTTGTGATGATGTTGGGACATATGATTATGTGACAACAGGCTAGAAAAAACTGTTGACATTTTGCATTTGGAATAATCCGTATCATATGTTCTTCGTGTTTATGTAACTCGTGATTTGTGGTGATGGAGTATGAATTTGTTTTTAAAAAAACTAAACAAAACTGATTGTTTTTTTTTTCTCAAACTAAGATTTTGGAATGTGATTTTGGGTCTTTATGATGTTAATAAAGGCTAGTTCTATGCATTGATGGAAACTCTTGAATGATGAAAAATTGATTATTGATGGCTGAAGTTGTATATTAACTAGATATGTATGTGTATTTAAAAAAAAAAAAAAAATTGGCGAAAGTTGTTTTTTTTTTCACCCTGGGATGGGGGGTGTCATGTGATGTAGCCTCACATGGCGATATGTGACGTTCCGTCGCATACGCCCTTATTTGTTATAAAGCATTTCCCTAGGTAGGGAAAAGAAAGGGTAACAGAAACAATAATTCACGTGGCCTGACCAGTGTGATCGGTGTCGCTGTTGGCTATTAAAACAGTTCATTGAATGGACGGACATTGTCCATTGGTCAGCAACCATGGGCTGGTAATGCGTAGAGTTAGACGAGTGCTCACTGAACGTGTACTCAAAAAGAGCGCAGGAGGGAAAAATAAGGAATAGGAAGGATATGGCTTGGGGACACTGACCGGACAGGTTGTTAGAAGAACGAGTTCCACCTGCAATTCACAATTACCAGGTGAGGTATAGACAGATGGGGAGAGAAAAAGAGAGAAGTTAAGAAAAGGGAAAAAGGGAAAAGAATTTATGATTATTCAGATTTTGAAATAGATTACTTACACGGACTTCATTCGTGTTTCAGCCTTCCCAGTGCTGTGGCAGCACCAGTTAGGCGACTGAGGCAGTCGAACAAATATTTGGGCTACAGTGCTGCGGCAGCACCTAATCGTCTCCAGGGTTGGAGAATCGAGCTGTAGAAGACAACGACTGCACCAGTCGTGAGAAAACAAAGCATTTGTCATGTTGACCCATAATGACTTTTAATTGTCCCCCATTAGATTGGAACTCACTTGATATACCTATATTTTAAGCCATTTTTTTTATTCTTTCTTGAAAATATAAATATTGTATCTCCAGTGAGAAGGAGAAACCATTAAACGATATATGTATGTATTGCTATGTATAATGAGATGAAATTTGGTCCCAGCTAGTGGATCTGGGGAATGTCTGTACCTCCACTGGAGTGGAGGAACATAAGATTGAAAAGTTTGAAGTTGATTATTGTCTAGTAAATTATTCCCCGGAGAGGAGGGGGAGAAGAAGAATTATTGTAGTGCGCCTTCTGTTTGTTTGGAGAGATTGCGTGTGCACGGAGTGAATGCTGGGCTGAGTGAAGGCATGCATTTATGCACAGTGTGACACACGGACGCACGCACGCACGCACGCACGCGCGCGTGATTAATGATACAGCAAACGAACCTTTCAAAAGCACGAAAAAAAAAAAAAAACAGGGATGATTATCTGGTTTCCTGGCATTGTTGATTTTTTTTTTTTTAAATCAAAACAGAAACTAATACACGCCAAGTGGCCACTACATTTCTGGCTCCCGCTCACTCCTTCCATTGCATGTTTTCCCTGTTCTCTTCTATCCCAAACTGCCGTGAATAGGAGTAAAGCAGCACATCCAGTGTAAACCATTACAGACATATCACAAGCTTCTAAGAAGCTATTTATACCCACAGTATATTTTGATTTTTCTTCTCACCAATTGTTTATCTCTCTCTCTCTCTCTCTCTCTCTCTCTCTCACACACCACACACACACACACACATACACAAGCAGACACGCACGCACGCACGCACGCATACACTCACGCACGCACACTAAGTAACCAACTAACTAAATAACTAGCTAGGTACACACTAGCTAGCTTGCCATTTATCTACCCAGCTACTGATATACCTGTCGGTCAGTCTGATTACCTATCTGTCTGTCTGTCTATCTGTCTGTCTGTCTGTCCATCTATGTACTCTCGGTACATATTTTCACTGCTGTGGCAGTATATGCATAGGCCACAATTCATGCACGGGCGACAATTTTTTCCGTAACATACTTGCAATGGTGGTAATGAATTTTGAGCAACACTCGTAGAGACGCATCCAAAATTACGAAACTGATTTGGCCATGTTAATTTAGTTTGGCCTTCTTGGGTGTGTGACAGCAGACAGATGTCGATTTAATGACGTCATTAGAAGAAGCTGTGGGCCCGTGAGCAGCCGTTGTCGACATTTTTAGCATTTGACACTGGGTTGACATGGATCACGTAGACAGAATAAGTCCACACTGGGCTGACATGGATCACATAGACAGAATAAGTCCACACTGGGTTGACATGGATCACATAGACAGAATCAGTCCACACTGAGCTGACATGGATCGCACAGGCAGAATAAATCCACACTGGGTTGACATGGATCACGCGGACAGAATCAGTGTACACTGTGCTGACATGGATCACACAGACATACACAATCAGTCCACACTGGGCCGAAATGGATCACACAGACAGAGTCAGACTACACTGGACTGACATGGATCACACACACACACACACACACACACACACACACACACACACACACACACACACACACACAATCAGTCCACACTGGGCTGATATGAATTACACAGACAGGCAGAATCACTCCACAGTGGGCTGACATGGATCACACAGGCAGACAGGAGCAGTGCTTGCTAGGCGGACATGGATCGCATAGACAAATAGAAGAAGTCTACGTTGATTTGACAATGAACTCAGACAGGTAAGATAGATTGGGCTGGTAATGAATTCAGTAGGTGACAGCCACTTTTTTTTCGTTTGTTTCGCTACGAACAGTAGGATACATAATATTCAAAGTTAGATACAATCACAAAACCAATTTGTGATGTGTTAGGTTTTAAATGAAAATGGCATTCGCTTAAAAAACAAACAAACAAATAAACAAAAAACTATTTCAACTCGCGTGTGGTGAAGAGAATTGGCAGTACAAAAAGAATTGTGCGGGTTCAGAGGAGGGCTCCTTACTTTCAATAGTTCACAAATGGAACATGCATTCTTGTCTCGATCAAGTCGAATTAGTCCAGTTATCAGTTCTTTCACATGTCTGTCTGTCCACAATTTCACGCATTTTCTCGACGAAACTCCAAATATAATCCTCATCCCCCACTGAAACAAACAATAAGGCTTATGTTATGATATCAACATGTTTCGATTTATCTGTATCTACCGGTGATAATAAATGATCTCGGTCAAGAAGCACACCCATTACTCTAACTAATTATACTGGGACGTTTTATACAAACAAGAAAGGGAGTGAAAAGGAGAAAGAATCGATTGTCTCTTTACATAAAGTTTTCGCCACGGTATAGGTCTGCACACACACACACACACACACACACACACACACACGAACGCACTCACGCACGTACACACGTACACACGCACGCACACGCGCGCGCGCGCGCGCACACACACACACACACACAGACACACACACACACACACACACACACGCACACACACACGCAAGCACGCACGCACGTACGTACGCACTCACACACACACACACACACACACACACACACACACACACACACACAAACACACACACACACACACACACACACACACACACACACACACACACAACAAGTGCGATCGAACACAGAAGAGAGAGAGAGAGAGAGAGAGAGAGAGAGAGAGAAGAGAGAGAGAGAGAGAGAGAGAGTCATCGTCTTTTCGGGTCATCTGAACACGATAAGTCTTAACAGTGTAGGTTAACAGGTTAGGTACCCGTGATGGTGTTATTGGGATCATCTCAAATGAACATCGTTTTATCGTCTCACTAGGATCATCTCTAATGAATATCATCGTATTGACTCAATGAGATCATGTCAAATTAACATCGTCTGATTGTCATCATTGAGATCATCTGAAAATGAACATCGTCTTATCGTCATCATTGAGATCATCTGAAATGAACATTGTCTCATCGTCTCACTGTGATCATCTGAAATGAACATCGTCTTATCGTCATCATTGAGATCATCTGAAATGAACATTGTCTTATTGTCATCATTGAGATCATCTGAAATGAACATTGTCTTATTGTCATCATTGAGATCATCTGAAATGAACATTGTCTTATTGTCATCATTGAGATCATCTGAAATGAGCATGGTATCATCGTCTCATTCAGATCGTCTCAAAGGAACATCGTCTTATCTATATGTCAGTGAGATAACCTGAAGCGAACATCGTATTATTGTCTTTTTGAGATCGTCTCTAATGATTCCGTGTTATTGTCTCAGTGGGATCATCTCAAACGAACATTGTCTTATCGTCTCAGTGGGATAATCTCAAATGAACATCTTATCGTCTCAGTGGGATAATCTCCAGTGAATATTGTCTTTCGTGTTATTGAGATCCTCTCAAACGAATATCGTCTTAATGTCTCGGTGGGATCATCACAAATGGATATCGTCTTATCATCTCCTTGGGAACATCTCCAATCAGAATTCCCTCATTGTCCCATTGAGATCAATTGAAATGAATTTTGTCTGTCACATTATTGTCTTTTGGGGAGCATGTCAACAGTCAATATTGCATTATTGTCAAAATTATCTCAACATGGTATCGCCAATCGTCCCACCAGTATGGTGTTTTCGGGTTTCTTCATGTTGCATTTTGCCTCATCGGGGCAACACCTGTAACAGTCATCTTCCCTTGTCGTGGAAGAGTACGAGCCTGCACTCAAGTCCATATTATGTGTAGGATCCTAGAGAAGACCATTGCCAACCCACAGTGAGGAGGCGCGTCCCACAGTGACCGCCAGTTCCCCTGGTAAAGGGGGCCAAGGGGACGTCACTGCTGAGACATGAAGTAACAGTCAGGAACCTGAGCCCTGACCAGGCAGCCATGGACAGAAGACAATGGTGTGCGCTTGTTTCGTACAGACAGATAACACCCAGAGCACAACCAGGTTGGATTAGTCAGTGTGTGTGTGTGTGTGTGTGTGTGTGTGTGTGTGTGTGTGTGTGTGTGTGATTCAATTCAATTCAATTCAGTTCAATAGTTTAATGCCTTGAAAGCTGTAACAGGTTTTATATGACACAAACAACTAAATAGAGGAAAGATAAACGAAACCAAATGACGAAATACACATATTCATGCTTGTTGTTGTATCCAACTATCATCATGTTATATCAAGTTGTCCTTGTCATACATTTTACCTTATCGACACTTTGAAATAGCATACACATATTTTGAGATCTCGCTGATAAGTACGTCATTTGATATTAAGATAGATGGCAGCGCATTTTGTATATTGTATTTGTCTTTGATGTGTTCTAAAAACTGCCTCCTTATATCGTTATATTTAGTACATTTATCTAAGAAATGAATTTCGTCTTCTACTTCATTACATTCCAAACACAGTCTTCTTTCTCTTGGTGTCTTAGTATATCTACCTTTTTCTATTTTAAGATCGTGACAAGATATCCTTAATTTACATAATGCTTGTTTTGATTGAAGCTTACGAAAGAGTTTGCTAAATATGGTTCCATTCTGTAATCTGTAGTAATATTGTCATAAAATTTTAGTTTGGATTCTGTTCCTGAATTTTTTTTATTCTTTTCCAGAATAATACATATTCATCTTTTAGTTTATTCTTGACCACATGACACAACTTGTTAATATTAAAAGTATGCTGGTTATTCCAAACATGCTTCAATCCCATTAGGCTGAGAATTTGTTTGACAAATTTAAACCAAAGTGTTTGATGATCTTCGTTGTTTAATATGTTAGTGTATATGATTTTGGTAAGCGAGATGTCTTCAGATTCTAAAATATGATACCAAAACTTTATTGTCTGATGGATTATTGTTAAGCTAATTGGAAAACTTCCGAGTTCTTCAATTACAGCTAAGTTTATAGCTTTTTTGTGTACACCTACCATTTGCTTGAAGAACTTGTGTTGAGTATGTTCATGTGGTAAACTATTTGAAAGGCAATGATTAAATAGATTTTCTAAATTGAAATTATCATTTAATTTTAAGCAAAAAGGTAGCCATACATCCACGCCATACATTAATATTGGTGAAATAAGACTATCAACCAACTTTAGAACAAATTGAAAAAATTAATATTTTGATTTCTAAGCGCTCTTTTTAAGGAATATGTTGCTTTATGACCTTGGTTACTTAGATGTTCCGCTGCGATGTCAAGTTTTCCTGATTTATTAAATATTATTCCAAGATATTTGTATTGTTCTGCTGTTTCAATGAAATTTGTACCACATTTAAAAAATAAACGAGTTTTGGGTTCTGTTTTGGAAAATATTAGTATTTTCGTCTTTTCGATGTTAATTAGTAACCCTTACTCTTTACAGTATAAATGTAATTGGTCTAATATTGATTGTAAACCTAGTTTCGATCTTGCAAGGAGTACAAGATCGTCTGCATACAATAAAGCAGATATTCTTGTATTGCTCGATTGATCCAGTGATGGTGAATCCTCAGTTGGAATCTTGTTTGTTAGATCGTTTATAAACATATTAAATAATGTTGGATTCAAGGAGTTTCCTTGCAAAATTCCTCTTCGTAGATATACTGAATAGCAGGCTCCATTTTTACCAACTGAAAAGATTGGTGCATTTGTGTACATGTTTTTGACTAAATCAAACCATCTACCCCGAATGCCAAATCTTTGTAATTTTATTAATAACCCTTCGTGGGAAATGTTATCAAATGCTTTCCGAACATCGATAAAGCATGTATATAATCTGCCGTTACGCAATTTTAATGTATGGTCTACTATACTTTGTAAGACAAAAATATGATCTGCAGTTCTGTGTTTTTTTTCTGAAACCTGCTTGTACATTAGATTAAAGATTATTTGATTCCAAATGATTGTTTATTCGAGTATTTAGTATTTGGCATAACACGTTGCTTAATGAACAATTAAGATCCCCTGTAGTTGCTAGGGTTCGTTTTGTCTCCTCCTTTGTAAATAGGAACAGAAAGGCCCCTTTTCCATAAATCTGGATATTGACCAGTTTTAAATATTAAATTAAAAATGTTTTTCAATGTGGGTAGCAATTCTGAAATCCCAGTTTTAAAAAAATCATTCCTTATCCTGTCTATTCCAGGAGATTTGTTCTTTTCTAAATTCTTGATTACTTTTAGGATTTCTATATCTGATATCTCATAATCTACACGAACGTCACTCAGAGCTGCTTTCATAGCTTTATCCTCTTGATTCTCCTCTATTACTACTTCTTTATTTTCTGTTTCAACTTCTTTTCCTATTAATTTTTCAATATGTGTCATCCATCTTCTGATTGGTAGGTGTTGTGTGTGTTCTTGAGTCTCCATGGTTTGTAATTCCTTTAATGTTTTCCAAACTGCATTTGGATTTTCAGACACGTTTCTATTCAATAAAGTTATTAAATTGGCTTTGTACAGTCTCTTTTTCTTTCTAATAATTTTGTTATACGTTTTCCTTGCAATGAAATATTTTTGGTGAAGTATTTTGTTAAATGGCTGTCTGTTTAGTGCGTTTAACAAAGATTTAGTTTCCTGACGTTGTAACTGACATTGCTTATCAAGCCACTTTTTATTCTTTCTTTTTCTTTTCTTCCATTTCCTTTTTGTTCTATAGGCAATACTTTGTTTGCCAGTGTAATGCAGCATTTGTGTGAACTCTTGAACAACATTATTCACAACTTTCGTGGATTTAAAATGCTTCTCGTCATCTATTATCATAATGTCATTAATTGACTTAATGCACTTTTTCATTTCTGAAGATTTTAATACCCTTAGGAATTTCATATCCGAGTTTTCATCCCAAAAGAACATTACATTTTTATCCTGCGAGTCATGGTATTCTATTTCTACATGATCTTTGTCAGTTAATTGGAATTCAGTTTTGTATGGAAGATGTTGATTAATTTTTAACGATATTGGGCAATGGTCTGAATAATATGTTAAATTATGAACTGTCATGTCTATTATGTCCTTCAGTAATTTTTTTGTGAACACAAGAAATAGTCGACCACACTGCAGCCTTTGGGTGTGAAGCAAGTATATTGCCCCTGCAGATCGCCCAGAGTCATCCCATTTAACATGCACATGTTACAGTCAATGCACAGGGATGAAAGTGTTTTCCCGTATTTATAAACATATTTATCCATTGAGCATCTGTTTGCTGTATTACTAAAAGGATATTCTTCAGGCAAAGAATATATGTTGCTTTCTCTTTCCATTGTAATGAAATCAGGAATCGTTCCTGATCTGGCATTAAAATCCCCACATAGTATTACTTGTTCGTTCGTATATGATACTTTTACAATACAGCTTCTATATTATCCCAAATTTTATTTGTGTAATCTTTTCCAAAAGATGAATTTTCGGGTGGTATAGATACACTGCCTATATATAATGTTTTACCTATTACTTTCATTTTTAACCAAACAATGTCACTATTATTCTGAGGTAATAGAGTAATAAATTCTCTTAGGTGTTGCTTAATAAAAATTGAAATCCCCCCTGATGCTTTCTGAGCCTTTGCTCTTTTAGAACGACAGTAATGTATAGCAGGTGCAAAATTTGGTATTTGTATTTTGCTGTAAGAGTTCTTATCCAAATGCGTTTCCTGTATGAATATGATATCGTATTTCGATATTATTTCAATTACCTCATCCTCTTCAAATTTATTGAGTTTTTCACCATGAATTGTTTCTATGAAACCTTTTATGTTCCAAGAAATAATTTTTATATCATTAATCCTCATTGTCGTTTAAGGGTGGTGTTTGTTCATGTTGCAGTTGTGTAATATCAGGGGTATTTTTCTTGTTGGGATTACTTTGTTTATCTATGTATTTATTGCACATTCTCCGTTGTAGTATCTATCTTATTTTCCCCATGTTTTGTAGTCGTGAAGTCCCCCTTTTCTCACTTTATCTCTCGTATCGTCCATGGAAGTAGAAATGCTGGTTTCTGTTCTCGACTTCATTTCTATTGTTTCTTTCCCGTTCGTCTTGGTAACTTTTGTCACGATTATGGTCGTAGACACGTTGGTTTCTGTAATTATCCCGATTTTTGACTTGATTTCCTTCCCCGTCTCCATTGTAGCCTTTCTGTTTGGCAGAGTTGGAGAAGTCTTGTTCTCTGTATTCATACCCATTTCTGCCTCGATTTCCTCCCCTGTCTCCATGATAGCTTACATGTGGTTCATGGTTGTAGCTGTCTTGTTTCCTGAAACCCTATCCGTTTCTATGTCGGTTTCCTCCCCTGTCTCCATTGTATCGTTCGTATTGCTCATTCTTGTAGAGATATTGTTTTCTGTAACCATCTCCATTTCTGAGTCGGTTTCCATTTCTGATGTCATGGTAGTTTTCGTATTGTTCATTGTTGAAGAAGTATTGTTTTCTGTGACCATCTCCACTTCTGTGTCGGTTTCCTTCTCTGTCTCCATGTTAGTTTTCGTAATGTTCATTGTTGTAGGAATATTGTTTTCTGTAATCATCCCAAATTATGACTGGGTTCCTTTCTATGTCTCTGTAGTAGTTTTTATGTTTTACAGGGCTGTGAAAATCTTGTTCTCTGTCCTCATATCCATTTTTGTCTCGGTTTGTTTCCCTGTCTCCATGGTAACTTTCATGTTGCACAAAGTCGTGGAAGTGCTGGGAATTCCGATTTGTCTCTTTTCGTACCGCTTAGTTGTTGGTCGGTCTTGCATCATTGCATTACGTCTTTCATTGATTTCTAGCTCTCTTTGGTACTGATGTCTGATGAAGCGCTTTTTTTCCTTCCTCCTCTCCAGTGCTGTAAGCTTCCTCCTGTTCTCGGAAATCTCTTGTTGTCCTCTTTGTACTAGATTCTTGATGCCTCGACTCATGTTCTGTGTTTCACATGCTCTTTGTGTTTCTGTTTTTCCCATACAACAGAATGAATATGTCGTCCGATGTTGCCGGCTATAAGACCTGATCCTCTTGGGTTGGGGTGAATTTCATCCTGCATGGCGTTTTGTCTCTTTCTTAGGTTTTCATGTTGCAGAAATGTCACGTCGTCTTTTGACTTGAGTTTCGCAAATACCATTGCATTAAATATCTCTTTCTTTCCGTCCAACTCTTCGTCAAGCGTAGGGATGGTGTTGCTGATGACCACTTTCGACTTTGGACATTGCTTTTTGATGCTACTGACGCATTTTACCTTTTTTTTTTTTTCTTTTTTTTTCTTTTTTTGTGCTAGTTTTGTTTGGTGAAGCCTTTCTGAGATTGTTGATTCCTATGTGAAAAAGAATCACATCAGGATCTTTTTCGTTTTTCATATCCAGTCTGTTGCATTCCTCTATTGTTGGTACTTTTGTCATTGAAACCTTTAACCCCTAGGACTTCCCCAATCGTTCTGGGTTGATTCCACGTAGGGTTGAGTCATGTATGATGTGGAGAGTGGGTAGTTCCTGACCTTGTTCCTCTCCAATAGAACTCTCCTCATCTGAGTCAATGCTTGTGATGTCACTCTGGGAGTCTAGGCAATGACTGTCAGAAAGGGAATGGGCGTGGGTAAGGTCAGGGTAGGACTCTTCTTTTGCATCTTTTGTTTCGGTTTCATCTTTTTTCCCCTTTGGATGTGGAGATTCGATACGCATCTCAGATGATGTTGTCATAAAGTTGCCATTCTGTTCTTTCTTATTTCCTTTCTTTGAGCTTCCTTTTTTGTCTGTTGATAGATAATGCGTCCGCACTTTTTGGTGGTTCTTTCAAAGGGGTGTGTCTGTGAACATTGGCCTTTTGAGTATGGCTTTGTTGGGTGAGTACGACCTTTGGTTGATTATCTAGTCTTTCTTGCACAGCATGAATTATTTGTGCGAATGCGTCGCCCCTCGTTTCGTCTGAATATTGCAACTGTTCAGCGAGTTTTACAATGGCTCGTTCCATGTTTTGTAGCACGTTATCTGTCTTTTGGTTGTGCGCTTCTATCAGCTCATACAGAGTGTTGTCATTTGTTCCTTTGGACGTGGTGTGTTCTGTCTGTTCATGCTCCAAATCATCTTTTCTTTCAATCGCTTCCGTCATTTCTTCTACAATGTTTTCGTCATACAAAGGTCGTGCGCATATCTGACATGTAAATTTTCTTTGCGTTTTTGCAAATATACAAACTTGGTATGTTGGTAGTTTTGTGTAAGAATAATGTATTTTCCTATTACATATCTGAGCATTTCAGGGATCTCTCGTTGTTCTTTTCATTGCAAGTGCATTGAACGTCAATTTGTAATGACGTGTTAG
>CM065738.1:52041767-52044267 GCA_033310375.1 Conus canariensis | reverse complement strand
ACATAGTGTTCAAGTGCTTGAGCATTTGGGATGACCCTGCTGTCTTTATAAGCCAAGGTACAAGAATAGAAAGAGAAGGTCTCTTTAAGTGTCATCCCAAATGAAACTGGAAAAAAAATGAATGAAAAAAAAGAAATTTAAATGAATGTTTACGAGAAAAATCTGTTGTTTGTGTTGATGATGAAAGAAAGACAAGGAAGGGCGTGCACAAATATGAAGAATGGAAGGCATGTGTCTGACGGCATGAAGAAGAATGAAACAAACTAGACAAGAATGTAAAATTGCAAAGCACACATATAAAAGAGGAAGAAGTAAATACACTCGTCAACAAAAGTCATACACCCTTTTATGAATTAGTGAAGTTTCTTATGCTTTTTCTTTAGTTTGAAGATTTTGTTGATTTCCAACAGCATCTTTTCAAAATCTAAAATCACTTCTTTCATTAATCCTTGTTTAATGCTTTTTGTGTGATGTGCTCCTGAAAAAGTGGTCCATGATTTTTGTTAAGGAGTCTGTATACACAAGATAGCATTCAAATACTTAACAAGCACTCTTTCACATAATGATGACCAGAACAGAAGAATTTTACTTTCAAAACTCAACGGCCTTTTTGCCGATAGACATAAATGTACATGTAATATTTCACCGGCAACATGTAAAGACATTTAACTAAAAGCATATATCTATATATATATATATATATATATATATATATATATATATATATATATATATATATATATATATGCAGAAAGAATCATATCTGAATAATTACACAATTTTTTAAACATAACATATTCATGCTTTATCATCCCAAGTTGTTTTAATTAAAATATTTGGCTCCCAGACAAATCTATTACAGGTCAATCATTGACAAAATAAACAAAAAAATAGCAATCAATCTTAAAGAGAAATGAACCAAGAGAAATAATATTAATTAGTTCACAAGTGCAAACACGCAGAAAAAGAAAAAAAGGAGGAAAACTTTCATGAACCATCATTTCCAATTCAAGGCATTGATGCGTGTGTCTGAAGTCAATCGGAGAAAATACAACACAATGGGTGTTGCCGAAATTAAGCATTGACATTAGTGAAACACTTCTTGGCATTGCACATATCGACTTCAACATGTAATCCACCTTAATGAACAATTTTTCCATTGATACAATCACAATGAAAATTCAACATGTAATCCACCTTAATGAACAATTTTTCCATTGATACAATCACAATGCAAATTCAACATCACCAGTCCCCAGAGGCCACATTCATGACTGCAGACCAGACAATCAGATCAGCGATCTGTATGCAAACTAGCGAAACACCATAAAGAAAATTGGGTATTCACCCAATTTGCACTGCAATCGCCGAACGGAATATCCAACCTGCACCCACAATCATGGCTACAGCTGCCAGCACAGGAAAAAGTGCGCATAAGCAGCGACTGGTCTAAAAGGTAAAACAAGTCGCTTACAGTTCAAACTGACAACATGAAATGTCACATAGTATGGGAAAACCTGGCTAAAGTCGATGAGAAACATTCTTAGCAATGAACAGATAGAGATAAATTAATTATACTTGATTCTGTGTATCTTGCCAAATTAAAACAAAACGAAGAACAGACTATACCAGACAGATCATTTCTGTTTAGGGCTTTTCAGTCTGTAAAACTCCAAACTTTCAAATAATGTAGCTAGAACTGAGGTGTCCGAATGTGACATTAATTTGAGCGTCACCCGCGTTGGCTACCTCCCTTCACGATTTTCGGTTTTCAAGGTCATAACTATGTCAAGGTCATGACCTTGACCCCAAAAGGCACACCCACAATACATTACTTACATGCCCACCAAGTTTCGTCTTCCTGGCTTTATTCCCACATGGTGTTGAGCTGTGAACAAGCATACACACACAGAGAGCTACTTACACAACAAAAAACACCTTCACTGCACAAACTCCGGGGTCATAAAAATGTTAAGATAATGATTTCGAACTTTCGCCTGGTTTTCCTGTACTTTGTCACAATCATTTAAGAAACAGGAATGTCTGTATTACAATGGGGTAAGGGGGGAGGCACAGTCAGATAGAAGAAAGAATGCACGGACGAAGAATTCTAGCCCACACATTAACACTTAAGCGCTCCGGTCTGTCAAACTTTAGACATAAGTTATGCACTCATTATAATGACAACAAGAACAAGGTCTAAATGTATCAGTAAGCAATCAACCAAAATTAATTATTATTGTAAATATTTACCCATCAATGCGCAGACAAAAAGAACAAGGTATAAATGTATCAATAAACAATCAACCAAAATTAATTATTATTGTAAATATTTAGCCATCAATGCGCATAACGAATAAGAAAACAAAAGTAACCTTTCACCCGCATACTTGTAGCAAAAACGTAGCTTTACTTTTCGGTTTCTGTCGTTGAAATGGGATCCATTCACATTCATACAAAGGTTAAGGTACATAATGACACAACTGTTCATGGCATTGCT
>CM065738.1:52031767-52034267 GCA_033310375.1 Conus canariensis | reverse complement strand
GACTAAGTATGACTAGCGACTAAGACTTACAAAACTTTAAACAAACACACATATCTTCACAACATTAAAAAGTTCATCCATTAAGGCGTAGATGACTTTAAAAGGAAAAAAGAAACGATTTAAACAACAAACAAGAATAAAAAAAAATGTATTACAAAGAAGAAAAGAATCGGCACACACAGATATGGAATAAGCGATCCTCCTATCGAAGAGGGGAGAGAGAGAGAGAGAGAGAGAGAGAGAGAGAGAGAGAGAGAGAGAGAGAGAGAGAGAGAGAGAGAGAGAGAGAGAGAGAGAGAGAGTTACATTCCTTTTGTAAAAAATTAACATACAACAAACTGCTAAGGATGATAATTAGACAATTACAATGCATCAATAATATCAACATTTGTACTTTCTTTTACATTTACATGATGTGGTTATAAGGCAAAACGAGAACGAACAGTCAGTTATCAGTAAGCAGCAATATTCCTAGCATCAATAATCATAACACTTATTTTTCATGATGTGTGCGTGTGCGTGTGCATGTGTGTGTGTGTGTGTGTGTGTGTGTGTGTGTGTGTGTGTGTGTGTGTGTGTGTGTGTGTGTGAGAGAGAGACAGAGAGAGAGAGAGAGAGAGAGAGAGAGAGAGAGATGCCATTATCATTTACCTTCCCCTTCCATCTTTTTTTTTTCTTTTCGACCATTCATACACTACCCAAAACTATAATTATTAATTAAGCAACAATCCATCGAAACGCAGCCGTAATTAACGAAGAGAGAGAGAGAGAGAGAGAGAGAGAGAGAGAGAGAGAGAGAGAGAGAGAGAGAGAGAGAGAGAGAGAGAATAATTCCATTTTTCTATCCAAAATATCACATGCTAAACATTGCTATAAATTTGAATAAAGAGCAATACATCAATATGATCAACAGTAATCCGGACACACATTATATCACCTTGCAGTTACAGTGCTCGAAGAAATCAAAGTATTAAGACATCAATCAATTAGTGACAATGCACCAATAAAACCAGCGACCACAACAGTCATTCATCATGCTATAATTTCAATCATTAATAAAACCGATAGTAAACATATCTCTCATTTATCATTATCTAGTTTTGAAAACATCAGTAGAAAAGAAAACGGCGTATCAGTTTAATATGCAGCAAAACAGAGGGTGTGCCCTGGTATATGTATTTTGTCCCTAATAGCAATGGTCTGCTGTGAAATGTGTAATTAGTTTTTCCCTGAAGGATTCTGTAATTTGAGTACATCGGAAATGTAGTGGAAGTGAATTCCAAACCACGCTACCTGAGTAAGATAAGCTTGATTTAAATAGATCTATTCTAGGTGTGGGAACCTGGAATTTGGTTGAATCCCTAGGGTTTATGCTAAATTTGGACTGAAGAGTTTGTGGTGCTAAACCCGATGCAATTTTTTGCATTAGCAGACATTTGTTGACAGCAAACATTTCTTGTAACGGAAGAGCCCCCGCTTTAGTATAATCCCCTTCACTAAGACTAGATGATTTTAATAGGACTGCTTTAAGTGCTCTTTTGTAGACACTCTTAAGAGTTTTCATGGCATTAGCACTAGCAGAATCAAATAGTGTTCAACAATAATTGATTGAAGAGAGAACATGTGCGTGTAGGAACAATTTCCTGGCATGAAGGTTTAAGAAATGCTTAATCTTGCACAGCTGATATGTTTGTCTGGATATTGATTTACATAAACTGCGAAGGTGATAAGACCAAGAAAGATTATTATCAACATATACGCCTAGAACTCGATGGCTATCCACCACTTCAATTTCCTGATTATTGATAAAAACAGATGGGGGCTGTGTGGTTATATTTTGTCTTCTCTGCCTTGTTGTTATCAGCATTAGTTTTGTTTTGTTAGGATTCAGTGACATGTGATTTACATTGCACCAATTGCTTAAGATGTCAGCATTCTTCTGTAATGAAGTGAAAACAGCTTCCAAGCTGGAGCTACTTGTATGGACAGTGGTGTCATCACAAAAGAGTTCACATGAATCCTCAATATAAAGAGGGAGATCATTTATATAAACTGAGAACAGCAACGGACCTAACACAGAACCCTGGGGTACGCCATGTTGGATAGGTAGCTTCTCTGATAAATTGTTGTTGACACAAACGATTTGTTGACGATCTTCTAGGAATGATGTTATCAGTTGGAAGGTATTTCCTTTTATACCATATAATAAAAGCTTCCTGCATAACAGTTTGTGGTCAATTACATCAAAAGCCTTTGCAAAATCAACAAACAGCGCGCCACAATATTTATTCTCATTAACACTGGCTAGCCATTGATCTACTAGGTTTGTAAGCGCTGTATGACAAGAATGATTTTTCCTGAATCCTGATTGATTTTTATTTAGTAGGTTGGAGGAGTCAAAACGGTGGCAAAGATGTTTATTTATGTGTTTTTCCAAGGGCTTGGACAGAACTGACAAAATGGATATAGGTCTGTAGTTGGATGGTTCAGGTTTGTCTCC
>CM065738.1:52014267-52024267 GCA_033310375.1 Conus canariensis | reverse complement strand
TTTTTGTGGATTGGGATAATGATAGCCTTTGCCCAAACTTTAGGATAAATGCCTTTTGCAAATATAATGTTGAAAAGCCTTTTCAAAAAGGGAATCGTAATTGCACTTCCAGCCTTCAGCATTTAAGAAATGACTCCATCTGATCCACATGCCTTACCTGACTTTAATTTGTTCACAGCAATTGAAATTTCACTTTCGGTGATTTCAGCATTTAAGCACGTGCTCTTCGTGCTCAGTCAAATCAATGTTGTCACAATGTTCACCATCCGAATTACTATCATCAATTGAAAATACATTTTTAAAATGATCGTACCATTTATCAATTGAAATGTCATTTGTATTTTTTGCTCTTTGCTTCCCACACCCCATTTCGGTTAACTGTTTCCAAAATTTGGATGAATCAGAAATATTTGACGCTAACATTTCGTCCTTCCTTCGTTTAAAGCTTCTTTCTTTAAACTTCAGCAATTTTTTGTACTTTTCCTTTGCTTGTACATGCTGTAATCTGTGTTCTATTTTTCTAGTTCTCCCGAAAATTCTGAGTGTACGTTTACTGTAACGTTTGGCTTGTCGACACTCCTTATCAAAGACTATCCTACTAAGAGAGAGAGAGAGAGAGAGAGAGAGAGAGAGAGAGAGAGAGAGAGAGAGAGAGAGAGAGAGAGAGAGAGAGGGGGGGAAGAGAGAGAGAATTGTTTGCTTATCAACTTTTACATTTTTTACAACGTCGATCATGAACTCTTCTCCCAATCCTTCATCCCCCACCCCCACCCCCATCCTACTGCCTGTCTGTCAGTCTTTGTCTTAGACTAGCACAATGCTATCACACAGATTGTACGTCAAGGGCCACCTGGAAAGACAGACAAAGACGACTCACCTTGGAACACCGTGTAGAAGTGTGACGTAACTGAAACGCAGTGCGACACAAATCAACACCACCCCACTTTCCTTCCTCCACTCAACTCTCCATCACAGAGGGAGTGGTCACTACACCACACAATCCTTCCTGTCTGTAAGTCACATGAATTCCATTGACAGCCACACTTCAGTCGATCTTTCTTACTGGTGGGGAAGCTATGCAAGTGCTGCCTTACTCAGGAACGTCAGAAGGTCAGTAGAAAGAAACTCGTGGAGAGCGTGGCAGCAGAGAGTCCTCAGAAGAGAAGCCCCCTTCAAGCAAGCGTTTCGGCCCTTATCTCCTGACACTCTAGGGGGGTTGGGCCACACCCGGTTCATGACTCCGGATGTCCCTCTGCTGCCCCTTTTTTTCCCATCTTGGGACGAGCCATGGCTGGGATTCGAACCCATGACCCTCTGGACATGCTCATTTTCCACTTAATGACTCGCGCTTTAACCACTGAGCCACAGGGACACCTGATATTTGTAGGGAAATTAAGCCTTATGAAGTTCACTTTTGTTCCTCCTTGACCAGATCCAGCTTGAACACCTCTCTGCCGCTTCTGCCATTGCTTTCAGGGCTCTGGTTTTTTCCTTCCCTGCAACTGAGAGCTGTTTCATGAGGCTGTATGCAGACGTTCCTACAAACCCCCTAGCTCCAATTTCTGCAGTGAGGACTTTGACCTGATAGCCTTCTCTCCTCAGGCTGTTTGCCAGATCAGCATACTTTTCAGTCTTGTAGATTTGAGCTGCCTCCATTCTGTTCTCATATGGCACCGTGAGCTCGATCATGATCAGCTGCTTGGTTGACTTAGAGTGGACTACTATGTCTGGTCTCATGCCACTCTTGCTGATGATCTCTGGGTGACTCTTCCATTCTGGGAGGTCTGCAGTGCACTCCCAGTCATCTGCCCCGTCCAGCAGACTCTGCCTGCATGTTTCGAGTGGCACTGTTGTTCTTGGCCATGATTTGCTGCCTCCTGCCGTGAAGAATGTTGCGGGTGCTTTTGGAGTCCTGATTTTCCCTTTTGTGGTGTTGGTACTAGCCCAGACTACTTGTACAATTTCTTTGAGCACTTGGTTGTGCCTCCATGTGTACCTTCCTTGAGCCAGGGCTACTTTACATGAGCTTAGGACATGCTCCACTGTTTGTTTTTCATGGCAGAGGGGGCATGCAGGATCGTCTGTTTTCCCCCACTTCACCAGGTTTGCATTTGAGGGCAGAAGGTCATATGCAGAGCTGAGAATGAAGCTGATCCTGAGAGGGGCCATGTGCCAAATGTCATTCCAAGTGAGACTTCTTTGGAGTGCATTCTCCCACGTTGTCCATTGCCCTTGCTGGCTCTGCTGGACTGCTTTTTGGAGTCTTTTTTGGTCTTCTTCTTTTCTCATCTCCTGAATCATCATGTCTCTTTTGGCTTTTCCTTTGGCCTTTGACCACCATTCAGTTTTGGTCACCCCCAGTCCTTGTCTGTTGGTCTGTGTGTGTCCTGTTATTTCTCTGATCTTGAGACTTTCTTTTGCAGAATCCATCGCCTCTTGAACTTTCCATTTTCTGCCTGTCTTCAGCTGGGGCTTGATTGCTTCTACCACCTTGTCTCCTGAGTCCTCCAGCATGCTTTGAAGTCTGATCTTTCCTGCTTTGTATTCCTCCAGGATGGATTTCAGGGGTAGTTTCAGCTTTGCTTGGCGACAGTACAGCGCTATGTCAGTCAGACAGGGTGGGACACCAAGCCATTTCCTTGTGAACTTGTTGATTTTGGCTTCCATTGCCTCCACTATGCTGGTGCAGATGTCGTATATCATCAGAGGCCATAGCAGCTTTGGTATCAGCATGAACTGCAGACACCAGACCTTGTATTTGCCAGGGAGCCCACACTGGTCAATGGTCTCCAAGCCTTCCTCCGCCATCTGCTTGGTTTCTTTTGCTCTTTGTGTGTCTTTCAGCGTATCATCATACCATCTTCCAAGGCTCTTGACTGGTTCTTCTGTGACTGTTGGAATGGCCTGGTTGGCAACACTGAAGACCACAGATCCGGCCACTTTTCCTTTCCTCAGTGAGAGACTCCGTGATTTCTTTGGCTTGAACTTCATTCTGGATGAGGCAACTATGTCGTCCAGCCTCTCCAGCACATGACGTGTCTCGTCTTCTCTGGATGAAATCACTGTAGTGTCATCCATGAAGGCCTTGAGAGGAGGCATCTTGTATCCATCGCCAAGGTCTGTTTGTCTCGCGTTGTTTGTTGCTGCTTTCAAGATGAGTTCCATTGCCAGCACGAACAGTATTGGGGAAATTGCACAGCCCATTGCAATACCCACTTCCAAGTTGATCCAGTCTGTTGTGTACTCCTTGGTAGAGAACCGCATTGAGAAGCCATTGAAGTACTTCTTGAGCATGTCGCGGATGTTCTTTGGCACATGGTACATCTCAAGAGCCAACTGTATCATCTCATGGGGCACAGATCCATAGGCGTTTGCCAGATCAAGCCACACTACGTCCAGGTCTCTCTTTTCTGTTTTTTGCTTTTTGGATTGCGTCCCAGATCATTGTGGCGTGTTCTACACAGCCAGCCACGCCTGGGATGCCACCTTTCTGGACTGACACATCCAAGTACTTGTTTTCCATCAGGTACTTGGTCAGCCTTGCTGCCATGACAGAGAAGAAGATTTTCCCTTCGACGTTCAGTAGTGATATTGGCCTGAACTGGCTAATGTCACTTGAGTTTTGCTCTTTGGGGATGTACACACCATCTGCCGTCATCCACTGGCCGCTGATCTTCTGGTTTCTCCAAGCCGATCGCAGCAGCCTGTGGAGCCACTCCAGCACCTTGGGACATTTCTTATAAAGCTGGTAAGGTATTCCGTTTGGCCCTGCTGATGATTTGGCTCTGGCTTTGTCAACCACCTTCTTGATTTCCGCCAACGTTGGAGGCTTGCCATTGAACTGTTCCTCAGGGTTGGTTGGCCACACCAGACCTTGAATGTCGAGTGGTGCTTTGCTCTGTGGGTCAGAGTATGTTTTCCTCAGATGCTGCTCAAGAACTCCTTTGTCCACACTTAGGGTCCCAGATTTTGGCTGCTCAAACAGTGTTCTGGCAAACTGGAAGGGATCTCTGAAGAAGCGCTCTTGTGTCTTCTTCTTTTTGCTCTTCCTCCTCCTCGCAGATTCCGCTTTGCTGAGGGCACTGTGTTTTTCTTTCAAGTCTTTCCACAGTTTTTCCAAGCCTTGTTTTTCAGCTGGCAGTGCGGTCTTCATTTGCATCTTGAGGTTTTTCTTTTGGACCCTGATCTTGTCCATCTTGTCAGAACTCATCACTTTCTCTCTCACATATGACACATGTGGAAGGTCATGTAACATCACATCGCCATTTCAAATGCGTTAGAACCTCTGAGATCTGAGAGGCAGATGTGTTTGATCTAAACTACCCCCACTCTCATATTGCTGGTGTTGAGAAGTCCATGTCTCCATTCAAACAACATGATTCAGTCTCCATCCCACTTCAAACTGTAACTGGCTATCATGTTCCCCTGGCAACCAGTATCATCAGACATATGCCAGACACATGGTGTAGCTTTATCTCTAAGAGAACAGGACAGGACACAATACACAGACTCACCATGGGCCATAAGAGTAAAGATGGTCTATTACAGTGTGTCAAAACGAGAAAACAGTGAATTCCAGAGAGGCATATGTTTATCCCCCCCCCCCCCCCACTCCTCCCCCGCCAAATCCATCTGACATCCTGTGTTAAGTTTCACTGACTGATCTCAAAGAAAAGTAAACAGCACCTAGCTTCTAGGTCTCCAGAATATGAATGGATTGTATTGAATGTCTTATCGCTGAACATGGTAACACTATGCCAACGCGTGGTAAAATCTGCTAAGACCATGTTTCTTTACAGGCAACTATGTATACAAAGGCATGAAAAGAATAATGCTGCATAGACACACGCACACATACTTAGTTCCTCATGTATGTCAAGGCACAATATCCAAATTGGAACTCAGCACTGCCAAATTTAATACAAATAATATGGACGTGGGGAAAAACACCAACAACAACAACAAAGAAACACCGACAGTCTTTTCGTCCGTGACGTCACGTCTTATGTCAATGAATATTACTGAAACAGTTGACTCACTGCTCAGTAATATTCTTTGTAAGGATTGAACTTGATTACAATTCTGCTTACATCAGTACAATTCTGCTTACTGTTACCACAACATATCTAAATCAGTCACAGTATCTTCTGATTCCTTTATTACTAATACTGTGTTTGGTTAATTTCAAGTCTGTTTTACCAGCCCTTAAATCGTTTTCTACCAAAATTAGAGATGATCATTCTACCATACGTTAGTTACCTAATTTTTTTTGTCAAGTTTTGTTGGATCTCTTTCACATTTTAGATCATCCTCAAATTCAGTCGGCAATGCAAACAACGAAATGAGGCCCGCTTATATATATATATATATATAATATATATATATATATATATATATATAACGCTGAACAATTAAGTAGTGGGGGAAAACAAGTTCAGGCTAATAATTCTTCAGTCATTATAGTAATGACTTGCCAAAGATTTGAACTTTTAGAAAAAAAAAAAAATGAAGACGAAGAAAATGGGGGAATATATTATAAATATGAGAAACCCTTCACTAGCTGCCTGAGGGAACCATTGCAATCCCTCTCGAAGGCAGATCTATGTGTATTGCCTGCTCCTAGGCCTTTCGTCCGCTGGATCGGACTCATCAGGAGACACGGCTGATTGTGTCTGTGCGCCTGGTGTCAAATAGAGACACACCACAGTCCATAATTCTGTGGTGTTCTCACCACCAAGGGTTCAAAAAAGAATCCAACAGCACCCCCAAAGCAGCCAGTGGAGGATGGTAAAATGGAATAAAACGAAAGTGTGGAGAGGAAAAAAGTTGCTGAAAAACTAAAAGCATTATGCAAACAGTATAAAATGTAGGGGACAATCTTTGAGCCTATGCTTGAGGATCCATTCAAGGATGCAAGGGAGATCAAAAGATATGGAACAGTCTGAGTGGTCAGCTCTGCTGATCAATAACTCAAGCATTGTCAGTGGCTAAGAACTGTGCAGGACAACCTTTACTTGGATCTCCAAAGAGATGCAATCTCCCACTGACTGACCAAACAATATAATGCTGAACAATTAAGTAGTGGGGGAAAACAAGTGCAGGCTAACAATCCTTCAGTCATTATAGTAATGACTTGGCAAAGATTTGAACTTTTAGAAAACAAAAAAAAAATGAAGATGAAGAAAATGGGGGAATATATCATAAATATGAGAAACCCTTCACTAGCTGCCTGAGGGAACCATCGTAATCCCTCTCGAAGGCAGATCTATTTGTATTGCCTGCTCCTAGGCCTTTCGTCCACTGGATCAGACTCATCATGGAGACACGGTTTAGGACTTAGCTATATATATATATATATATATATATATATATATATATATATATATATAATTATAAACAAAGCTTGCTCTTATGTCTTAGATTGAAGAAATAGGGGGAGAGGCGCTCGGTATTTATTCTTGGAATTTATTAGTTTATTTTATATATATATATATATATATATATATTTTATATATATATATATAACCCCGTACAACAACCTGAAAACCCAAAAAAACACGTGCAACCAACACGCACGTAAAAACAGCTGCAACCAGGCCCCACACACTATATAACACCGGCGGTGGGCAACCCAAACTCCATCCTGATGGTAGCCAAGCACTAGAAACAAATCTATAGATAATTTTAAACATTCCTCCTATCACTTGTTTTAATGTTGCTCCCCAAAGGGTTGAGCACTTGTACAACTATTTTAGGCTTTTTAACCATACTGATCTATATATATATATATATATATATATATATATGTATAGCTTGCTTTTATGTCTTAGTTTGAAGAAATAGGTGAAGATAAGCATTCATTTCTGCGATGGAAGATAATTCTATCTAACTAACATTATGTGCTTGAGTGGGTGAATGGGGAATAATAAATGCTTCTCAAAAGGAGCCTTCAGCAAACGTGTAATCCCCAAGGGTGAGACAATCTCCAAAGGGGAGGAAACTCACTAATATAACATAACTCCTGGTCAGATACCGGTATTTCGAAACCTGATTCTTTCTCGTCAGTGACCTCGGAAAGTCCTAACTTCACTCCTCTGCCATTCAGGTTTTAAGCAGAATGCTGTCCCAGAAAAAGGCTGGTGTGCAATATCATAGTATGTTTGTTGCTTTAAAAAAAACAACGAAAGGTGCCCCCTACGAAGCAAAGGAAATCATGAAACAGAAAAATAAGTTACATTTTCTTCTGAAAAAGTAGAAAGTATAAAAAGGCAACATCTTAGACACAAGTGCTGTGGGTCAGCTCTTGAAATGAATCCACAAGGGACTGAATTATAGTAAACTAATAAATTCCAAGGATACGTAACTGAGCGCCAATCCAGAAGTTTACAGATTCAATATTTCTTGCAGTCATTGCAGCACCAAGCTGCTATGTAAATTGCTGGAATGGTGCTCAGATACTTATCCTAGGAATTTATTAGTTTAAAAAAGATATACATCTCTCTCTCTCTCTCTCTCTCTCTCTCTCTCTCTCTCTCTCTCTCTATATATATATATATATATATATATATATATATATATATAATGCTGAACAATTACATATATATATATAATGCTGAACAATTATATATATATATATATATATATATATATATATATAACTCCTGGTCAGATACCGATATTTCGAAACCTGATTGTTTCTCCTCAGTGACCGCGGAAAGTGGTAATTTGACTCCTCTGATTGTCTCCCCCTTGGAGACTATAAGCTTGCTGAAGGCTCATTCTGAGAAGCATTTATTTTATTTTTCCCCATTCACCCACTCAAGCACATACTGTTAGGCAGAATGATCTACCACTGCAGATATGAATGCTTATCTCCCCCTATTTCTTCAATCTAAGACATAAGAGCAAGCTTTGTTTATAATTGAATATTTCTTGCAGTCATTGCAACACCAAGCTGCTCTGTAAGTTGCTGGAATAGTGCTCGGTACTTATCCTTGGAATTTATTAGTTTATTGTAATTTAGTCCCTTGCGGATTCATTCCAAGAACTGGCCCTCAGCACTTGTGTCTTAAGAGGTTATCTTTTTATATTTTCTACTTTTCACAAGAAAATGTAACTTGTTTTGCTCTTTCATGATTTTCTTTTGCTTCTTAGGTGGCACCTTTGGCTGTTTTTTTGAAAACTCAACCAACATACTACGGTATTGCACACCAGCCTTTTCTGGGATAGCATTCTTCTTAAAACTGAAAAAGCAGAGGAGTCAAATTACCACTTTCCGCGGTCACTGAGGAGAAACAATCAGGTTTCGAAATATCGGTATCTGACTAGGAGTTATATGTTAGTGGGTTTCCTCCCCATTGGAGATTGTCTCCCCCTTGGAGACTATAAGCTTGCTGAAGGCTCATTCTGAGAAGCATTTATTTTATTTTTCCCCATTCACCCACTCAAGCACATACTGTTAGTTAGGCAGAATGATCTACCACTGCAGATATGAATGCTTATCTCCCCCTATTTCTTCAATCTAAGACATAAGAGCAAGCTTTGCTTATAATTGAATATATATATATATATATATATATATATATATATATATATAAAATCAAAAGCAAGCAAAAATTTATGTACAATGCTGAAGGATGCTGTTTTGTTTGTATGTATGTTTTATTTTATTTATAACATAATTTCTTAAATCTTACCGACATGAGAGCAAAACATGAGTAGTCGTGATAAAGAAATCAGTACCAAGAATATTATTTGTGGTGTGAAAGGAAATAATTCGTCAAGATATGTTATTTACAAGATTCGTGTTCAAACTCACTATAGTACATTTAAAATGTAATTAAGTGGTAACATGACATGTGTCTGTGGCGACAAGATCGCCAAAATAAATTTCAAACAGATAAAACCATATTCACCCTGTTCGATTTCAAACCTTGACCCTGATTAGTGTTATTATTTTCGTGTTTTATTTAAGAAGAATTATGTTTGTTTGATCAAAATCAAGTTTGTTTTTAAGTCACGTTGTAGCCATTGTTACAGCAAATAATTGTTGAACGCAACAGGTTGGAATGTCCGTATCATCTTCTTTCTGCAGTATGCTGTTTCAAGTTGATTTACATTTTCAGAATAATCATGTCGCTTTATGTATGGAATCTTCCTCAATGTGCTATACTGCACACACCCACTCTTACCCTTATTGTTCTTCCTTCGCCAGCACCACCACCGCCACCCTCGCCTTCGGTACCTGTCCGTCTCTCTCCCTCATTCTGTCTGTATATTTGTCTGTCTGTCTGCTTGTTTGTCTCTCCCTCTTGGCTTGCTCTCTCTCTCTCTCTCTCTCTCTCTCTCTCTCTCTCTCTCCCTCCCCCCTCTCTCACACACACACACACACACACACACACACACACACACACACACACACACACACAACATCAATACCAAACATTTACATAAATCATGTCGCTGACAAATGATGGGTCCATATGAATACAATACATAAATCATCAGCTAAAGATTGATAGGTAACATGAAAAATTGTACATTTCCACATGCAATGAACATGGTACACACACACACACACACACACACACACACACACACACACACACACACACACACACACACACACACACACACACACACTTACACGGACGCATGCACACACGCACGCAAGCACGCACGATCGCATACACACACACACACACACACACACACACACACACGCTCGCGCGCATGTACGCACGTACGCATGTGCACACATACACTGCAAAAAGAATGTTACGAGAGAGAGAGAGAGAGAGAGAGAGAGAGAGAGAGAGAGAGAGAGAGAGAGAGAGTCAATACTTTGAATATCACCTACGACTTTATACCCTCAAACATATATCTATATTGTATACTTTGAATCACCAGAGTGTATAAAACAGTGTATGTAGAATATTGATTGCTTTACTCCTCTGTGGTGCCGTCTCATACTTTGTACAAGCAGCACCAGTACAAGAAA
>CM065738.1:51994267-52009267 GCA_033310375.1 Conus canariensis | reverse complement strand
TTATGATATCAAAATGTTTCGCTTTATCTATATCTACTGGTGATATTAAATATTTTCGGTCAAGAAGCAAACCCACTACTCTAACTAATTATATTGGGACGTTTTATACAAACAAGAAAGCGAGTGAAAAGGAGAAAGAATCGATTGTCTCTTTACATAAAGTTTTCGCCACGGTATAGGTCTACACACACACACACACACACACACACACACACACACACACACACACACACACACACACACAATCATTACACAATCTGTCTGCAATCACGGGGAAGACGTTAAATTGAAGAAGAAGAAGAAGAAGAAGAAGAAGAAGAAGAAGAACAACAACAACAACAACAACAACAACAACAACAACAACAACACACACACACACACACACACACACACACACACACACACACACACACACACACACACACACACACACGTGCGTATCAGCATACATGGGCAAAAATCAAGCTCGTTTCCTTCACTGTTTAATTCTTTAACAAAAATGATTTTGAAAAGTTGTTTCCAAAATATGGCTGAAAATTAATGTAAACAGATTACATATATCTGTACTGCTATTTGAAGGCTTAGAAAACTGGTTTCCAGTATTGACAGTGCAGTTTAATATTCTTCGGCTATTGTCTTCTTCTGTTTTGCTGAATTTCTCTCAGCTAATTGAATAATTTCAATTTCTTTTTTTTGTTTGTTTTGTCGACAGACCTTTGCGACGAGCAGACGCCATGATGAAATTGTCTGTAAAAACAAAGCCTGACACCTTGATTCCCTCCCTTCCCCTTCATTCTACTCTCGTCCCTCTACATCTCTTCTCTGTCTTAAAGTCCATGAACCTGAGTCAAGTGTTCTGCTTCGACAATCACAGGCACTCGCATTACAGGACATCAGAATACGATTCTATTGCCCACGATTCACGAAGGTGACGTTTACAATATACAACAAACATACAGTAAAAATACATGCGCTTTCAACCTACCTATATGAAGCTGTGTAAGAAAATGAAACAAACTTAGGTTGTGCAGTGAGTCAAACACATATATCTTCTTCTTCTTCCTCGTTCGCCACCCCGTTAGATGAACAGCCCGGTGTCCTCAATGAAGGCTGTCGTCCATCGCAGTTCCTCCAGGGTGCCGTACAACTTGGCTTCCACTGCTGTCGGTGTTGGCCAGTACTTTTTTCCTGAATGCTGCATACGTCATACAGACTTGAAGGATGTGGTCAGTTGTCATTGGTCCCTCACCACAAGGGCACTCTCCACTCCGTGCAATGCCAAATTTTGTGTGCATGTGGTGGAGCAGGCGATTGTGTCCAGTCCTCAGGCGGAAGATGTTGACCTGTTCCCGTCATCCCAGCAAATGGTATGTGTCTTCTGGGTAGTATTTGGGATGCAGGAGGCGCCATTTTATTCCTTGCTGTGCCTTGATGATTGTCCTAATTTCATTGTATGACACCAGGTTGTTGGCCTGCTCCTTCTGTGCATCGTCTTCTGCCAGAATGTCCACTTTTTCGTTGCCTCTGATGCCACAGTGTGATGGTACCCATTGTATCACCACTTTCTCCACTCTGGCACTCAGGGCAACAAGGGCTGAAGTGAGATGGTTCTGTTCTTTGCAGCGGGAATTCTTGAGGGCTTGGAGCATGGAGAGAGCGTCAGAGAACACAACTACCTGCCCCGTTGTTCTTGTGGAGTTCTACAAGACTGCTGTGGTTGCCTCACAGAGGGCTTCTCGCTCAGCTCGGAAGTTGGTGGAGTATTTTCCTGTTGGAATTGCGATTTCTTCATCTCCGTCTTTGTATCAGAGGAAGATTCCAGCTCCACCATCCCTCGTTGCTTCTGTGGTGGAACCATCTGTGAAGACATGGGTCCAGTCTTCCTGGGGGTACTGGTTGCAGATATACACCACGGCCAGGGCCTTCCTTTGGGTGTCTGACTGTATTCCTCTCTTCCCCACTCCAGGAATGCTGGTGACAACTGTTGGGTACACCTGCCTCTTCCAAGATGGGTGGGTGACATTTGCTGGGATAGGCTTTGCTTCATGTTCCATCAAACACATATATAAACCCGTGATTTCTATTGAGAGCAACGCATGGAAAGCTCTACATTTCGTGTGCTGTGCGGACACTCCATCTCCCTAGAAAAGCATGCAACCATATGAAGCAATTGTCACAGGCACGATTCGCGATGAGTTATGTGCATCTGCTGTGTGCATGGCCAGGTATAATTTTTTTTCTCTTCTCGTTTCCGGTGAGTAGTATTCACCAACGAACGTTCGGAAAACTTGACCGTTAGGCCTGCAAAGATAGAGTATGGCTTTGGAGTCAGTAACTTGTGCTCTGTACGCTCGATGTCCCCGTTGTTGGTCGGGTAGGGCTCGTTAATCCCCCCGCCCCCCTCTCCCAGAGTGTAAGAATATTTCTTTTTGTTTTTGATCACATTGTTGATTTATTGTACGATTATTGTAGTTAACTGATAGCGCTTTCTTTAAACATTTTAGATAAAAATGTTCTGACTTTGTAATATTTGCGTTTGTTTTCAAAAGTGCTTAGTCAGTTTTGCTCTTTCGTGTGTTTTGCTGAGTTGTATGAGTTGGGTCATTTCTATTCTGCTCTTTCTAATCTATCACTACTTTTGATGTTGCATAGTTGGTAGATTTGGTATTTATGCTGTTGTTCACTTTGTAGGGACTTTTTGTCTGGGGTGCTGGCCTGGCTGGCGGTATGAGCTCTGGTGGGAGTGTCCGAGCAGTCCTCTTCCCCCTTGTGTGGTGTGGCAGCCCACTTGGTGGCCAGGACTTGCCTTGCTCACCCAGTGCCTTCATCGTGGATAGTCAGTTGGCCTGCCTACCTCCTGAGCAGCCGTGTCTTCCTGCTGGATGGCTGACCGATGCTCTACTTGCAACTTTGTCCCCCTGTGCCCAGTCACAGGTGTGGGACCATCTTCATCTTCCCCTGTGCCCAGCCACAGGTGCGGAACCAGTTTTCTTCTTCTGGGCCCAGTCTCAGTGGTGGTATTGTGCAGACTGCATTTGGTGCATTCAAAAATTGAAGTCAGAGTGGTTTCTTTATATATATATATATATATATATATATATATATATATATATATGTGTGTGTGTGTGTGTGTGTGTGTGTGTGTGTGTGTGTGTGTGTGTGTGTGCAAGTCAACTTCAGCTGGGACAGCAACACACCTGACTTGCAATGTGATATCCGGAATCATATCCAGAAAGACTCGTTGTACTGTAGTCATGTCATGAGTGATGTCATGAATCCTTCTCCCCTTGTTACTATACTGTGTTATGAGTGTGAGTGCACACATATGTTGGTGAATTAGTTTACACTTACATGTTGATGTTATCCATGTGCTAAAAGAAAAAAAAATCCATTTCATTGTTATTAAACGTGCAATCCTCGCTAGATTCCTGTTTGGGCTATTATGTTGTAGGTTGGTGTGAGTGAGTGAAAGAAAGATTGATCTGACTAAATACAGAAACAACTTACACGCCTTCAGACATCCAGGAGACAGGTATTACATATCTTTTTGCAAGCACCCCTCACTCCACTCTGTGACAGTAAGATAAATTGCAGTGAACTAACCATTTTAGTTAAAAGTGGCATTTTGTTATATCTGATTTTGTTACATCCGACGTATTTTTAGACATGTAAAGAAGGATGTTCGCCTGCACTTTCAATCTACCTATATGAAGCTGTGTAAGAAAATGAAACAAACTTAGGTTATATAGTGAGTCAAACACATATATAAACGCGTGATTTCTATTGAGAGCAACGCATGGAAAGCTCAACATTTCGTGTGCTGTGCGGACACTCCATCTCCCTAGAAAAGCATGCAACCATATGAAGCAATTGTCACTGGCACGATTCGCGATGAGTTATGCGCATCTGCTTTTTTTGTTTATTATTATTATTATTTTTTTAATATAAATTTCTCTTCTCGTTTCCGGTGAGTAGTATTCACCAACGAACGTTCGGAAAACTAGACCGTTAGGCCTGCACAGATAGAGTATGGCTTTGGAGTCACTAACTTCTACTCTGTACGCTCGTTGTTGGTCGGATAGGGCTCGTTAACCCTCCCCCCCCCCCTCCACACACACACACACCTCCCAGAGGGTAAGAATATTTCTTTTTTTGATCACATTGTCGATTCATCGTACGATAAATGTAGTTAACTGATAGCGCTTTCTTTAAACATTTTCGATCAAAATGTTCTGACTTTGTGTAATATTTGCGTTTGTTTTCAAAAGTGCTGAGTCAGTTTGCTCTTTCGTGTGTTTTTGCTGAGTTGTATGAGTTATTATTATTATTATTATATTGGATATTTATATATCGCCTATCCTCGGTCACAGACCAAGCTCTAAGCGCTTTACAATAAGCACACTACCTCACTCACTCAACGGGCTGCCTACCCAGGTAGAGCCAGCCAAAGAGCAGCCTACTGGCGCTATTCAGTAGTTTCCCGTACCATTCAAATAGTCACTCATTTTCATTTATCTCATTTCTTCTTTCAGTTTCTCACATAGCATGCATGTGATGTTTATACATGTCCTCTATTTCCACCGGTACATGCTGTTACATGATAACAGTATGTAGCCGGGTGCTAAAAGTGTATATCTCTTGGTCAGCTGTCATAGACGAGATATTTTGTTCATGAGTTATCCTCCCCTTACCTCCCTTGATCGATTGATTTCATTTTTATTGTGTAAATTCTGTAAATCATGAATACCTCAGAACCTACATAGTTGTGTATACGTCACTGAAGTCACAAAAATTAATGTATCCTATTCACTACAATCGTGTTGGACTGAGAAGCCCATATCTTCCCTAAAACTGGTATTTCGATCAAATTAAATCTTGGCGTCATTTTGAATTGTCCGACGGACAAACTGTAAATAATTCTTGATTTCACAAAAAGTATGAGAGAATCCAAAGAATCCATGAATGCGCATTGAAAGTAAAGTCCATAAGCTCTCATTTCGTATACTGCATGCCTATGATCTTTTCTGTACAAGCTTGCGACTATACGAAATGACTGACGGCGCCGCTCGCTTGAGCGAGTCGCCTTCTTTGCTGATTGTTGGAGTTTTGATCTAAATTGTCGTTTCATGAAATCAGGACTTCCCAATCGAAATCTTTTTAATAACTCCATTTCTATGATAGAAGCAACCGAAAATATATAAAAATTATCATCCGATGGACCATTTCAACGGAATAACGCTTTATCGAAGATCGTGTTCGAAGGACATGGCGACGGCCATGTGACGATAAAGCAAGTTGTTTTCTATCAAACTTTAAACGCAAAGTTCTCTGCTTGGATGGCATTCTGGATAATGAAATTTATATGTATAAAAAGAGCGAGGTGCCAGCTTTTTATTCATTACAAAATTATTTCGCACTGTTTAGTATTTTTCATCGAAATAAAGGAAAATATGACGTAAACTCGCTAAAAGTGGGTTCATTCTCGGGCTTTAATCACCAATAACTTTACACAGCCACAGAATAGTCAAATATGACTTACTGCATTTTATTCCTTGGGTTCTGAGGTTTTCATCGATATCAAATATGTTTGGATACTTTGAACGGACGGCGAGCTAGACAACGCAGAAGCTGCGGCAGATAGCACAAATTTTGGCATTTGCCGTCTCGCGAGGTTCATTTTGCGCGCGGCGCTGCGTTGTCTTCTTTGCGGTCCGGTCAAGCTGTATATAAGTGGGAGCGCTGGGTGAGTGCGATCAGTGTTGCCGAGGAGTGTTGCCAAGAGTGTTGCCTAGAGTGTTCGCTAGAGAGAGAGAGAGAGAGAGAGAGAGGTGCTCAGTGCGCTGAGTGCTGAGAGAGAGAGAGTTCCCAGGCAGTGTTCCTGGTTGAGCTCCTTGCCATGGGAGAGAAATAAAAGAAGAAAAACTCCACGTCGTCCTGTGTGTCTTCTTGACTGGCTGCTGTCCCTTGGTTCCTGCACTATCACCATCTGCCTGTCTTCACCTGCACACCCCTTACCCCTCCGCACCATCACAACTGGTGCTGCGAGCAGGATCGGAGACGGAAGGACCAAGAAGACACAGCCCAAAAAGACCGGACACCATGGCCAGCCAACTGCCCCTACCTCTGCACCCTCTGCATCAGCTTCCCAAGTTCATGGGTAACGAGAGCAGCAGGGAAGTGGATGACTTCGTCCGGGAGGCCAGGCTTGCACTACACCTGCAGCCCCTGGATGACAGGACAGCCGCCCTCTGGCTGATTGCTGCCCTAGATGGCAGAGCTCGCCAGGAGGTTATCAGGCTGCCAGCGATGGAGGTAGACTCCCCAGCCAAGACCTTTACCATCTTGGAGGAGAACTGGGGAGAGCAGCGTGATGTGGTCACCCAGGCCACAGCATTCTTCACCAGGCAGCAGGACCAGGACGAGACCATCTTTGAGTATGCTTCCCATCTGCAGTACCTCTGGAGGAAAGTCAACAGGTTGGGGATGGAATGTTGCCAGCCAGCATACTCCGGGACACCTTCACCTGTGGCCTACGACAAGCAGCACTCTGCAAGGATGTCCGGTATTTCATCCGGAACCATCCTACCACCACCTTTGAAGAGGCTAGGAAGGAAGCCCAAAGGTGGATGCAGGACTGCAGTGCCGACGGCGACATACTCCACATGGCTGGCACTGCGACTGTTGCCTCACTTCAAACTTGGCTAGAGGCACTCACGGCCACAGTCGCCAGCTTGAGGCAGGAAATCCAGCAGCCACCACCTGCACGGCCACCACTACAGATCAGCAGCTGTGTGGCAGACATGCAACGCCCAAGACGACGACCCAGATGGAGGCGACAGAAGTTTCCACCTATGAAAACTGGGGACAAACCCCAGTCCACTGCCACTGTCAGCAGCCAGAATGCTGACAAGCAACATGGCTCAGCAGCACCCAGGCGACAGGCAGAGCCCATTTTGCCTCAGCTGTCACCAGGAGAGATGCGCCGACTTCAGCAGGAGGACTCATGCATTGGGCCAATTCTGTCCTCCTGGCCAAGAAAGCCTGCTGCTGACAAGAACGGGGAGCTACAGGCACTCATTCAGCAGCACAGCCGACTCGCCTGCCGACAGGGGGTGCTGTATCGGCGAATGGTGGACCCTAAACTTGGGGTGTGTGAGCAGCTTCTCCTTCCCGGATTGCTCCGCCCCAAGGTTCTGTCATCAGCCCACAACCGCCAGGGTCACCAGGGCTACCAGCATGCTGCAGAGATGCTGCGGCCCCTGGTCTACTGGCCCGGTATGTACCGGGATCTGGAGCAGCACCTGACTGATTGCTGACCCTGCAGAAAGGTCAGCCAAACTGCCAGTGCCTCCACGCCATCAATCTGTGCGCCAGAACCCAGGCCACCACAGGCTGCTGTGGCTTCCAGACAACGGGTCTGGCCCTGTCAGGCAACTTCCCTGCCTGACAGCAAAAGTGACGCCCTGCCGTCATCTGAACCACCCGACTGGATACGACGGAAGCTGGAACCACCACCAGACTCCAAGACAGACTGGCAGGTTGTCCTGCAGCCTAAGCCCAGGACTGCTAGCCACCCTGTGCCCACTCCAGTTCCACCCCTGATTCGTACTGCTGATCCACCCACGCCAGCCCCACGACGAACTACTTGTCTGGTGGTGAAACCAGTGAAGAGGTATGTTGGTGATCACATGGATAATCAGGAACTCTTGCATAAGTAACTGACTTAAGCAGAAGTTCTCAGAGGGTTGAACAGTAAATGTATTCCAGGTCTGATTTATAGTTGAATACCTCCTTTTGGGAAGAGGTGCTGTGGACTGGTTGTTAACCAATTATTTGTGTTTTATTTGCACAAGCTAGTACATATGTTTGTTTTTCATGTTGGATAATGATGTATGCCACGGTTTTTCAAAAGCCAGCAGTACTGGCTAAGGATTTTATAGCAAATTCTGTTTTTGCCATTTTGTATTCGACTTTATGGAATTTTGTTCAAATAACAAGTCCATTATAGTCAAGTTTGCTGCTTTACCCAATGTTTTGGATTTTTAACAAATCCATCCTAGTCATTTTCTGTATTTGACTTTTTGGAAGTTTGTGTAAACATGTCCGTTTCAGGCAATGCAAATCTGACTTTCAGACGCCTTGTTTAAAAGAGCAAGCCCTTGGTAGTCAGAGTAATGTGGATGCAGAGAATAAGAGAGACAAGATGTTTTAATACTTTGATGTTTTGCTCCTTTGATGTAAAGGTTTTGTTTTAGATGTAAGCCTGTTTGGACTTGGATAGCTGAAGCTTCATTTTTTTCATTGATTGATTTGTTGTACTCCTACTTGATAACTTTGTCATTTTGTCATTTTTGTGTCAGCGAGGACGCTGGTTGTAACAGAGTAGGGGGGGATGTAGCCGGGTGCTAAAAGTGTATATTTCTTGGTCACCCATCATAGACGAGATATTTTGTTCATGAGTTAACCTCCCCTTACCTCCCTTGATCGATTGATCTCATTTTTATTGTGTAAATTCTGTAAATCATGAATACCTCAGAACCTACATAGTTGTGTATACGTCGCTGAAGTCACAAAAATTAATGTATCCTATTCACTACAATCGTGTTGGACTGAGAAGCCCATATCTTCCCTAAAACTGGTATTTCGATCAAATTAAATCTTGGCGCCATTTTGAATTGTCCGACGGACAAACTGTAAATAATTCTTGATTTCACAAAAAGTATGAGAGAATCCAAAGAATCCATGAATGCGCATTGAAAGTAAAGTCCATAAGCTCTCATTTCGTATATTGCATGCCTATGATCTTTTCTGTTCAAGCTTGCGACTATACGAAATGACTGACGGCGCCGCTCGCTTGAGCGAGTCGCCTTCTTTGTTGATTGTCGGAGTTTTGATCTAAATTGTCGTTTCATGAAATCAGGACTTCCCAATCGAAATCTTTTTAATAACTCCATTTCTATGATAGAAGCAACCGAAAATATATAAACATTATCATCCGATGGACCATTTCAACGGAATAACGCTTTATCGAAGATCGTGTTCGAAGCACATGGCGACGGCCATGTGACGATAAAGCAAGTTGTTTTCTATCAAACTTTAAACGCAGAGTTCTCTGCTTGGATGGCATTCTGGATAATGAAATTTATATGTATAAAAAGAGCGAGGTGCCAGCTTTTTATTCATTACAAAATTATTTCGCACTGTTTAGTATTTTTCATCGAAATAAAGGAAAATATGACGTAAGCTCGCTAAAAGTGGGTTCATTCTCGGGCTTTAATCACCAATAACTTTACACAGCCACAGAATAGTCAAATATGACTTACTGCATTTTATTCCTTGGGTTCTGAGGTTTTCATCGATATCAAATATGTTTGGATACTTTGAACGGACGGCGAGCTAGACAACGCAGAAACTGCGGCAGATAGCACAAATTTTGTCATTTGCCGTCTCGCGAGGTTCATTTTGCGCGCGGCGCTGCGTTGTCTTCTTTGCGGTCCGGTCAAGTTGTACATAAGTGGGAGCGCTGGGTGAGTGCGATCAGTGTTGCCGAGGAGTGTTGCCAAGAGTGTTGCCTAGAGTGTTCGCTAGAGAGAGAGAGAGAGAGAGAGAGAGGTGCTCAGTGCGCTGAGTGCTGAGAGAGAGAGTTCCCAGGCAGTGTTCCTGGTTGAGCTCCTTGCCATGGGAGAGAAATAAAAGAAGAAAAACTCCACGTCGTCCTGTGTGTCTTCTTGACTGGCTGCTGTCCCTTGGTTCCTGCACCTATCACCATCTGCCTGTCTTCACCTGCACACCCCTTACCCCTCCACACCATCACAAGTAAGTGACAATTTTTTGTGGCTTGGTAAGAAATACCAGGCAGCTATCTTCAATCTACATCAATTTTGGGTCATTTCTATTCTGCTCTTTCTAATCTATCATTACTTTGGATGTTGCATAGTTGGTAGATTGCGTATTTATGGTGTTGTTCACTTTATAGGGATTTTTTGTCTGGGGTGCTGGCCTGGCTGGCGGTATGAGCTCTGGTGGGAGTGTCCGAGCAGTCCTCTTCCCCCTTGTGTGGTGTGGCAGCCCACTTGGTGGCCAAGACTGGCCTTGCTTCCCCAGTGCCTTCATCGTGGATAGTCAGTTGGCCTTCCTACCTCCTGAGCAGCCGTGTCTTCCTGCCGGATGGCTGACCGGTGCTCTACTTGCGACTTTGTCCCCCTGTGCCCAGTCACAGGTGTGGGACCATCTTCATCTTCCCCTGTGCCCAGCCGCAGGTGCGGATCCAGTTTTCTTCTTCTGGGCCCAATCTCAGTGGTGGTATTGTGCAGACTGCATTCAGTGCATTCAAAAATTGAAGTCAGAGTGGTTATATATATATATATATATATATATATATATATATACTCTATATATGGGCTGGCATGTATCACACAGACAGGCAGAATCAGTCCACACTGGGCTGACATGGACCACACAGACAGAATCAGTCCACACTGGGCTGGCATGGATCACACATACAGAATCGGTCCACACTGGGCTGACATGGACCACACAGACTGAATCAGTCCACACTGGGCTGACATGGATCACGCAGACAGAATCGGTCCATGATCCACGCTGGGCTGACATGGATCACACAGACAGGTAGAATCAGTGCACATTGGGCTAACATGATCACACAGACAGACAGAATGAGTCCACATTGGGCTGACATGATCACACAGACAGACAGAATCAGTCCACATTGAGCTGACAAGGATCACACAGAGAGGCAGAATCAGTGCACACTGGGCTCATCTGAATCGCACAGAAAATATCGTTTTCGAGATATCATTTACCCCTTAACCGATCAGTGCGTTGGAGGTAGCTGGATACGTGCAACGAAATGATGAAAAAGCCAGGTGTTGACGTCTGTCTTTTCAAAGATGTTGTGTTTGTTTTCTGGGAGAAGATAGATCCTCCGCTGTCTGACCTCCAGTGTTGTCTGCTTCAGTGCCATGAGTGCTCAGCCCATTAGGAGTCAGATGCACCAGGATGCAGAAAATGTTGAAGGAGCGCTGTTCTTTAGCAGACATTAGTATGTGCTTGTCAAGTCCACAGGAGTCAGGTGCAGCAGACTTTGGTACAGGCAACATTAGATGCAGCAGAATGCAGAACAGGCAACATTACATGCAGCATAATACATGCTAGGCAACATTACATGCAGTACAATACAGGCTAGGCAGCATTACATGCAGCCGAATGCATGATAGGCAACATTACATGCAGTACAATACAGGATAGGCAGCATTACATGCAGCATAATGCATGGTAGGCAACATTACATGCAGCAGAATGCAGGATAGGCAACATCACATGTAACACAATGCAGAATAGGCAACATTACACGCAACAGAATGCAGAATAGGCAACATCACATGCAGCAGAATGCAGGACAGGCACCATTACGTGCAGCAGAATGCAGGATAGGCAACATGACATGCAGCAGAATACCGGATAGGCAATATTATATGCAGCAGAATGCAGGATGGGCAACATTACATGGAGCAGAATGCAGGATATGTAACATTAGCTGCAGCAGAATGCAGGATAGGCAACATTAGATGCAACAGGATGCAGGATAGGCAACATTGGATGCAGCAGAATGCAGGGTAGGCAAAATGACATGCAGCAGAATGCAGGATAGGCAACACTGGATGCAGCAGAGTGCAGGATAGGCAACATTACATGCAGCAGAGTGCAGGATAGGCAACATTACATACAGCAGAATGCAGGATAGGCAAAATCAGATGGAGCAGAATACAGGATACGCAACATGCCATGCAGCAGAATGCAGGATAGACAACATTGTCTTGACTTAAAGGTATTGTCAGCGGAAGTATAAACGAGTAGGAGTGTGCTTTGCAAACTCAGCAATGATACTGTGTTAATGCAAGTTCATACGAAGAATGTAAACAGACACACATGCACGCACACTCGCACGCACACGCGCCTCTCTCTCTCTCTCTCTCTCTCTCTCTCTCTCTCTCTCTCTCTCTCTCTCTCTCTCCTCTCTCTCTCTCCTCTCTCTCTCATTTATTGTGCTCACTTCTTCCTTCAGCCTCCCCCCCCCCCCCCCCATCACAGCATACACTCATGCACACTCCTCTCTTCCCTTTGCAGATTCTGTGTACAGGTCGTTGAAGTCAGCGACAGTATCTTCTACCTTACAATACAACCTAATATTCTCTTTTTTTTCTAGGCTGTTGCATCGTTGGCTGATTTCTTCACTTTTTCCCGACACTGTCCTCAAATCATGCTCTATCTGCATTAACTGTTCTCTGATAACGTTGTTCTGTCGTGATTGTTCCTCGCCTTGTAGTCTGAATTGTTTGCTCTGTTCGTCAAACTGTGCCTGGAACTGCTGGATTTAGAGTCGAATGGCTGCTGCGAGAATTTCCGACACTCCCTCAGAAGCCCCGTAGTTCTCTCCTACAGTTAACATCTGTGATGCAGATTTCTCCCTGTCCTCCGCAATGTCTGTGTTTTGATTACGGCGAGGTCCAGCCCCCCCCCCCCCCCACCCCCACACACACCACCACCACCACCATCCCCGCCTTTACTGTTTTATTTTTATGTTATTTTATGTTATTTTATTTTTATTTTCCTATATTTTAAGCCATCTTTTGATTCTTTTTGGAAAATGTATATAATGTTTCTCCAGTGAGGAGGAGAAACCGTTGAAAGAAGTATTTGTGAAATAGTATATAAAATGAGATGAAATTTGGTCCCAGCTAGTGGATCTGTGGAATGTTTGTACCTCCACTGGAGTGGAGGAACAGAAGTTACAAATTGGAAAACAAACGTGTTGTCATTATTTGAAAAGCTGATTATCATTTAGTAAATTATTCCCCGGAGAGGAGGGGGAGAAGAAGAGTATTGTAGTGCGCCTTCTGGTTGTTTGGAGAGATTACGTGTGCATGGAGTGAATGCTGAGCTGAGTGCGTGCATGCACTTGTGCACAGTGTGACACACACACTGCTGTATACATCTACTTGTGTATAAATAAGCGATAGAAACTTCAGCAGTGAAAAAGCGAAGACACACGTTGTAGTTATGTCACTTAAAGTAATATCGATTTCACTGTCACTCGCCTGTGCTTTTCCATGTATGAACCTGAAATGGGACTCTCTGTCACCCTCAGAAGTTATGCTGAACGTCCACCTCACGGAATAACGTTGCCGTTGGTTAATCTAAACTGCGGGGACATTCCAAATGCGATGGTGCACAAACTGACCAGTGGTCAGCCCTCTGTCACTACAGATTCAGGTCAGTGTGCTGGGCAATGTCGTAAGTGTCCCTCTGAAGTGACCAGAGATTGGAAAAGAACTGAGCGCCACATAATATCCCAGGGGAAAAAAGGCAAATCAATCTTATTTGCATCCGTGAGGTTTATTGTTACTGATTCAGCTGCCCAGCTTATTTTATGCTGCTGACAACATCGCCAGTGAATTTGTTGGTCTGGATAGCTTCACTTGGGACAGTTGTTGAAGCGACGGCCTGTCTATAACAGATACATGAAAAACTGCCAGCCTATTGATGAAACACACACACTCTGTAGCCTTGGCTCAAGGAAGGTACACATGGAGGCACAACCAAGTGCTCAAAGAGATTGTACAAGTAGTCTGGGCTAGTACCAGCACCACTAGGGTGTTTGTAGGAACGTCTGCATACAGCCTCATGAAACAGCTCTCAGTTTGTAGAGAGGGAAAAAAACAGAGCCCTGAAAGCAATGGCAGAAACGGCAGAGAGGTGTTTAAGCTGGATCTGGTCAAGGAGGAACAAAAGTGAACTTCATAAGGCTTAACTTTCCTACAAATATCAGGTGTCCCTGTGGCTCAGTGGTTAGAGTGCGAGTCATTAAGTGGAAAATGAGCATGTCCAGAGGGTCATGGGTTTGAATCCCAGCCATGGCTCGTCCCAAGATAGTAAAAAAGGGGGCAGCAGAGGGACATCTGGAGTCATGAACGGGATGTGGCCCAACCCCCCTAGAGTGTCAGGAGATAAGGGCCGAAACACTTGCTTGAAGGGGACTTCTCTTCTGATGACTCTCCACTGCCACGCTCTCCACGAGTTTCTTTCTACTGATGCATGGGTAAACCATTGACTTCCGGGAATAGGCCAGAGGACGTCCGGGAAAGACCGGAGGACACTGGGAAAGACCAGAACCAAGGGCTCTGTGGGCTGGCTCCCCACTTTGCCTTCAGCGTGTGGCTACTAAGTACAAAAGGAAATGATGCTCCCCAGATTCACCGAAAGTGGGAGAAAATGATGAATCCATCGGTGCTCAACCATCATGACTGCAAATCCCAAACGGACTATGAACATGGACCAAATGGAATATCCATGTGTCTGTGGAAAGCGTTTCGCTACCACCCGTGGCATGAAGATCCACAGAACAAAGATGGGATGTGTGAAGACTCATCTGAATGAGCAGCAGCGCACTGCATCAGCAGATAAGACATCGGACGACCAAGGCCAGGATTTAAACCACAGTGCCAAGGACATCCACGCTGTTGGTTTGGATGAGGAATTTGCACAGACCCTCGATGCCAGGCGCCTGAAACTCAACCTGCCATGAGCAAACGAAACTGAAGAGTGGGAGAAACTGGATGCAAAAATTGTCCAAAGACTCGATGCACTGATAGGGAAAAGCACCCTGGAATACAAACTAGCCACATATGGGGACATTGTGTATGCCACATGTAGAGACGTCTATGGAGCAAACCTACCCAAAGAGAAAACACTTCCAAAGAAATCCAGACGCCAAGAAGAGATGGACACGATCAGGGTCCAAAAGAAAAACCTCAAGAAGCAAATGAAGGCCGCACTGCCAGCTGAAAAACAAGGCTTGGAAAAAAACTCTGGAAAGACCTGAAAGCAAAACACAGCACCCTCAGCAAAGCGGAATCTGCGAGGAAGAGGAAGAGCAAAAAGAAGAAGACACAAGATCGCTTCTTCAGAGACCCCTTCCAG
>CM065738.1:51979267-51989267 GCA_033310375.1 Conus canariensis | reverse complement strand
GATGGAGAAACTGGGAACATGAAATTAATAAAATATATTACAGATATGAACACTCTTCACTAGCTGCATAAGAGAACCATCGCAATCCCTTTTGAAGGCAGATATATTTTGTTTTGCCTGCTCCGAGGCCTTTCGTCCGCTGGATCGGAACTCATCAGGGAGACACGGCTGGTTGTGTCTACGCTCCTGGCGTCAAATAGAGACACACCACAGTCCATAATACCGTGGTGTTCTCACCACCAAGGGTGCAGAAAAGAATCCAGTCGCACCCCCAAAAGCAGCCAGTGAAGGGTAGTAAATGAAGCCAAACGAAAGGGTGGGGAGGAAAAAGTTGCTGAAAAACTAAAGACATTATGCAAATAGTATACAATGTAGGGGACAATCTTTGAGCCTACGCTTGAGGATCCACCCAAGGGAGATCAAAAGACAAAGACGGACAGAAACAAATACAAGTAACCTCGATTTAATCGAAACGAAATTGGAAATGAAATGAGGCAGGGAACGGTAAACTGTCCGTCTTTGTGTGTATGTCATTTGAGTAAGTGTTCGTGTGGAGTGTGTGTGTGTGTGTGTGTGTGTGTGTGGTGTGTGTGTGTGTGTGCGTGTGTGTGCATTTGTGTGTGTGTGTATGTGTCTGTGCGTGTGTGTGTGTGTGGTGTGTGTGTGTGTGTTGTGTGTCTGTGTGTGTTGTGTGTGTGTGTGTGTGTGTGTGTGTGTGTGTGTAATGGAAATAAGCCTGGGTGTTTTTTTTAACCTCTGTTATTCAAAACAAAAATCTGCCACCACTCTTGTTTTCTTGAAAGTTATTTATCAGTGAATGGCTAGAACGTTTTAAATGTCGAATTATCTCTATAGAAATAACTAATTATGTTAAATTATGTTCATGTGACATGCCAATAGTAGCATCCTGTTATCGTCATCCGGTTCCGAATTAAACGGGATTTTAAAGACATTGTACTTCTTATCCGAGTCTTGTACAATTGTAATTTAAGTTTTATTAAGCAAAAGTTATAAATTGTACTGGGCGGCCAATTTCATAAGTTGCTTCTCTGCGTGTGTGTGTGTGTGTGTGTGTGTGTGTGTGTGTGTGTGTGTGTGTGTGTGCGCGCGCGCGCGCGCGCGTGTGAGTGTGTGTATGTGTGTGTGTGCGCGCGTGCGTGCGTGCATGCATGTGTGCGTGTGCGTGCGTGTGTGCGTGCATGTGTGTGTGTGTGTGTGTCTGTGTATGTGTGTGTGTGTGTGTGTGTGTGTGTGTTTCATGATAGGATTGTGCAGTTAGTATTCCAGCATATTCAAGATACAATATCAAGGAAGGACGTCATTGATTCACCGCCCATCAGGTAAAAAAACAAACAAACAAACATTCTGGAACATCTTATTCATTTTGTTACTAGAATACCGTTTTTACTCTCACGAAATAGCTTACAATCTGGTGATATCAAAAGCACACAGTGAAAAAAGTAACAGAGTTAAAAACAAATCAACTTTCGAACTCCTTTCAGATGTTTAATGGTATCATGTGCTCCGTTCCAGAAAGAAAACAGAGCAGCTCTACGGGTCATTCAACTCTGTATCATTTCGTGATAAAGCAGTTGAATACCTAAACGGGGAAATAGTTAGTTAGTGTGCGTGCGTGCGCGCGCGCGCGCGCGCGCGCGCGCGCGCGCGGTGTGTGTGTGTGTGTGTGTGTGTAAATATCGAAGTGTATTTGAGATATTTGTGTACAATTTCTAAAGCTTAATTTCACAGCATGTGTGAGGTATCATCAGTTGTGCATTGGCGCCATGGCAAAATCACGGGTTAAAAGAGAGAGAGAGAGAGAGAGAGAGAGACAGAGGCTTGACGCTTGACGCTCGCGCGAATGCGCCGCGCCTTTTATTATGAGGCCTCCGGCCTGTCCATATCAGGTGTACACAACAAGTGGCAAATGCAATTCTTTCAATCAATGTGTTCCTATTGAGTATTCGAGGTTTATACAAATTTATATATTTTCCCATTTTACCGTTGTCATTGATTCTCTCATAGATCCGATCCCCGATCAGTATAAGGTAATTTTATAACAGGCTATACAATGTGTTTCTACTATGTATCATGTATATTTTCCTTCACACTCCATCTACCCTTCTCTTATAACCTTTGTTTTTACACTTCATTTATCCCACAAGTATGACTGTGTTCTACTTTATCTTCCCTTAACCCTCATGGTGCCCGTAGGCTTGTATTCCAGTGTGTGTACAGCATCAGTATATCTTCCAATCCCTGTATTTGTTACGGATGGAAATGCGTGTGTGTGGAAGTCTGACTCACTCAGAATTATGGATGCATGCACGACTTTTTCTAATTCACATACACACACCCACTCATCCGAACATGGACAGCCAGGCAACAAAATAACACTTATTTTTTATGCCGCCCGAGCCATCAAGCAAAACACATACAAAATAAACACACAATTAAACGTAGGTTGGTACACCCACCATCAGGTGTACACACAACAAGTCAATACAATTATAGCTATCAAAACTGCCGGGTCCAACGATGATGACGACGGCGGCAGCGACGAGTCAAGTCTGGCAACAGAGTCTCTTCAGAGCTGTGGCTCACAATGAAGAAAGGAGAAGAAAACTAACACGTTCGTGGCGTCTCTGTCAGCAACACGGTGACAGTCTCAACTACGAGCTGTGGCTCAAACACCTAAGAGCTGTGGCTCAACACCAACCAAGAGCTGTGGCACACACACCACCTGTGGCTCAACACCAACCAAGAGCTGTGGCACACACACCACACACACAGCGACGGCCTCGGACGCAGGTCGCTGTCACAAAAGAAGGGGCGACGACCTGGCTCACCAGCAGCGACGTCTTCAACCCACTGGCCCAACAGTGGTCGGTCACGGGCGCAGTGGCAGGTAGGGCAATTGTCGGCGCTCAGGCCGGCCTCTCAACACCAGCAGCAAACAGGTGGAGAACGGGGCTTCAACACAGCTATGGCCCCCGGCCCTAACCCGGTAGCATCCAGTCCCCGTCAGTCCAGGGAACACTATCAACCTGAGGGCAACTGATTAACTACCTTGATTATCATGGCCACTATTTATTGCAATCACAACTATCTTCATATTCATTAGCCACATTATATTTCACTAGAACTTGAGCCACATATCAGCATATTCGTTCACAGTAGAAAGAAACTCGTGGAGAGCGTGGCAGCAGAGAGTCCTCAGAAGAGAAGCCCCGTTCAAGCAAGTGTTTTGGCCCTTATCTCCTGACACTCTAGGGGGGTTGGGCCACACCCGGTTCATGACTCCGGATGTCCCTCTGCTGCCCCCTTTTTTCCCATCTTGGGACGAGCCATGGCTGGGATTCGAACCCATGACCTTCTGGACATGCTCATTTTCCACTTAATGACTCGCACTCTAACCACTGAGCCACAGGGACACATGATATTTGTAGGAAATTTAAGCCTTATGAAGTTCACTTTTGTTCCTCCTTGACCAGATCCAGCTTGAACACCTCTCTGCTGCTTCTGCCATTGCTTTCAGGGCTCTGGTTTTTTCCCTCCCTGCAACTGAGAGCTGTTTCATGAGGCTGTATGCAGACGTTCCTACAAACCCCCTAGCTCCAATTTCTGCAGTGAGGACTTTGACCTGATAGCCTTCTCTCCTCAGGCTGTTTCCCAGATCAGCATACTTTTCAGTCTTGTAGATTTGAGCTGCCTCCATTCTGTTCTCATATGGCACCGTGAGCTCGATCATGATCAGCAGCTTGGTTGACTGAGAGTGGACTACTATGTCTGGTCTCATGCCACTCTTGCTGATGATCTCTGGGTGACTCTTCCATTCTGGGAGGTCTGCAGTGCACTCCCAGTCATCTGCCCCGTCCAGCAGACTCTGCCTGCATGTTCCGAGTGGCACTGTTGTTCTTGGCCATGATTTGCCGCCTCCTGCCGTGACGAATGTTGCGGGTGCTTTTGGAGTCCTGATTTTCCCTTTGTGGTGTTGGTACTAGCCCAGACTACTTGTCCAATCTCTTTGAGCACTTGGTTGTGCCTCCATGTGTACCTTCCTTGAGCCAGGGCTACTTTACATGAGCTTAGGACATGCTCCACTGTTTGTTTCTCATGGCAGAGGGGGCATGCAGGATCGTCTGTTTTTCCCCACTTCACCAGGTTTGCATTTGAGGGCAGAAGGTCATATGCAGCTCTGAGAATGAAGCTGATCCTGAGAGGAGGGGCCATGTGCCAAATGTCATTCCAAGTGAGACTTCTTTGGAGTGCATTCTCCCACGTTGTCCATTGCCCTTGCTGGCTCTGCTGGACTGCTTTTTGGAGTCTTTTTTGGTCTTCTTCTTTTCTCATCTCCTGAATCATCACGTCTCGTTTGGCTTTTCCTTTGGCCTTTGACCACCATTCAGTTTTGGTCACCCCCAGTCCTTGTCTGTTGGTCTGTGTGTGTCCTGTTATTTCTCTGATCTTGAGACTTTCTTTTGCAGAATCCATCGCCTCTTGAACTTTCCATTTTCTGCCTGTCTTCAGCTGGGGCTTGATTGCTTCTACCACCTTGTCTCCTGAGTCCTCTAGCATGCTTTGAAGTCTGATCTTTCCTGCTTTGTATTCTTCCAGGATGGATTTCAGTGGTAGTTTCAGCTTTGCTTGGCGACAGTACAGCGCTATGTCAGTCAGACAGGGTGGGACACCAAGCCATTTCCTTGTGAACTTGTTGGTTTTGGCTTCCATTGCCTCCACTGTGCTGGTGCAGATGTCGTATATCATCAGAGGCCATAGGAGCTTTGGTATCAGCATGAACTGCAGACACCAGACTTTGTATTTGCCAGGGAGCCCACACTGGTCAATGGTTTCCAAGCCTTCTTCCGACATGTGTTTGGTTTCTTTTGCTCTTTGTGTGTCTTTCAGCGTATCATCATACCATCTTCCAAGGCTCTTGACTGGCTCTTCTGTGACTGTTGGGATGGCCTGGTTGAGACCACAGATTCGGCCACTTTTCCTTTCCTCAGTGAGAGACTCCGTGATTTCTTTGGCTTGAACTTCATTCTGGATGAGGCAACTATGTCGTCCAGCCTTTCCAGCACATGACGTGTCTCGTCTTCTCCGGATGAAATCACTGTAGTGTCATCCATGAAGGCCTTGAGAGGGGGCATCTTGTATCCATCACCAAGGTCTGTCTAGTCTTGCGTTGCTTGTTGCTGCTTTCAAGATGACTTCCATTGCCAAACGAAAGTGTGGGGAGGAAAAAAAGTTGCTGAAAAACTAAAGACATTATGCAAATAGTATAAAATGTAGAGGGCAATCTTTGAGCCTACGCTTGAGGATCCACCCAAGGGAGATCAAAAGACAAAGACGGACAGAAACAAATACAAGTAACCTCGATTTAATCGAAACGAAATTGGAAATGAAATGAGGCAGGGAACGGTAAACTGTCCGTCTTTGTGTGTATGTGCATGTAAGTGTTCGTGTTATCGCTTCGTTGTCTATGTACTTTTTATTTGTATGTGATTCATTAGTTCCTAGGCGTAGTCTGGTTAATGCTTTTCTGAATTTTGCTATTGTAATATTGTATAGGTATTCCTCAGGCTGGTATATTGATTTGAAGGAATAGTATGTATTGAACCTCTCACTATTACTTATTTCATCATGCCAGTATTGTTTATAGCAATCAGTGATTCTTTGTTTGAATGTTTGTAGAAACCTGTCCTCGTCACCTACTGCTTCGTTTAACCAGACTACTGAAAAACCATACATGTCTAGGCAGCGTTTTATGTCTCTTGCCCAGTTTTGGGTCTTAAAATTTTCGGCCTTCTCTCTTTCATAAACCTGTTTAGGTATTCTATTTGGAGACATCTTTAGCAACGTGATCCAGTATCTTACCGGTCTTATAGTGCTATCTACACCAATGGGATATCTGCCTAGTTCTCCATATACTAAGTTATTCGGTAATTTCTTTGCAACCCCCAAATGTTTTTTTACAAGCAAATAGGTGAACGCTCTCTATAGCTTTGTATCCAGTCATACCCCATGTTTTTGCTGCGTATAGAAGTAATGGTTTCACTTGTGAATCAAATAATTTAAAGTAAATAGTCATATCTAGATGTCCCAGACTATACATTGTTTTCATTATTTCTATTGTTTTCCCTGTAGATCTGCCTGCATATTCTGAAAGTGAAATGTCTACTGATAGCTTCGTTGTTAGTGTAAATCCAAGGTATTTATAGCTATTAACCACTTCTATCTCTTGCCCTTTGTAAAACCATTTTTCCTTTTTTTGCCTAAGTACCCGCCTTTTCTAAAAACCATGATGTTTGTTTTTTTTGTAGATTTACTGTTAGACCTATTGTATCTGAGGCTTCGTGCAAGTTCTTCAGCTGATTTTGTAGCCCTGCTGGTGTTAACGACATTAAGGCAATATCGTCTGCGAACAGCAGCGTGAAGATTTCTTCGGCTCCTGCTAAAAATTGGTACCCTTGTTTTCCTTTCTTTGTAACTCTATCTGCTACCTCCGTTAATAACAGTGAGAAAATTAGAGGAGATAATAAACAGCCCTGTTTTACTCCTGCTGAACATTAAAAAATCTGTTTTTTCGGCGCCGTGTCTGACACAGGCTTGTACTGTTTGATAAATCCCTTTTAATATATTTAACATTTTGGTGGAGATTTTATGCTACTTTAGAATTTCCCATAATTTCTCCCTATTTACCGTATCGAACGCTTTTTGGTAGTCGATGAATGCCACATACAGTTTGCTTCTACGTCTGCCATATAGGCAGTTTGACATCATGCTAGTTAGGGTGAAAATGTGGTCAATTGTAGAGTATCCCTTTCTGAATCCTGCTTGTTTTCTACTGATTTTATTTTCTTCTTCCGCCCAATTGTATATTCTTTTATTTAATATGCCTGTATATATTATACTTATTATACATAGTAATGAAATTCCTCTGTAATTCCCTGGATTATGCTTGTCCCCTTTTTTGTGAAGTGGTATGATTACCGCTTGTGCCCATTCTATGGGAAAATAGCTATTTAGAAATAAAGTGTTGAACAACTTTGTCCAGTACGGTGTTATTACGCTTTCGATAGTCTTTAGAAATTCGGGGGGATTTCATCTATTCCTGATGATTTGCCTAATTTTAGTCTTTTTAATGCTAATTTTATTTCTTGTTCCGTTATTTCTCCATCTAAGTCCTGCACTATAACTTCTTCCTCGTTTAGTGATACTTCTGTTTCATTTTCCCTCTGTGTCAGCGTTGTTTGTGGGTTCAATATGCTCTCAAAATACTCTTTCCACTGGGTAGAGGTAATTTGTGGTAGTGTTTTTTCTTCCTCCTCATCTTCTTTATTGTGCTCCAGAAGTTTTGACTGTCTTTTGACCTTTACGTAAGGTGTCCTAAATTTGATTTATATATAGTTTTTTTTCTTTTCTCTGATTGTTTTTTGGTAGAACGTTCTTTCGTTTCGATATATTCTACTTTCCTTTCTTCATTTTATTTGGATTCTTCCCTTTATCTGTAAATCTAAGTTTATTTAGGGCTTGTCTGGCTTCTTTCTTTTTCTGCTTACAATCATCATCATACCATCCATTTATTGATTTACTTTCTCCCCCTGTCCCTATTGTTTTGTACATACATCCTCCTGCCTCTTTCAATAATGTATTGAAATTTTCTATGCTTGCGTCTACATCTTGCTCCACCTCTTCTGTTATCTGTTCTAGCCGTCTTTGTGCTACTTATGTTTTTAAAAAACTGTGTATATTCCTGTGATTTACTTGAGTCCCATCTAATTATGTTTACAAATTTCCTCTCATGTTTCTCTAGTTGTGAATTCTGTAGTGTACTCTGTAGCTCTAATATGATAGGCATATGGTGGGATTCAATTCTTTCTCCTACAGCACATATTTTTACCATCTCAAGCATTTCTGGCGAGCATATATAGAAGTCTATAGTGCTATTGCCTTTTTCTGAGAAGGATGTATATGCATCGTCGAAATTTTCCATTGTCAATCCATTTAGGGGAGTCAGAATAAAACTCGCACATAGTTCAATTAATTTTTTTACCGAAGTTGTTGATTATTGGGTCCTTGGACTTGCGTGCATATACATTCTGGTCGTTATCAAATATAACATCATCTTCATCCCTAGTCAAACCCCATTCCCCAGTTCGTGCATTTAGATCCCCACCAATAATGTACAAAAATCCGTTTCCTTGCTCCATCTGCGTACATATGTATTGGTCAATCATTTCCAGTGTCCATGAAAAATCTTTATCAGCATAAAACCTGCTATCTACTGGATGAGCATATACACCGAAAAATAATATATCTTTCTCACACTGCAATAGATTTCTGTTCACTTTCACACATAGTACATTCAATATTAGTTTTTAGCAGTTGAATATGGTCTGTTAACTTTCTAGTCACTAATAATAAAGTACCTCCTGAAGACCTACCCATCCGTGTATACTTCATCGCTGGCCAACGCATGTGCAGAAAATCATGAAACTTTACATCCAAATCAAAATCCTTTAAAGTAAATGTTTCTGACAAACAACAAAAGTCAAAGGCAGTGACAAATTCAGTGAAATCAGGGTCAGATAATTTCTCAACCAGCCCTTCCACATTCCAACATAAAAAGGACAACGTTTTAGCTTTCTCATTCCTCTCTCCGTCCCTCCTCTCTTCCCTCGCTCTCTCACTCTCATCTTTTGTCTCATCTTCTGTTCCTCCCTGTCTCATTCTCGCTCTCTCACTCTCACTCTGTCTCTCTCTCCTCCCCTCTCTATTGTCTGGATCTGTTTTTGGCCCACCTTGGCCCGCCCCTCCTTTAGTACCCTTCATGTCTTTTTTTTATGTATTTGAGATTGTTTTTTCTAGCTGTCTGTTTGAAGTAATTGTGTTGTTTGCATTTGATCGTAATGCCTGTTTCTTTATGGTTAGTGCTCTTTTTTTCCTTTCGCAACGTCTCTCATTCTGCCTTCTCTCTCCTTCTCTTCCTCTGTCTTCCTGCTGCTGCGTGTGTGTATTATATCCTTTAGTGAGGTTTGTCGCATATTGAGTTTCGTGTGTGTTTCATCACTCTGACTGGCTCCCTCCACGCCCCCCCCCCCCCCCCCCCATCCCCTTTTCCTCTGACTGTCCCTCTATCGCTGTGTGTGCCCTGTGTGTGACTGGTGGTGTCGTGACACGAGTCCTGCACTCCCTCGATCAGTACCGCTCCCTCTCTCTCTCCTATGTATGCGACAGTCACCTGCTGCGAGTAAGGCACCCCATCGATCGATTGTGCTCACTTGTGCCTTCTGACCCACATTGTGAGCTTGCAACTGGCTCTGACCCTATGTACCCACCTAGGTCTCCCTGACTGTGTGCCCTATCGATCGATATCGAAGGTACACTTGTCTCTCCCTCCGCGCGTTGTGTCCCTTTGCCCTTTTCTAGCTCTGTCATCTCCCAAATACTCTGTGGTAGGCTTTCCCACTCACTTATCGTCACACTTGCACATACGCGCATTTCATTTCCCTCATCCACACCAACCTTTTCCTCTTTTTCTTCACTGTTCTTTCCATATCATATTCACTCAGTCTATCTTCCACACTTTATTCTTCTTCCTGCGCTCCTTTCTCTTTTGCTCGCTCATCATGTTCTCTTACGTTTTCATGCTCACTTCCATAATCGTCTGTATCCTCATACCTTTGTCTTTCGCTCGTACTCGCTGCCCCTCCCCCCTCCCCCGTACCCACACATCTCCTCCCTCCTCCTCCCCCCTCTCACCCCCACATTCTCTCCCCCCCCCTCTCGTTTCTTCCCTCACTCTCACTCCCCTCCTTCATCCCTCTCCCCCCCCAACTCCCTCCCCCTTTCCCTTGCACCTGCCCCTCTGTACTCCTCCCCTCCTACACCCCCATTTCCCCCTGTTCGCACTCTCCCCCCTCCCCCTTTGTCCATGCACTTCCTTGCCCCCCTCCCCCCTCAACTCCCCCATCATCCCCATTTCGCCCCCCCC
>CM065738.1:51951767-51974267 GCA_033310375.1 Conus canariensis | reverse complement strand
GCCTATATGTTTTGAAAGACTACATCGTTTGACACCTTTATTCTTGCCTTATAATCTTACCTTAACAGTTTGGTGACTGCTTTTCAGGTGTCTCTTTACCAAAGTCTGTCGTGCATGTAAGATTGACTGTGAGGCCTGAATGCGAAAATCTTTACTCTGCAGTTTCCCTTTGTATTTTTGGTAGGGACAGACACCGTGTATCTATCATGAAGGTTTGTGTCTTCAACATCACTTGCATCAGACTCATCACTGATGTCTGCCTGAATGTCATACTAAATATCTTTTTCAGAAGACTGGTTAACGAATTGGACTTAACGCGAAACATACATCGATATGGAGACATTTTTTGTATGGAGCTATGATATCCTGAATCATAATTAAGTTGTATACGTGTTAGCGTTCGTGTCCGAGTTTTGTTTCCTCTACTATGAATTTGAGCCTTTTTTCTTCCAGGTTACCATGCGATCTTTCTTTACTGCCCTGAGATTCTGGCCGATGTGGTAGGCGACGAATTATTTTGATGTTCAGTATATTGCATAATTTGTTAACTTCTCCCCTAAATTAATTTCCCTGATCACTTTGGAGAATGCGGTTTGGTCCAAAATCGCGACATCTATTTGTCCAGCTTTCGTGCAATTGCTTCTGGGCACTTGTCTGAAATACAACACAGCCAAAGAAATCTGATGAAACAATCTAATACAGAGAAGACATACCTTTTGCCCCCTGGACGACATTCTGTGCTGGCCGTATCAACTAAATCATTGCTCTGAAAATGCGATTCGGATTTGCTAAGGTACTGACGTGTTCTCTTCTTTCCGATGCTCATGCCATAATAAGGGTGTCTGGAGATCCCATAGTTTCAAAGGTCCATCACCCAAAGCTTTTTGGTGGTTAAAACTGATGCAGCTGTCAACTTCCCTGGGAGGTACCAGAATTCGTTTGTCCTGAACTATGAGTCTGTATGCGTCCTCATTCCGGTAGAAATCAGCGGCTCTAGCACAGTCCACGTGAAGTCTCTTGGCCTGTTGGTGAAAAACGAACCCAGTTCACCGCACATCCATGTTACAGGAAGATATAGTGCAAACAAATGTCAGTTACCAACACACACACACACACACACACACACACACACACACACACACACACACACACACACACACACACACACGCACGCACGCACGCACACACACACACACATACACACACAAATACACACACACACACACACACACACACACACACACACACACACACACACACGCACGCACGCACGTACGCACGCACGCACGCACACACACACACACACACACACACACACACACACACACACACACAAAACACAACGCAACACAACACAATGCACAATACACAACACACACATGCACACACAGACAGAACATATCTCATATTATGTGCGTGAAATTATGGAAGCACTATAAGTTTCCATGGACAAAATCTCAAAATAAGGTTTCAACTTTACTGGAATAATATAGTATGGCAACACTAATATCGTATTGCTTCACAATAGGCCTGTATGTTCGAGTTATTATATAATGGATCGAAGAATTTCGCATCTTGCTTGTGTTTCGAACCGAACTATCATTAATATGAATCTGATTAAGTCGTCCACTGTTTTTTTTCCTTTCGAAAAAAGTTAAGTCGTCGACTTTTTTTGCCTTTCGAAAAAAGTTAAACCATGCGGTAAATCAGTCTTTTTTCCCCATTTACTGTACTGTTCACTGCAGAACAAACACATAATGAAATGTTTGCCTCACTAACAGCACAGGATTACCTCTACTTTGTTGAAGACACACAGCTTCAGTCTCATGTAGCTCAACATGCCTTTTACACTAGATTCCCGTCCCCGTCGTCTCCCTTTTCCAAACCCCATCCATCTCCATTAACAATTGTTTACACACAGAGTCTGACTTGCGATACAACCAATCGTCATTATCCGTGTTGGCTCGCTCAAACACTGGTGTCAACAGAAGCTCCAGCAGTTTGTCGTATTCCTCGTCGGTCGGTTGAAGTGGACGTTGCCTTTTTCCCGGTTTGTTCTGGAATAAACGCAAATACTATTCACTGTGAAATACTTCTGGACGTATTCACTAACAATACATGATTTCGCTATTTTTTTGTGTGTAGTTATAACATCAAATCCGATGACGTTAGAATGTTGGCATTGCGATGGAGCATTTGTGATGCGGACGTATCAGTTGTCGTCGACGATGCGTTTGTCAGGATTAGTCTTAAAGGGGAAGAAAAAGCACACACACACACACACACACACACACACAACACACGCACGCACGCACGCACGCACGCACGCACACACACACACACACACACACACACACCCCACACACACACACACACACACACATACACACACACACACACACACACGCAGATTACTGTAAATGTTCTTGAGGCTATACCTGCGTTAATTTAAAAAAAAATATGACACACATGACTTATGCAACTGCAGGCTGTATGTGATGCACAGCCTGCATTGCATTTATTTGTGTCATTGCAGGACAACATACCAAGAGATGCTCATCAGTTACATGCAATGACTGGAAATAACCTTCAACTGGAAATAACCTGCATTAAAGAAATTAACATCTTATTATCATATATCAGTCTAAAAGACAATTGGAGTGTACTCACCCCGACAGTCTCTTCTCTGTTTTTCTCCACTGCAAACCTGTGAACAGTGCACAGAAGAAAAAAAAAGCAACAACAAAGGTGAAGCCCCCATCTTGCGATAATGGACTTGACCAGTGATTGTGCGAGCTGAGGCATTAACTCAGTTCTCACTGAACGCGCGAAAACGCATAAGACGCATTCATTCATTGATGAAGGGAGTGTGCGTTGCTGTGTTTCATGATGAAAAATAGTTTCTATATAGATATCCTCTCTTTGCGGTGGATTTCATACTCAGCGCATTGATGACTAAACACTTGTTTGTGATTACTCGACACACGTACCGAAATCAAATGCAACGTGCTCTATTTGGGACTTCTGTGAGGGTACGGTTCTGCTGTGAGCATAGTGGACCCACACACGTTTGTACCCATGTTAAAATTAGCCTGATTTCACTCTCTGTGTGTGCGACAGCAAACAGGGTGTATTGGCGCCATGGCAATACAGGTCAGCCCAGAGCGTGTGTTTCTGAATCTAGTTCTGATGGCACCAGACAGAGTAGGAAAAAAAAGACATGAAAATGTTGAAGGGGTGCAACTCAATCGCCTGTGGACTCGACAAGCACATGCCGATGTCTGCTCAAGCACAGCGCTCTTTCAACATTTTCTGCCTCCTGCAGCATTTGACTCCTAATGGGCTGAGTGCTCATGGCACTGAAGCAGACAACACTGGAGGTCAGACCACAGGATTCTATCTTCTCCCAGAAAACAAACACAACATCTTTGGAAAGACAGAAGTCAACACCTGGCTTTATCATCATTTCACTGCACGAATCCAGCTACTTTCAACTCCCTGATCCGTTAATAAATAAATGATATCTTCAAAATGATTCATTCTGCGTGATTCAGCTCATCCGAATGCAAACTGATTCTGTCTGTCTGTGTATTGTCAGCCCAGTGTGGACTGATTCTGTCTGCCTGTGTATTGTCAGCCCAGTGTGGACTGATTCTGTCTGTCTGTGTGATCCATGTCAGCCCAGTGTGGACTGATTATGTGTGTGTGATCTATGTCAGCCCAGTGTGGACTGATTCTGTCTGTCTGTGTGATACGTGTCAGCCCAGTGTGGACTGATTCTGTCTGCCCGTGTGATCCATGTCAGCCCAGTGTGGACTGATTCTGTCTGTCTGTGTGATCCATGTCAGCCCTGTGTGGACTGATTCTGTCCATGTGATCCATGTCAGCCCAGTGTGGACTGATTCTGTCTGTCTGTGTGGTCCATGTCAGCCCAGTGTGGACTGATTCTGTGTGTGTGGATCCATGTCAGCCCAGTGTGGACTGATTCTGTCTGTCTGTGTGATCCATGTCAGCCAAATGTGCACTGATTCTGTTTGTCTGTGTGATCCATGTCAGCCCAGTGTGGACTGATTCTGTCTGTCTGTGTGATCCATGTCAGCCCAGTGTGGACTGATTCTGCCTGTCTGTGTGATCCATGTCAACCCAGTGTGGACTGGTTCTCTGTGTGTGCGATCCATGTCAGCCCAGTGTGGACTGATTCTGTCTGTCTGTGTGGTCTATGTCAGCCCTGTATGGACTGATTTTGCCTGTCTTTGTGATCTATGTCAGCCCAGTGTGGACTGATTCTTCCTGTCTGTGTGATCCATGTCAGCCCAGTGTGGACTGATTCTGTGTGTGTGATCCATGTCAGCCCAGTGTGGGCTGATTCTGTCTGTGTGTGTGATCCATGTCAGCCCTGTGTGGACTGATTCTGTCTGTGTGTGTGATCCATGTCAGCCCAGTGTGGACTGATTCTGTCTGTGTGTGTGATCCATGTCAGCCCTGTGTGGACTGATTCTGTCTGTCTGTGTGATCCATGTCAGCCCAGTGTGGACTGATTCTGCCTGTGTGTGTGATCCATGTCAGCCCTGTGTGGACTGATTCTGTCTGTGTGTGTGATCCATGTCAGCCCTGTGTGGACTGATTCTGTCTGTGTGTGTGATCCATGTCAGCCCAGTGTGGACTAACTTTGCCTCTCTCTGTGATTCATGCAAGCCCACTGTTGGATTCAATTAAACAACAACAATGAGCGGATCACGGGCCCACAGCTGTTTCGGCGTGACATAATTTTAAAAAAAAACTGGCTGGTTCTCACGTGCTGAAGAAAGCCATGTTTTGGCTATTCAGAACGATAAACAGAATTCAGATGTTATGAATGCATGTTTAATAACCAAGTGGTCAAAACAATAAATAAACGCTGATGATATTCCAGGCCAGCCTCCCACCCAACCCCCAACCACCACCACCCCCAAAGAAAAAGAAATCAATAGATAATAACAGCAACAACAACCAGAAAAACAGCAACGACAATAACAACAACAATAACGAGAAGAAGAAGAAGAAGAATGCTAATGATAACAACAACAACAACAACAACAACAACAATAATAATAATAATATTAATTATAATAAAAATAGTGATGATGATGATAATGTTAATAATGATGATGTTGATGATGCTGCTTATGATAACAACAACAATGATAATAATGATAAAAATGATAATTACATTATTAATAATGATAATGATGATAATAATGATGATGAAGATGATAACGACGACGACGACGACGACGACGATGATGATGATGATGATGATGATGATGACGACGACGACGACGACCTTGGTGATCAATATCATCATCATCATCATCATCAGAAGAAGAAGAAGAAGAAGGAAAAGGAGAAGGAGAAAATAGTAAGCATATATAACTTAAGGAAACAAAAAAGGATGTACACAGTTAAAAAAAAATCATGTCACAGAATGAACATAAGGAATCCTCACTTCGAAACGACGAGATGTTATTAAAAAGAAAGAAATCACGCCCACACTGGACAGTTCTGTTTCCAAACACAACTATGACTCGTCATCCAAGCTTATGTGAGCAGATCGCATATCCGGCATGTGAAAAACAGTACTTACGTAAAGTCAAAAAGAAATATAAACACAAAACGTAAACTACTGCTGTGCGTCAACACACTTTGCATAATGATAAGAACAAATAAGAAAAGCAGTTTGCGTTTTTCGATGCACATGATATGAACATACACCACAACGGCAAGCATTCTGGAAGGGATAACAGTCTTCCTTTGTTTGGGAGGACGCATCAGTCTCTACAGCCACAGGCGACGCTGCTCGGGTCGAGCAGACAGCCCAGATAGCTGAACGTTCGGTCGGATATACTCTATCCATGGTCAGCTACAACCGACGGAGGCCTACACACCCTCCTCTCCCCCCTCACCCTCCCCGCCCCCTCCCTTGGGAGGTCAGCGGGAGGTTCCTTCTTTAGGAGGTGCGCGTATTGGGGAGAAAGTTCATGATGAACTGTTCATATCCAGTGGTGCCATCTAATGACTGCGATTGTTTCATAGGAGTAAAAACGTGCTGCCTCCATCATATTCTTCAGTTCTCATCATGGAGCCCTGTCTGGCCGTCCTGAAGATAACGGCTGATGAAATCCAAGTTGCCCATTCTTAAAACACACTTCCTGGGTCTTAATTTGTCTCTCTGTCAGGTTGGTTTTAGTCAGACGCCTAGGCAGTTTTCACGGTCTTTTAATGTGTTTTAGCATGTGCTTACTCGTAACAGAATATTGTCCAAGCTGTACAGCACATTCGTCATGTCTCTCAACATCTGTCTAATACCTTCAATAGTGTCGCTCCAGAGTTCACCATACCAAAAAACATCTCCAGGAATTCATGCGTCCCTTCAGAAGTCACAAACGATGTCTTAGAAATGCTTTCCTCCTACACAGGCACCGGCCAGCACACACTGCAGAGGTCAACATTGAAGACGCACTTATTTCCACTCAGTTTCTGGAACATTTCATTCATTCATTCTTAGGCATCGTTTTTGGACTGAAAATTGTTTTTGGTTGAAATTCTGGCAGTCCACCATTGGGGATTTGTGGCATATGTCTTCTACGTCACAACAGGAGGTACAATTGTTGATTAGCTATAATATATAAATGTTCTCCTTCAGTCTGTCTAGCAGTATACGCAGTTGGATAGGGCTTAGACGTAACTGGGACAGATAACGCTAGTCCTAAATGGTGCTTAAGCAGTCCAGTAGTTCCTTGAATGTCAGCAAATTGGTCAGGAAACTCGTTTATAACATCCACAATTTTGGTCATCCATTGAGGAAAACCTTTTTTTCCCATGTTCCCTGAGCTAGTTTTCGGAGTTTGCAAAGTTCATCAGATTCACAGTCTCCTCAAGTTTTACAACAATCTCTATTCTGTGAATGATTGTCTCTCTTGCAACAGCTGAAATAACATTTTCAAATTCAGTACATTTTTTTCCCTTCAACTCAAGGTATGTTTCAGCAGATTTCAATAGAACATCGTCAGTTTCGTTTTTACTTTCATTTCGCAGTTATTCAGTACAGCAATTTCTTCAACGACGAAGGATCTTGCCCACCACGTGAAAAACATATCGTGGTCAATAGGCAGGAGTGCTATAACTTATCTCTCAAAGTTTTGGACTTTCCTCTTGTGGTGATTATAATGTTTACAACAATGCGGGACTTTTTCATGGAAATATTTCTGGTGGGTTAAAGCATTTTTTCAGCCTTTCCAGTTACTGAGAGACGTATTAATAGCTGTTTTAATTTTTCAACTGACGCTTCCACATCTTTTGCCCAAAGGATTGCTGAGGGTGTGCATGGGCCCTCTCATGATTCTGCCAAACAGAATCCTAAAGGGAGAACAGCAGTGGATTCACCTGGTATCCCAAGTCATGCAAAGTTACTGCTTCAGCAGCTCACTAAACAGCTTCTCCAGTAGAGAATTTGATGCCCCGTTGATTTTTTTTCACCATATCTGTTCCACATTGAATGATGGGCACACATGGTGGCATTACAAACTTGAAGTAGCCTCGTCACTTCCTTTACTCTTTTGACATAAATTGGGTGCCAAGCTTAAGTAGGATTTCTTCAGGGATTCTGGTCTGCTGAACATTTCCACTATGATCAATCGCCATTCGATTGAAAAGCAAATCTACCAAAAGGCACGTTCTGATTTAGGACCTTGGGAACTTTCCTTCTTGGCACCATCCTCTAACATATGTTATAGGATTTTCAAAAGATGCAACGCCGTTTTGAAGATCTGAAGGACAGAAAGCCGCCTGGATTTTACCTGTAGTTTTCCTGATCTCTGTATGGCCGCCTGTGATGGAGTTGTGTGCCAGCTTCATCACAGCACGGCGTAGCACAGGTGGCATCAACACCTGACACACAGATGTATCTTGGCTGAGATTAACTTTCTTGAACATCCTGAAAAGAATACATTTTCCTTTAAATTAAACGTCGCTTTTTGAAGGTACCTCTGAGTTTTGACATTACTTAAGAGCGTAGTCACCTGTCTGCAGTTCTATCAGTCTCTGTGCGACAACAACGGCTGTACTGACGGGGTCGGGAAAAAACGGCACCGGAAAAAAACGGCACCGGTAAAAATGGCACCGGAAAGAATGGCACCGGGAAAATATGGCACCTGGAATAAATGGCACCCGGAATAAATGGCACCCGGTAATAGGGCCTAATGGTGTGACACACACGCACACACACACACACACACACACACACACACACACACACAGAGAGAGAGAGAGAGAGAGAGAGAGAGAGAGAGAACACATAAACAAGCTCACCCTTTACATTATCACCCCATTTCACCCCATTTCACACATTCACACACACACACACACACACACACACACACACACACACACACACACACACACACACACACACCTGCGTAATTGGAGCATGGCATGGGATGCCAATAATGCACGTGCTTTTTCTGTCAATAATGCACGTGCTTTTCCACAGTTCTGCCGCGTTCAGCAGTATTGGCGCGCTTTAAACTCGCACTGTTAAAAATAGCGTTTGCTTTACTGACAAGTGTTCAGGAAATGTGATCGGTTCGTTTCAGATACAAGGAGCCAGCCATGGAAGTCATATCTAGTAATAAGGGTGGACAAAAAGTTATCTTGGACGGTTTTATTTGCACCAAACAGGTTACCAAGCCTAACAACATTCGATGGAGGTGTGTACAACGTGGCACGGACTGCAAGGGTACCTTAGCAACAACTCTCGATCTTCGTAATCCTCAAATAGGCAATCGTCATAACCATGATGCATCTGAGGCTAAAGTATCAGCTGCCAAAAGTCGTCTGAGGATGAAAGAACAAGCTAAGAACAGCTTCGACAAACCATGTCAAATCTTCAGTCAAGCTGCTGCTGAGATTGACGTGGAAGCCAGGACGGAATTGGGCCGTGAGGACTCAGTGAAACGCTCTCTCCGCAACCAGCGCCTTGGTCGTTTCCCTGCCGGACCTGACTCTCTGCAGAACCTCATCATAGATGGAGAGTGGGCTCAAACATCAGGACCAGATCCCCAGCAGTTCCTTATCAATGACAACGGGCCAGACACAGACACTCGGGTCATTGTCTTCGGTACCAGTGAGGCCCTTCAGCAACTCTGTACAGCTGACACATGATACATGGATGGCAATCACGCTGTTGCTCCAGAACACTTCTTCCAGTTATACGTGATACGTTGTCCTTTAGGCAATAGTGCTGTGTCCACTGTGTACGCTTTGCTTCAGAGGAAGTCGCAAGCAAGCTATGAGCTCCTCCTTCAAGCCATCGTGGACAAGTGCAGATTACTCCATATAGAACCAGACCCAAGTACAATAGTCATCAACTTTGAGCAGGCCATGATGCGTGCCATATCAGCTGTACTTGGGGACCACATCACAGTGCAGGGCTGCTTTTATCACCTCACCCAATCGACCTGGAGAAAGATTCAAGAGCTCGGTATGACCAACCGTTATAGAGATTCAGAAGAGGTAAAACTTTTCTGTGGAATGGTAGACGCTTTAGCTCTGCTCGCTATCGGGGATCTACCGGAAGCACTGGACTTTCTAGAAAACAGTACCCCAGAGGGAATGGAACCCCTCCTCGACTACTTCAAAAGAACCTACTGTAGAGGAACATTTCGAAGAGTTGAGCGTGCGGCTCCAAACGGAGAGAATGTCATTTTCCGCCGCACTCCTCCACTATTTCCCCCTGCCATGTGGAATGTCCACCAAGTCACACTAGAGGGTGAACAGCGGACAAACAACCTATGTGAGGCGTGGAATCACAGGATTGAACAGTTATGCGGTGTGCAGCACCCATCTATATGGAAGCTGATCTGGTGGCTGAAGCGAGATGCAGCACTTTCCAGCACCCACATCCTCAGCAATTCACGCGGAGATCCTCCACGCAGACGCATCAAACGCGTCTACTGTCGACTACAGGCGCGTCTTCGGCAACTCTGTTGTGATCGACAGGATGGATCCAAGTCTGTGGAAGAATTTCTCCGAGGAGCAGGACACAACATTTGATGGAAGCCGGGCCGGGAAATGACATTCACTGAAATGTGATATGTTTGTTTTTGTCACATTTGTTTTACTTACACGTTTTTTACTTACTTTTACTTACTTGTTTTATGTTATAATGCTAACCAAGAAACTTGCACTTTTAAACGTAGAAAGTAAAATAAACATCCTTTACAAATTACTCAACATAAACCCATATAGGATATAATACATCACAAATCAGAATTTAACGGTGCCATTTTTTCCACTTTCTCATATTTCTATTATTTTTGGGTGCCGTTGTTTCCGGGTGCCATTTTTTCCGGTGCCATTTTTTCCGGTGCCGTTTTTTCCGGTGCCCTTTTTTCCTACTGGCACTGTCAGTCACTTTCAGTAGCACAGTTCCCCCGTCGTTTTTGCCCACCCTCCGGTTCCACAACACTGTCCTCAGTGTCAAATTCATGGAAGCAAAACCAGGGTTAGTTGTCTGTCTTTCTGTTTCCCCCTGCATGTCTGTGGTCATCGCTTGACTTTCAGGATCACTGTCATCTGCCCTGACAGCTTTCAGTTCTAATGACAGGTCGTCCTGATCCACAGTGCTCGCTCCTTTTTTTTCAGTCTGAATTTGGATCATCTGCTGCCCTGGCCTTCTCAATACATAGATAGACAGACAGACAGATAGATAGATAGATAGATAGATAGATAGATAGATAGATAGATAGACAGTCAAATCACGGTGGCTGATGTCGCAAATATTACTGTAAATTAGTTAAGGTTAAAAACAAACACACAAATCCTGAACTGGATCACGAATGATTTCTGATTTAAAAGATTTTACTTTAAACCTCAATAACTCAAATTGTACCGGTATGATTGCTAAAATCTAGCAGGCTGTCTCTCAAGAATTTAGATAAAAAAAGAAAAGTTTTGTTTTTCAGACAGTATGTTACATCAGAAACAGAGATCTGGAAACACACACACACACACACACACACACGCGCGCGCGCGCGCGCGCGCGCGCGCACACACACACTATTACGGATGGTGTGCGGTGCGTGTTTTGCTGTCTGACTCTCGCTCTCAAAAGTTTGGATGCGTGTAATAATTATTCCCTACGCACACCCACACCAAACGCACATGGATAGCCAGGCAACACACGAGTTAGATTTTTTTTTCTTTATAATTATGCTGCCTGAACCATCAAACATACATTCATGTGAATTGGTACAAATCAATACATGTCACTACATAGCATATAGATCAAGATATCAATACACAGGAACTTCAATCATCAGATATCAGCATATCATATTACATATCTTGATATCACTCACAGATCTCGCCGGCGCCGTCCACAGTGTCTCACATATGCAGTCAACACACTCGGTTCCACAGTACCTACAACACTAAAAGAAGACAAATAAGGATAACCAAGGTCCCCACATGATAAGCACAGCCGTTTACAAACACAAGCGATGAAGAAGAAGAAACAGGGTCTCCACACAACAAGCACATAATAAATCACGTCAAACTATCAGAAGAAGAACCGCAAATTCACAAGGCACAGTAATCCATAGCAGAAGAACCGCAGATTCACAAAGCACAGCAATCCACAGAAGAAGAACCGCAGATTCATAAAGCACAGTAATCCACAGAAGAACCGCAGATTCATAAAGCACAGCAATCCATAGAAGAAGAACCGCAGATTCATAAAGCACAGTAATCCACAGAAGAACCGCAGATTCATAAAGCACAGCAATCCATAGAAGAAGAACCGCAGATTCATAAAGCACAGTAAACCATAGAAGAACTGCAGATTCACAAGGCACAGCAACCAATATTGAATCCCCGGTGAACACGATTTCAGGAAAGTCCCATGGAACACAATAAACTTCGATTCCACGTATTGTTGATCTAAAACAAGAATTAATTAGCTTCTCCGTGTATTGATATTACAACGTTCACATCAATAAATTCAGCCCACCGACACACATGAGGTGGTACAATTAGAGCACATAAATATTCTTGCAGGAGTTTTCACAGCATTCACAACATTTCTATAACAAATAAAATTTCCTGGTACATATTTCGCTGGTACCGTCATCAGAAGTATCGCACATACACAGTGAACATCAACGTACTCCTGACTTGAAAGTCAGCCTCTCCACATAGTAACACTACGGAGAAAACGACGATTAAAACAAAATAAAGTAGGCTGGACACCAAAGCCTCGGCCGTTCGTTCTTGCTCTCCTTTTTCGTCAAATTTTTTATTATTTTCATCATGTTCTTATGTCATTTCAAGTTGACGTCATAATTTACGTTGACGTCACAATACTCCCCCTCCTCAAAAAAAGAAAAAAACAATGACCGAATTGTTTTTTGAAGAAGTAAACAAACAGCAGAATACACAAACCCAGAAATCATACATCAAAACAGCTTCATAAAACTACAGTTCACACAAGGAACCTCACTTCCTAAGGGATCAATTGATTTTCACATGAACGGGAGAGAAGGTCAGCGAAAACATTCGCCGAACCAGGAACTGGCTGGACTTCAAACGAGAATTCCTGCAACGACAACGCCCATCTCATAATTCTTGAGTTCTTAAAGTTTGACGTTCGCAGTTACGTCAAGGGACGATGATCCGTCTGCAGGATAACTCTGACACCCCAAAGGAACCTAACAAACTTCTGCACAGCCCAGACAATGGCTAAACATTCCCGCTCAATAGTACTGTACGCCTTCTCACGATCCAGTAACTTTCGACTGGCGAACACTACTGGGTGAAGGACAACATCACTCTCCTGAAGCAATACAGCACCCAAACCAACAGAACTAGCTTCAGTCCTGAGAACAAAAGGATTACCCAACCTAGGTAACAAAAACACAGGTGCAGAAGACAAGACACCCTGAATCTTCTTCAAAGCTTCAGCACACTCAGGAGTCCAAGAAATAGACCTTCCAGCACGATCAGCATCTTTGATCAAATCCGACAGTGGAGCACTCAAAGTAGCGAACCCAGGAACATATCTCCTGTAAAAACTGAGCAACCCCAACAAAGACCTGACCTGCTTCCTGGTAGTAGGAGTGGATATATTCAAAATCTTATCAACCGTCTTACCTTCAGGACGCATAGTACCACTTCCAACAACATGACAAGGAACTCAAGTGAACGAAAGCCTGCCTCGATCTTCGAAGGACGAGCTGTGAGGTTGAAAGACCTCAGACGAGAGAGCACACCCTTCACATGTTTAAGGTGAGCATCCCATGACATACTGTACACAAGAATATCGTCAAAAAAATTGATGGCAGAAAACTGATCTAATGCCAGCATACGCATCATACGTGCAAACACTGCAGGAGCCGATATAAGTCCAAAAGGCATCCTGACAAACTGGAATAGACCCATGTGTGTTGTAAAAGCCGTCTTCGGACGATCCTCGGGCTTAACCACGATCTGCCAATACACTTTTGCAAGATCTATCTTTGTGAAAAACTGAGCATCAGCTAGCCTTGCAAAAAGACTCTCAACATCAGGAATAGGTTCGGTATCAAAGACGGTAATCTTGTTCAAAGACCTGAAATCAATGCAAAATCGACATGTACCATCTTTCTTCCTGACCAACACAACTGGAGAGGCATACGGACTATTTGATGGCTCAATGATGCCAAGATCTAACATGATACCAATCTCTCTCTCGACAACCTCTTTGGCAAAAAAAAGGGATATCATAACGCTTCTTTCTAACAGGTACATCTGAAGTAAGAGGGATCTCTAATAGTACATCACCTGAGAAAGAACCTGGTTTAGGAGTCAAAATGTCCAGAAAATCATCAAAGACTGCACGCAACTCCCTGGAACTGCTGTCAGACAAAGCACAATCAAACTGTACAGAACGAACATTTTCATCTGGCATAGAAGACGCCATCGGAACAGTTAAAGTGGGAATGGGTAAAGCGTCATCACAGTCCTGGACGACACCAACTGTACACACTACTTCATGAACAGTACAAACGGACTCCAGAGAGGGATCCACGGAAAGACCAACTCCTGGAGAACACTCAAGAGAAACATGTTCCTGCTCACAAGCCAAAGGTGCTATCTCTGACCAAGGCACTGAAGTACCTAGTGAAAGAGCAACTTTAGGTACAACAACATCAGAAGTAGATACAACAGCACGACGAATATACTTTTTGAGCATATTCGCATGAAAGATCTTTTCCTTGCCCTTAACAAAAACCTTGTAATCTGGATGCAAGACTTTGACTACTGGGAAAGGCCCTGACCAACTGGCTAACAACTTGTTAGAATCAGTCGGTAACAAAACTAAAACTTCATCATCAACTTTGAAACGGCGTTCCCTGGCCTTCTTGTCAAAGTACTTTTTACCCTTCAAAGCGGAATCAGCAGAATTCTCCATGGCTAACTTACATGAGTCAGCAATGACATTCTTGAGCTCAAACAAGTACGAATAGAGAGGTTTTGCTTCAACATCTTGAGCATCTGACTGAGTCCACGACTCCTGTAGTAAAGCAATAGGACCACGAACCTGCCGACCAAACAGCAACTGAAAGGGAGAGAAACCTGTATTCTCAGAGGGCAACTCTCTGCACGCAAACAACAGTGCAGGCAAATAACGATGCCACGCCTTTGGGTGAGTGCGGACAATCTTTTTCAACATGGACTTCAAAGTCCCATGAAACCTCTCAACATGACCATTTGCCTGCGGATGATATGGCGATGTACGTATGCCCTTTGCACCACACAAAGCATGAAACTGCTTCATAAGCTCAGAGTTGAACTGTGTACCCTGATCAGATAGAATCTCCTTGGGAAAACCTGAACGAGAAAAGATTCCCAACAATGCTTCTGCCACAGCAACAGAGGAGATATCCTTCAACGGAACAGCCTCTGGAAAACGGGTAGCAATGTCAATCATGGTCAAGATGTAACGATGACCTTGTTCCGAAGGAGGAGACAGTGGACCAACAAGATCAACAGCCACACGATCAAATGGAGTATTAATGAGTGGAACAGATGCAAGGGGTACTGGACAAACTCTACCCTTTGATACCGTCTTCTGACACGCATCACAGGAAGCAACATACTTCGCTACATCCACAGTCACTCCAGGCCAAAAGAACTTGTTAAGGATTCTAAACAGAGTACGCCGAGAACCACAATGACCCGACAAAATCAGATCATGCGCCACAGATAACACTGCAGGTCGAAGTTCAAGAGGAACAACAACCTGATCAAAAGAGACATCATTTTTGACAAAATGTCTGTACAGAACACCATCAGACAAGAAGTAATAAAAGGTAGTTGTACCTGACTTCTTCACCTCACCAGAAGACGCTGACTGGAAGCACGACTTCAATGACGCGTCATCTTTCTGTTTCTGAACAAGGTCAGAACGGGAAATGTTCAGATCGTCAGGAATCTGACACAAAGGCTTTTTTTCCACAACATGCTTAGCTCTAGCCCTCGTAACGGCGGCTAAAGAGAAAGGTTCACCAGATACATCACTAAACTCATCGCTCACAGATACTCCAGGTACATTACCCACAATGAGATCTGCGACAGGGCTATCCAAGACACAACAAGTGAAATCACCCACAAAATAAGGACAACTGACTGAAACTGTAGCCAGTGGAAACTCATCCACACGACCACCAAAAGAAACACACTTCACTGTGGTTCCTAACATCTGACTGTCAGAAACTAACCGTTTGCGAACGCCACAAATAGTAGCACCAGTATCACGCAGAACAGAACTCAAAGTGCCATTCACAGAACCAGACTCCAAATGTAATTTACCTGTGAACTCACCAGCAGCAAGACAAGCAAAAGGAGTATCAAGAACAGAGCAACAAGCACTGGACTGTTTGCTGTCAGCTGAATTCTCGACAAAAGTAGAGTTACCAACCACAAAAGGACACGTGTCTGGGTGGCTAAGGGTGCAAATTCTACAAGGGTTTCTACCTGACTTCCATGGACACCTAGCAGCTACATGTCCTGTCTTTTTACACAAAAACACACAACACTTGCAAACTGATCACGACCTTCAAAAGACTTATCACTTTTTGAAAAAGAGACCCAACGGTCAAACAAACGTCTAAGTTCAACTGCAAAGGTCTCGAAAGGTTCATCTGAGCTAGGTTTAGCCTCACGAAAACGCTTACGAAAACCATCTGGAGTACATTGAAATTTTTTCAGCAAGCTCTCTTTCAAAAGCTCGTAAGACACAACATTATTTTCAGCGAGACTGTGATAGAGAGTTAAAGCGGAACCCTCAAGTAGTGCAGACAGGTATGTAACCCACAAACTCTCAGACCATCCTAAGGACCGAGCATGGGTTTCAAAACGAAACAAGTAACTGTCTATATCATCAGTTCTTTCCTTGAAAGGGGGCAACTTAGGAAAAGTAGGACGAGGGGCGTTAAACCTGGGAAAACCAGAACCCTGACTCTCACTGTCCTGTCCTGAGACCGCACTCTGCTGAGAAGTTATTTGTAACTGTATTCTTTTAGTTTCCTCTATCTCTCTTTGCTGAATTCTTTTAGTTTCCTCTTCCTCTTGCATTCTTTTTGTTTCCTCTTCCTCTTGCATTCTTTTTGTTTCCTCTTGCATTCTTTTAGTTTCCTCTTCCTCTTGCATTCTTTTAGTTTCCTCTTCCTCTTGCATTCTTTTTGTTTCCTCTTGCTCTTGTATTTGTATTTGCTCTCTTTTAGTTATCCCTTCTTCCTGCATTCTTTTCATTTTGATTCTTTCCTCTCTTTCCATATCTTGAGCAATGCATTTATCCACATAGGCCAACAGATCTTCTCCCTCCAGACCACATACCTTACCTCGTTGTAAATATTTAGCGAAAACTTTGTCCTCGTCCATAGAGGACACAACAGGACTTTCTTCCTTAGCCTTTTGTGCCATAATGAAAATATGAAATAATGTCCTGTCAAACCCGAGACACACACTAGTGGATCAAATACAAACAATTGCTATCACAAGCAAAAAAGGTTTAAACCCCTGTCCACTAATATATATATATATATATATATATATATATATATATGAATTCCAAAGAGGATTTTTTTTTTCAAACAAACATTAACGACAATCACTCTAAAAAGACTAAGTATTATCAAGCCCAACCAACAAAAAGATAGAGATAAACAATGAAACAGGATTTCAGGGATATGGGGAGAAAGAAAAAACAATCGATAATCAATACCAAATTTTCAGCAACAAGTATAAATCAAGCAATGACATGAGAGTAATAACGAATATAATCAATGTATTGTTGTTGTTATTTTATTCATTTTTTTAACACACTAAGCATTCAAAATGAAACAATTAATAACTTTTTTTTTTTTTTAAACTGGTTCAGGGCAGCCACTCACACACTCATTCATTCAAGAAAAAAGAACCCTAAGAATGCTGAAGAAGCAACACAATCCCCAAGTAAAAATAGAAACAGAAATAATCAAAGAGATAACTGAAGATAATGAAAATAAAGCCCACAAAGGAAGGAAGAACTAGGAACTAGGCCCTCGTATCTCCAGAAACTATACAGAAGGAGATACCCCGTTACGCTGGAGACGGGAAAGAAAGTAGACAAAAACAGTCATAAAACAAAACAATAAAACACAACTCAATTGTTCAAAATAAAAGTCTGTGAACGTGACCTATTACTTCTAATTGGGCAATTATAGGTGTACAAAAACAAATCCTACCACTAAGGCGATTTTTAATTCAATAGCAAAAGAAATTTAACTACGGGGTCACCAGATGTTACGGATGGTGTGCGGTGCGTATTTTGCTGTCTGACTCTCGCTCTCAAAAGTTTGGATGCGTGTAATAATTATTCCCTACGCACACCCACACCAAACGCGCATGGATAGCCAGGCAACACACGAGTTAGATTTTTTTCCCTTTATAATTATGCTGCCTGAACCATCAAACATACATTCATGTGAATTGGTACAAATCAATACATGTCACTACATAGCATATAGATCAAGATATCAATACATAGGAACTTCAATCATCAGATATCAGCATATCATATTACATATCTTGATATCACTCACAGATCTCGCCGGCGCCGTCCACAGTGTCTCACATATGCAGTCAACACACTCGGTTCCACAGTACCCAAGCCACAGTCGACAACACTAAAAGAAGACAAATAAGGATAACCAAGGTCCCCACATGATAAGCACAGCCGTTTACAAACACAAGCGATGAAGAAGAAGAAACAGGGTCTCCACACAACAAGCACATAATAAATCACGTCAAACTATCAGAAGAAGAACCGCAAATTCACAAGGCACAGTAATCCATAGCAGAAGAACCGCAGATTCACAAAGCACAGCAATCCACAGAAGAAGAACCGCAGATTCATAAAGCACAGTAATCCACAGAAGAACCGCAGATTCATAAAGCACAGCAATCCATAGAAGAAGAACCGCAGATTCATAAAGCACAGTAATCCACAGAAGAACCGCAGATTCATAAAGCACAGCAATCCATAGAAGAAGAACCGCAGATTCATAAAGCACAGTACACCATAGAAGAACTGCAGATTCACAAGGCACAGCAACCAATGTTGAATCCCCGGTGAACACGATTTCAGCAAAGTCCCATGGAACACAATAAACTTCGATTCCACGCATTGTTGATCTAAAACAAGAATTAATTAGCTTCTCCGTGTATTGATATTACAACGTTCACATCAATAAATTCAGCCCACCGACACACATGAGGTGGTACAATTAGAGCACATAAATATTCTTGCAGGAGTTTTTACAGCATTCACAACATTTCTATAACAAATAAATTTCCTGGTACATATTTCGCTGGTACCGTCATCAGAAGTATCGCACATACACAGTGAACATCAACGTACTACTGACTTGAAAGTCAGCCTCTCCACATAGTAACACTACGGAGAAAACGACGATTAAAACAAAATAAAGTAGGCTGGACACCAAAGCCTCGGCCGTTAGTTCTTGCTCTCCTTTTTCGTCAAAATTTTTATTATTTTCATCATGTTCTTATGTCATTTCAAGTTGACGTCATAATTTACGTTGACGTCACACACACACACACACACACACACACACACACACACACACACACACACACACACACACACAGCCACACACACACACACACACACACACACACACACACACACACACACACACACACACACACACATACAGAGAGAGAGAGAGACAGACAGACAGACAGACAGACAGGCAGGCAGGCAGATTGACAGACAGACAGACGGAGACGGAGACAGAGACAGAGAGAGAGAGAGAGAGAGAGAGAGAGAGAGAGAGAGAGAGACAGACAGACAGACAGACAGACAGACAGAGAGAAGGGGGGGGGGGGGGAGCTATCCAAGTCGTTGGAAAAGCAAACTGACATCCTGCCATGTTAGTGAAGGCTAACATTTCTTTCTTTTTTTTTCTCAGACAAAAAATAATCCAGTCACGTTTAGGCTAAAATGTATTTGATCTGACCAGCTATAGATATATCACTGGCCCATAGGATACGTCGTATTGATGTTGAATGATCTCGTTTCATGGCGATCATAAGTAACTTAAATAGCATCATAAAAGCAGCGCAAACGTACATAGAAATCTGCATTGGAAACACCACACAGGCAATTTTCATACCGTCGTATCCAAAAGGTATATTCAATAAGACAAAAGATCAAGACAAAGTATACGCTATCTGAAATTCTTCCCACAGGAGAAAACGATAGTGTTTGCTTCCAAACAACATAAAGAATGACAGCCAGTCATAACTGATGATTATTGTACACCAGGTTACCTTTCTTTGGTGTTTATTCCCCTTCCCTTTTGTTCTTTCTCCATTTTTTGTTCTTTCTTATATTTCGGTTAAGTTTCAGTCTAACTTATGCAGTTCTACGAAAACAGAAATAAATGAGTTTATTCTTAAAGGAGGAATAAAACTGCATTAAATGAAGGCGAGTGACAAACAAGTGGAGGAATTAAAAGCTTTTAATAGCATTTTTGCTATAGATATGTTGTCCAGTCCCTTTGATCAACAGTCAGAACAAAGCTGTTGTAGATATATATATATATATATATATATATATATATATATATATATAGATATATACAGAGAGAGAGAGAGAGAGAGAGAGAGAGAGGATACCTGTTCGTCTCCCCATAGATGAGGTCATTTGGTGTTCTCGTTTCAACTCCTAAAAACTTTTTAAGGCGAACATGTGTAGTTTTTCAGGATAAAGAGCTGCATTTTCAAGACTCCATATCTCGGCACCATATTGAACAATCGGTTGAATTTGAGCATCAGATAACTTCAGATAAAGATCGAGAGAATTATTCTTCAATTTGTACAAATTATGCAATACACATAATAAGGCCATCTTCGCTCTGCTTACAAAATCCTGGCATGCTGCAGTAAACCTCAGCCTAGTAGAAAAATAGATTCCTAAGTACATGCATATATCTACTACGGGTACTAGGACCCCATTATAAGTCCACATTCTCTGTTGGCCAAATATCCACCTTTTCCAACACCACTATATTGCTTTTGGTCATGTTTACATTCAAATGAAGTTCTGAGGCTGCGCGATGCAGACTATTTAACTGCATCTGTAATCCAACGACAGTTTCAGACATAAAACTACATCATCTGCCAATAACAAAATGAATGATTTAGAAAAAAAAATCGTATGTTAACCTTGCACCATGTCTCCCACACCTGATTACCTCTAATGCCAGTTCATTGATGAATGGTGAAAATAATACTGGACTAGTAAATTCACCTTGTTTCTCACCCCGTGTACAGTTGATGTAATCTGTTTACTTGTCTCCAGATCGAATTCTACTTTTGACGTTTATGTACATAAACAGTAAACAAGTTGGGTATTTTTTGCTCCCATAAGAACACCTAACACAGAGTAACTTTTATTCAAGACTGGCACAGCCTTTTAAACTTGAATAAAGTCAGACAAATACATGGACGAACAATCTAATAGTGGGGGAAAAAAACAAGCGCAGTCCAACAACTGAACTATCTTCATAGTAATGACTTGGCAAAGATTTGGACTTAAGGAGGAGGGGGGGGGGGGGGGCGGAATTTGAAGATGGAGAAACTGGGAACATGAAATTAAGAAAATATGTTACAGATATGAAACCTCTTCACTAGCTGCATAAGGGAACCATCGCAATCCCTTTTGAAGGCAGGTATATTTGTATTGCCTGCTCCGAGGCCTTTCGTCCGCTGGGTCGGACTCATCAGGGAGACACGGCTGGTTGTGTCTGCGCTCCTGGCGTCAAATAGAGACACACCACAGTCCATAATACTGTGGCGTTCTCACCACCATGGGTGCAAAAAGGAATCCAACAGCACCCCCAAAGCAGCCAGCGAAGAGTAGTAAATGAAACCAAACGAAAGTGTGGGAAGGAAAAAAGTTGCTGAAAAACTAAAGACATTATGCAAACAGTATAACATGTAGGGGACAATCTTTGAGCCTACGCTTGAGGATCCACCCAAAGATGCAAGGGAGATCAAAAGACAAACACAAGCGTAGGCTCAAAGATTGTCCCCTACATGTTATACTGTTTGCATAATGTCTTTAGTTTTTCAGCAACTTTTTTCCTTCCCACACTTTCGTTTGGTTTCATTTACTACTCTTCGCTGCTGCTTTGGGGGTGCTATTGGATTCTATTTTGCACCCTTGGTAGTGAGAACACCACAGTATTATGGACTGTGGTGTGTCTCTATTTGACGCCAGGAGCGCAGACACAACCAGCCGTGTCTCCCTGATGAGTCCGACCCAGCGGACGAAAGGCCTCGGAGCAGGCAATACAAATATACCTGCCTTCAAAAGGGATTGCGATGGTTCCCTTATGCAGCTAGTGAAGAGTTTTCATATCTGTAACATATTTTCTTAATTTCATGTTCCCAGTTTCTCCATCTTCAAATTCCGCCCCCCCCCCCCCTCCTCCTCCTTAAGTCCAAATCTTTGCCAAGTCATTACTATAAAGATAGTTCAGTTGTTGGCCTGCACTTGTTTTTCCCCCACTATTAGATTGTTCGTCTATGTATTTGTCTGACTTTATTCAAGTTTAAAAGGCTGTGCCAGTCTTGAATAAAAGTTACTCTGTGTTAGGTTTTCGTATGGGAGCAAAAAATACCCAACTTGTTTACTGTTTATCGTTTACTGTTCCCTGCCTCATTTCATTTCCGATTTTGTTTTGATTAAATTGAGGTTATTTGTTTCTGTCCATCTGTGTGTTTGTCTTTTGATCTCCCTTGCATCTTTGGGTGGATCCTCAAGCGTAGGCTCAAAGATTGTCCCCTACATGTTATACTGTTTGCATAATATCTTTAGTTTTTCAGCAACTTTTTTCCTTCCCACACTTTCGT
>CM065738.1:51919267-51946767 GCA_033310375.1 Conus canariensis | reverse complement strand
ACAACAAGCTGTCTACTGAGAAACGACGATTAAGAACCTTGGTGGAACTTACGTATTTTGCTAAAAATCTGTCTGCTAAAGCTTTACAAAATAAAAAGAAAAGAACAGAAATGAGAATGTGTTTGCCATGAAGTTCGCTTTGATATGTACATAAAGTGCATAGGGTATAATTTTGCGACTCAAAATCGCTACACACTGGAAGGGAAAATCAGAATGGAAATCAGCTCAAGAAAATGCTTTCAGTATTTAGTCATTTGAGATATTATGTTCCCTTTAGTTGCATTGATCGATTCAGATGAATGTCATTGCAATGGTTGAATGTAATTCTATGTTTTCTTTTAACACAAACATATTCCTGAGTTATTTGCATAAATTGTTGATTTGGAAAAACAAACAAACAAACATAACTTTCAGACACACACCCATAAGAGTATTAGGTTCGATAATGTGACCCCAGTCTTTTCGTCTAGAAAGGATCTGGTAGACGTAGACTAAGATGGCAAGCTGCAGCCCCTAGTGCTGGTTACAATGTCACATCAGGATATGTATGGGCAGATGTTCAACTCATGTTCAGACTTTAGTGAGTATTTACCCAAATCCGTAAATGGAGACAGGTTTGACTCATATTTGTGAAGGAAATATTTCAGTCTGCCGCTTCAGTAATATACTGTTCAAATAATTGTGTAAAATGTGAAAGCAAACATGTAACGTCCAGGTTAACTACGGATTTGACAAAATGGTATATTGAAGGAAAATTGTCCTAGAACTATATGATAATTTAACACACCCTGCTAAATCCCTCCGGTCGAAAATTAAAAATGAGATCTCAAAATGAGAGAGAGAGAGAGAGAGAGAGAGAGAGAGAGAGAGAGAGAGAGAGAGAGAGAGAGAGATTTTTTATGAGAAGATTCTTTTAATCAAGAGATAAGAGGGGGTTAGGAGAGATTTGGGAAGGGGGACGGGTCGTATGAAGTAAACCCGTCAAAAAGTAGATTTCAAAGCAAAGTGATCCTAACGACACAGATTCAAAAGCATGGCAATACACATGGACAGACCCATGATAATATCTGCATCAGCACATTTTTTAATAACTATCTTTCGATCGAGTGGCGTATTTGCACTTCAGTCAAATGGAAAGAAATAAATCAGTTAAGAACAAACCAAACAGCGGAGCTCAATGAAGAAAAAAGTCTTTTTTTTCCCCAATACTAATCCACGGTCAGAAAATGTTCAGATAACGATTTCCTATCTCTGCATTATCATCTTTGTCTGAGTCCATTGGTCCTTTCTCCCGGAGCATATAAAAACAAATCAAAACACAACAAGCAAACAAACAAACTCTTCATTCTCTTTTCCCTCTTCTTTAGGCAGTATTTCTAAATCGATGTTTCTCGAAGGTCCAGTTGGCTGCTTTAGATTTAGAGATTTACAAGTTTGACTGCTTGCACATTCTGGTTCAGTCTTCTTTAAGATTTCCTTTTTGCCCATCACCGGGCTAACAGGCTATTGTGTGACAGCATGCATTCGATTCCAGTTCTTTACCATGGAGAAGTGTGTGTGTGTGTGTGTGTGTGTGTGTGTGTGTGTGTGTGTGTGTGTGTGTGTGTGTGTGTGTGTGTGTTTGATCAGTTGGCTGGCAGTTTGTCATGTATCTGCTATAGACGGGCCTTCGCTGCAAGAACTGTCCCAAGTGAAGCTATCCAGACAAACAAATTCACTGGCGGTGTTGTCAGCAGCACAAAACAAGCTGGGCAGCTGAGTCAGTAACAATAAACCTGACGGGGGCAAAGAAGACTGATTTGCCTTTTTTCCTCCTGGGTTATTATGTGGCGCTCAGTTCTTTTCCAATCTCTGGTCACTTCAGAGGGACACTTACGACGGTACCCAGCACACTGACCTGAAGCTGTAGTGACAGAGGGCTGACCACTGGTCAGTTTGTGCACCATCGCATTTGGATTGTCCCCGCAGTTTAGATTAACCAACGGCAACGTCATTCCTTAAGGTGGACGTTCAGCATAACTTCTCAGGGTGACAGGGAGTCCCATTCCAGGTTTGCTGGATAATATCTTCCTCAAACACATTTTGCTATTGATGCGTCTTGCTGGCTGACCATTGATCACACACACACACACACACACACACACACACACACACACACACACACACACACACACACAGAGTCACACACACACACACACACACACACACACACACACACACACACACACACACACACACACACACGCACACACACATCTACTTATGTATCTAAGTATCTATGTATCCGTCTATCTATCTATCTATTTATGTATGTATGTATGTATGTATCTATCTATCTATCTGTCTGTCTGTCTGTCTGCGTGTCTATATACCTATATAAATACATGTGTGTGTGTGTGTGTGTGTGTGTGTGTGTGTGTGTGTGTGTGTGTGTGTGTGTGTGTTGCTGTTGTTGTTGTTCTTGTTGTTGTCTTCAATTTAACGTCTCTCCACATTAAGTGATATTAGACGAGTGTGTGTGTGTGTGTGTGTGTGTGTGTGTGTGTGTGTGTGTGTGTGTGTGTGTGTGTGTGTGCGTGCGTGCGTGCGTGCGTGCGTGTGTGTGTGTGTGTGTGTGTGTGTGTGTGTGTGTGTGTGTGTATACTTGCCATCTCTGGCGTGAAATATACTCAGGCACCTCTTCTCATTTTTTTTTTCCCTCTAGACTGGCCCTAACTAGTTTCCACTCAGTGGCGTATCCTTTCAGTCTCAACACAAGCTGGAAGGAAAAAAGTCATACAGGGGGTGAAGATACATGACACACAGCTGATTCCTGCCACTGGTGAGAGCGCCCTGCAGACACTGCTGGTGCCATACTGGTTTCTCTCGTGTATTTCGTTTAGTTCTTCTTACGATTCCTTAATGAGGCTTGAGCTAGATGCTTTGCAACCAAAGGAAACAAGGATCTTTTTCTGCTTTTACCCATTCCCTGTCTAACAGAGCCTGCAAGTGAAACTTTAGATTCTTGGCAGTATAAACGTACAGTGGATTAAGGCTGGCAATACACGCACGTTGCTGTGTTCAAGCTCTCTGAAATGCTTTCCATTGTTTAATTCTCCATTCAGAAATACTAGTGGGCCTACTTGACTGAAGACAAACATCCCCACACAACTAATTTCAATGTACTTTTCGAACCAAGAGGGGCGCTACCTATCGGCGCGATTCATTTCGGGTCAGGGTGGTCGATTCTCTCTAGTTCAGATTCCAGAGAAATGTGTCCCTGTTGAACTGTTGTCGCTTCTTCCATTTCATGTCACACATTACTTTCTTCACTGCAGGATTCTTTGAACACCCAAGTCCAAGATGATTTCTCTCAATGGCATGTTCACTCACTTCACCTGAGGCTGATTCACCAAGCTCCCACGAAATTTCAGGAAGTTCAACTGACCTGCCGTGTTTGACAAACCTGGACCACAGACTGACCATGGACAGATCGGAATGAGGTAGTGTAAGATGCCAATTGTACACACTACGTCCTATTTTCAACTATTTGTTCAATCTGTCATGTGACAGGACTGTGCGATGTACCGCCAGTGCTACATACATGTATACTAGAAAATGTTTGTCTGTACCTATCTGCTACTGTCTTTCAATGGTGTCTAGGCCACTGCAGTTGTTAATTTAAACAGTTTCCAGTTGAGTGCAGCTAGAGTTTGGGGAAAGAAGAGAATACACAGAGAAGGAAATGCAGCGTGCAGCGTGAATCCATACAGCGTGAAAACAGCCATCGACAGAATCAAAGCCATAGTATTGGGTAGACAATGATGTTGGCTCTCAGAGAGAAACAACTTCTCCCTGTCAGGATGGTACCGTGATGCGTTTTCAGACAGTAGCTCAGTTAGGACTTCACAGCTTCACATTATCAGTCAGCAACTTTGGGTGGACCTACGATCTGCCCATATAAAGTTGTCACGCATCAAGTCTCTGCCATCCCTGCAACATGGAGTCTTGCCTGGAAGTGCAACTTGAAACACAGTGATTAACCCAAGAGGATGTTTCTGTCTCTTGTGAGGTATTGACCCCCCCCCCCCCCCGCCCCCTCCTCCTTCCCCTTTCCCATCTGCAGTCTGAAAATGCCAAGAGATATATTCATTACAGCAAGTTGAAATTATTTATACTGGTCTTTCTTTTCTCTGTTGATCCGCCGCCCCAGTAAACTGTAAAATATGTATATGTACACATACATATCAACGAATGTTATTCGAGTTTGTTTGTAATAACACTTTTTGACACAGTAGTTACATTGCTGAGAAGGAAAGACAACATAAGATGCATTCCAAAAATGTCCTTATATCGCTATTTAACCAGAAAACTAGGCATTTGGTGGCTGATCGAGCAGACAAAAAAGTCAATCTTCTCAACCAGAATGTTGTGTACAAAAGTGTCTGAGAACTGTATGCAACAAACTTTTTTCACAAATAAATCCGTGAGATAAAATATTGTCGGATTATGGAAAGGAAAATGAGATCAAATTGAAATTAGCAAAGTAGTAACATCCCACAACAAGATTCTGTTTGAAAGAAAACTGATGCAATACACAAGCGTCTTTTCTTTTTCTTCTTTCGCTAAGTGTCCATCTTTTATCAAACTGAAGATTCTGACACTACAAAAGTCTCTGATAAAGTCGAGCACGTTCTATATACTGTAAACAAATCTTGAAAAACATTCAGGGAGAAATCATTTTGGAACGTGAAACACATCCCCTAAAAACGTGAGTAACATTAGAGAGAGACGCTTCACGTGCTTTAGACATATGTTTATTGACATTGACCTATATAGTCTTTGTGTCAAGGGAGAACAAGATAATATTCGCAGCGCCAGGAAAAAGAAGGAACAATGTGGAATGAAACAGACAAACTGAATAGCACAGTAAATGTAAACAGTCAAAGCAAAGTAATGCAATTAAGCAGAAAGGGATTCACCTTGATAACAAATCAAATGCATAGTAGAAGTAAAGGAATGGAAAGAGAACATTTCACACAAACATACACGCGCGCACGCACGCACGCACGCACACACACACACACACACACACACACACACACACACACACACACACACACACACACACACTCTCTCTCTCTCTCTCTCTCTCTCTCTCTCTCTCTCTCCTCACCCTCTAAACATATGACCGGTGGAGCGGGCTTCCTCTTAGCATCTTCCAGTCCCGCCCTGTTATATTAGACAGGCTTGAATAAAGAATGATAACTCCAAGAACAACCGAATAATTGATTAAATGGTAATGCCAGAAAAACAAAAGAAAAAGAACTGCGTGAGAATCTTGATTGTCGAGATTTTGATATCGCTGTTAAAACAAATTTGAAAGAGAAATGCCATTGCCCAAAATTACTTTATGGGATGATTGTGATAGTTATGATAGTTAAGATTATGATGAAGAACAAGAAGAACAAGAACAAGAAGAAACTGATGATCATCATGATGATGATTGTGCTTTTACTGTGACTGCAGTTGCTGCTGCTGCTAATGATAATAATGATAACAACGACAACAACAATAATGATGATGATGATGATGACGATGATATTAATAATAATAATAATAATAGTAATAATAATGATAATAATAATAATGAAAATGATAATAATGATAACGATAATGATGATGATAACAATGGTAATAACAGCAACAACATCAACAACAGCAGCAACAACAATGATGATGATCACAACAACAGAAAAACAACAGGAACAACAACATCAACAACAACAGCAACAACAATGATAATGATCACAATAACAACAACAGTAATGATACTCATAGTAACAATAATGAGAAGAAGAAGAAGAAGAAGAAGAAGAAGAAGAAGAAAAGGAAGAACAACATCAACAATAATAATCATAATTATAATAATGATGATAATCATCATCATCATCATCATGATAATAATAATAATAATAGTAATAATCATCATCATCATCATCATCATCATCATCATCGTAGTCGTCGTCGTCATCATCATCATCATCATCATCATCATCATCATCAACATCTTCATCATCATTTTCATCATCATCATCATCATCATCATCATCATCATCATCGTAGTCGTCGTCATCATCATCATCATCATCATCATCATCATCATCATCATCATCATCATCATCATCGTCCTCCTCCTCATCATCATTGATGTCCGTCGTGGTTGACGAAGACGTCAGTGGCTCCGCATGTGTGAGCGCAAGCCAAAGCTGGACACACAAATACGTCCGCGCTCTGGGCATGCGACAAGGGGAAAACAAACAAAAACAAACAAACATTTAGGACAATAAAAATGAAGAACCTGCAACCACTTATTTTCTGATATTGAGCGCACAATAGATGTTCATTTTATAATAATGATAATAGAAAAATAATAATCATAATAATAATCCTCATCATGATAACAACAACAACAACAACAATAATAACAATAATAATAATAATAATAACAACAACAACAACAACAATCATCATCATCATCATGATAATAATAAATGTGATGGCGAAAATAATATGAATAATTATTATAGTAATATCAATAATAATAATAAATATGATGACAATAATAACATAAATAATTCTAATGAGAATGATAACAATAACAACAACAACAATGATAATTACAACAACAATAACAACAACAACAATAGTAATAATATTAAAATAATAATGATCATAATTATTATTATTATCATCATTATATTATTATATTTTTATTATTATTATTATTACAATTATCATTATTGTCATTATTATTATTATTATCATTATTATTATTATTATTTTGTTGTTGTTCTTGTTGTTCTTGTTGTTGTCTTACATAGCCTGATGTTGTTCTTCGCTCCTGTAGCATACTTAGAGTGACGATTGTCACCACGCCCATCCTGGAACGAGTCAGTGGGACGCGCGGTCGTTGGTAATCCGGGCCCGGCCGATCCGTCATGAAAATTCTCTGCGTCTGCATTCCTCACGTTTTTTCAGTGGGCTTGAATCGTTTGGTGGCGCCCGTCTCCTCTCCAAGCTCCTGAATGCAGCCGAAAACCACTAATATGGTGTGGGTCGCCCCAGTCGTGTACACTTAGCCGTTGTATCCATCTTGGGATACCTCCACCCTGGCCGTTGGCTGCTTGATGCTGCTCATCCGCCCAGTGGTGCAGTGTAAACACCACCCCCTCACATGGTTTAGCACACCTGCTGAGGTGAAGAACCGGGGTATGGCTCTAGGAGCCACATGTGAGAGATTTAGGGGATGGAGGAGGACCAGTGCGCCCGTCCTTCCTACCAAGTAGGAAGCAGCAGCCAAGCAAAAAAGGAACTACCTCTCTCCATTGCCCCCTATACCCCTATCAGGCTATGTAAGACAGGAACAGTCATTGGAACATGGAATGTTCGCACACTACATGCCTGTGGAAAAATCTATGAGTTAACCCATAAGTTGGAAAGATACCACTGGGACGTCATCGGATTATCAGAAGTCAGATGGACAGAAATGGGAGAAACTTGCACTGACGAAGGGCATAAGATGTGATACATCGGCGAAGACAAGCTACACCGACACGGAGTAGCCTTCATAGTGAGTAAAGAAGCACCCAAAAGTGTTCTCAGCTGTACGTCTGTATCTAGCCGACTCATCCATATCCGAATTGCAGCCAAGCCGCAAAACATGAGCATCATCCAAGTGTATGCTCCTACATCTGAGTATGAGGATGAAGAAGTTGAGAAAATTTATGAACAATTGGATTCCATCATTGCAAAGATTCCAAAGAAAGACATCCTCATAGTACAAGGTGATTGGAATGCCAAAATTGGGCCTGACACTTATAACGACTGGGCTGGAAAAGTAGGAAAATTTGGCTTGGGAGAAACAAACGAACGAGGCATCTGACTGCTAGAATTTGCTAAAAGTCATCGCCTCACTGTAGCCAACACCCTTCACCCACACAAACTCTCTAGGACTGCGACATGGCATTCACCCAATGGGCAAGTGCATGACCAGATCGATTTCATTCTGTTACCACAACGCTTCAAGTCGAGCATTCACAAGGCACAGACAAGAACCTTCCCAGGTGCTGACATTGGAAGTGACCATGAGCTTGTTCTGGCAGCCTTTAAGCTCAAACTCAAAGCGAATCAATTCTCAAAGAACCCCAGCATCCGCTTTAACCTGGAGAAACTGAAAGACCCGGAGATAGTCGAGGTATTTAAAGCCCAGGTAGGTGGAAAGTTCGCTGCACTGAACCTTCTAGAAGACATGGATACACTTATCAACAACGCCAACGAAGTGTACATGAATGCCGGCGAAGAGCTCCTCGGAAGGGAAAGGAAGAAAAAGAAACCATGGATCACAGAAGAAATCCTCGACCTGTGTGACATGAGACCTGAAGTCAAGGGCGAAAAGAACGAAAGTGATTTGGCAAGATGGCAATACCAGGAAGCTAACAGGAAGGTGAGAAGGAAGATGAAGGAGGCAGAAGAAAACTGGATAGAGGAACAGTGCAACGAGATTGAAAAAGGCTTTGAAAATGGGAGCAGCAAACAGGCCTACAGCACACTAAGAAACCTCACCCAGTCAAGTCAAGCAAGAACTGCTGTAATAGAGAACAAACAAGGCAAACTCCTTTCAGACAGTGAAGACGCCCTGGAAAGGTGGACAGAATATTGCACTGGCCTGTATAACCACCAGCTCCACCCAGACAGCTCCATATGGGAAAATGACACTCTGTCAGCTGAACGTGACAACTATTGTTCACCCATACTGAAGGAGGAGGTCAGAAACGCAATACGAAGCTTGAAAGAAAGGAAATCACCGGGTGTGGACAATATCCCAGCAGAAATGTTGCGGCAAGGTGGTGAGGCGTATGTCGCAGTCCTTCAAGCAGTATGCCAGAAAATACTTGATGAGAAGAGATGGCCAGAGCAGTGGACGCAATCACTGGTGATTCATCTGTCAAAGAAGGGCAACCTGAGACAATGCCAGAACTATAGGACCATTAGTCTTATTAGTCACCCAAGCAAGATCATGCTACGAATTCTCCTCAACAGACTGAAGTCAAGGGCCGAAGAAGTACTTGCCGAAGAACAAGCTGGTTTCAGAAAGGGGAGAAGCACCATTGAGCAAATATTCAACTGCGGAATACTCATTGAAAAGCACCTTCAACACCAACGCGACTTGTTCCACAATTTTATTGACTTCAAGAAAGCGTTTGACAGGGTGTGGCATGAGGGACTATGGCATGTGCTGAGAGGATATGGACTCGACGAAGGCATCGTGAGTGTGACAGAGGCCCTATACAAGAACTCCAACAGTGCAGTGCTCCTCAACAATCAACTAGGGGAGTTTTTTTTCAGAACGACCATCGGGGTCAGACAATGCTGTATCCTCTCTTTTGCGTTGTTCAATTTATTCTTGGAAAGGATAATGCAAGAGGCACTGGAAAACCATGAGACTTCTATCTCCATTGGTGGCAGACAAATATGCAACCTCCGGTTTGCTGATGATATAGATCTGATGGGGGAACGAATGAAGAACTGCAGGAACTTACCAACAGACTTGTTGATAGAGCGGGTGCTTACGGAATGGAGGTCAGCACAGAGAAATTCAAAACCATGGTAAACAGCGAGAACATGAACCATTCACTATTTTCATGAGCGGAGAACAACTGGAAGATGTCGGAAACTTCAAATATCTAGGAGCAACCCTGACAAAGGATGGAAGCTGCAAAGCAGAAATAAGAATTCGTATTGGCACAGCCACCGCAGCCATGACCAAACTGAACAGAGTGTGGAAAAGTAACATCCGATTCTCCACAAAATTCAAACTCTACAAAACCCTGGTGGTCTCCATTGTACTGTATGGTTGCGAGGCATGGACACTGACGGCTGAAACTGAAAGGAAGATCCAGGCTTTCGAGAGCAAATGCCTGAGGAAGCTCCTTCAAATCTCCTGGATGGAGCACAGGACCAATAAATATGTACGGAGCAGAATTGAGAACCTTGCTGGACCTCAGGAACCTCTCCTTTCAACTGTGAAGAGACGCAGGCTGATATGGTTTGGGCACAACACTCGACACACCAGTCTGTCCAAAACAGTTATGTAAGGCACCATCGAGGGCGGAAGAAGAAGAGGAAGACAGCAGAAGAACTGGCATGAGAACATCAAGGAATGGACCGGACTCCATACACGTGAGCTGCTGCCGGCGGCTGCTGACAGAGACAGATGGAGAAGGGAGGTTGCGTCTGCGGTCCTCAGGTTTCCCCAACGACTACTTCTGTAGTTATGGGCCTGAGTGAGTGAGTGAGTGATTATTATTATTGTTATACTTATCATTATTATTATTATTATTATTATTATTATTATTATTATCATCATCATCATCATTATTATTATTATTATCATCATCATCATTATTGTTATATTAACAAATAGAAGAAGAATTATGATAATAATAATAACAATAGCGACGACGAGGACGATGTTAATAATAATAATAATAATAATAATAATAATAATAATAATGATGATGATGATGATGATGATGATGATGATAGTTATAACAACAACAATAACACTAATATAATAATAATAATAATATTAACAATAATAATGGTAATAGAAATAATAATAATAACAATAATAGTAATAATAATGACAATAATGGTAATAACAGTAATAAGAGTATTAATAATAACAATAATAATGATAACAATGATGATGATGATGATGATGATGATGATTATCATCATTATCATCATTATCATCATTATCATTTCTATTATTATCGGTGTCATTATTATTATTATTATTATTATTAACATCATCATCATCATCATCATCATTATACACTTTTTTTTAAAAATTTTGGTGAGTTTTAAATTAATGTGTGAGCCATGAAACGCGCTGGTGAAACAGGTTTCTGCTTCTACCAAAGCTGTTGTTGAGTTTGATCCAGTTGATCCAGAACAATATTTTACAATTTATTTTACTCATGGGCCTATGATTTCAAAGACTCTGGAAACGCTTATTTGCAACTTCTTATTGCTACTGTTCGTAATCAGCACTAGTAAAACAGGGACGAAGGAAGGAAAATTACTATGCCTGAAAACTTATATTCTAGTTAAGACATTTGTCGTTTGGTTTAAGAATGTGTGTGAGGGACGATCCCGTGCACACGCACCAGACTTCAGCCACGTTTGATCCCTGAGACATATCCACAGGGACGGGTCGGATGGAACTGCTTCGACTTGCTCATGCGTGGTTCCATGCGTACCTCTTTCGTACAGTTCCTCGAAATATCTTCATTAAACTTCAACTTTCAGGTGGATTTCGTTTAATTGTTCAAATGTTCCTTGTCTGCGCAGTGACAGGACCTATGTATCTTTAGATTCCAGGAAATGGGGATTACACTTGATTCCCAGTCTAATCAGTCTCTGAGAAGGAATCAATCGGTGATTTATTTTCCATTTTCTACAAACTTGTCTAGCGCTGAGTGAGGACAATTGATGTTCTACCCTGTTTCACTTTGTGGAAAAAAATGATAATGTGGCAGAATCTGGAAAATGCTGATTTTGCAGGACCAGCCTCTTTCTTGAAGGATGGCGTCTAAAGGTGCACCCTGCTTACAGCTGTCATAATGCTGGTGGCCCGCGCACCATAAACTGAATATGCCGTGATGTCTACAACTCCCATCATCAGCATATGCTGGATCCAGCGAGACGCTTTATCTATTTTCATAGATACAAATGGATATTTGCTGCTGATAAACAGTGCTTTCCAAATTCTCATACTGACATTAAAATATTTCCTGGGGGGGGGGGGGGGGGGGATGTGTGTGTGGTTTACTGGTTTAAATAAAACAGAGCTACATACAAATACGCATTCTGAATCAGAACATTTCACATTATTATTGGTGAAATTGTATGGAAATTGTCCTCAGTTTAACTGACCTATGATTCATCTTCCCATTGTGTTGATATGTCAATGTCCGCATCTACGTTCTGCTATGCGTCAAAATACCTAGGAATTGACAGTTAGTAGAAAAAAAAACAGTTCTGCAGACCAATAGACATTGGACTATTGTTTTTCCAACCTTAGAGCAGAGATACATTGAAACTATCCTCAACAACCGTCCTGGCAAAGTAAACAGTATAATGCCGAACGCTTGCTGCATAAACGTCTGTAAAAAAAAAATGTTGTTTTGATTTTTTCAGATACTTTCTTTCTAAGCTACACACAAAAAGTTAAGGATCACTTTCACAAACATTCATAACTGTCAAAATAAGAAAGTCAATGCGTTGAAGTTTGGCCAACATTTAATTCCATTCTTTAGTGATAACGATACACAACTGCCTTCAATCTCGAGCAATCGTTTGGTGTGTACATTTGATTAAAGTGGGTACGTATCCAAATTTGATTTCCCAAAGTCATTGAAATCACAAGACAGGGCATACTGATGCTCCCAAAAGCTCAGTAATGCGTGTAACCACCATGGCTGTTCTGGCACTCGACGCAGCGAGTCCTCATCGAGTTGACCAGGTTGGTGAAGATCCTCTGTGGAAGCGCCTGCCACTCAGCCTGCAGCATCTGGTAGAGGTGTTGGGCATCCCTGGGAGGGGGGTGGCTCCTCACTTTGCGATCCAGCTCATCCCAGAGGTTCTCAATCGGGTTGAGATCGGGACTGCATGCTGGCCACTCCATTCTGTTGACTCCAGACTGCTGCAGGAAGTCGTTGACCACCCTTGCCCTGTGGGGGCGAGCATTGTCATCCTGGTAGACAGCCCTCAGTCCCATCTGCTGCAGTGTAGGCACAGCCAGCGGTCGAGGGATCTCATCCCGGTATCGGATGCCAGTCAGGTTACCCTGTACATGATACAAGGGTGTTCTGTGGTGAAGGCTGAAGGCCCCCCAGGCCATTACAGAACCTCCACCAAAGGCCACCTTTTCTTGGACAGTGGCGTCAGTAAAGCGTTGCCCTGGGCGCCTCCAGACCCTCAGTTGGCCGTCGTTGTGGTGAAGGGTGAAGCGTGATTCATCACTGAACAGGACCTGGGACCATTGCTGACGTGTCCACCTCACGTGACGTGCGCAGAAGGCGCGGCGTGCTGCCCTATGGGCTGGAGTTAAGCGTGGCCGTACTGCTGGGCGACGAGAACGGAGATTAAACCCATGTAGGCGGTTCCGTATGGTCTGCTGGCTGATGTTGATGTTAGTAGCCACCCTGAACTGCCTTTGAATTATGCTGGAAGAGGCTGTTCTTGTCTGCAGGGCTTGTCGTTCAATGAGACGATCGTCACGTGGGGTTGTCTTCTTTGGTCGACCAGATCTGCGTCTTTCATGGACAATCCCAGTGGCTGTGAAGCGTTGAATCAGTCGGACAATGACCGAGATGGACACATGAAGTCGCCTGGCCACTTCTCGCTTGGGAACACCATCTTGGAACCATGCAACAGCTCGTCCCCTATCCAACTCGCTTAATTTTCGTCGTGGAGGCATTGTCAGATCAGGCCTACTACTGGTGGAATGTCTTCTTATATAGCCAAGCGAGCGACAGCATCTCACACATAAACAGCAGTGCTTGCACGTGCATAGTGGTTTTTCCATCTGGCAAGTGCAATGTGTTCAGGCAGAACGGTCCAAAACAAGGTCATTTTTCGCAAGTTTCCGCTTTTCCGTTTGCGGCCCAGCTCAGTAGTAGAGAATCCCGTGCAATTTTCGCACTAACACAACATCGCCCACTTACAGCTGAACAAGAATTCATGACAATTTGGCTGGACTAAGAAATAAATAACAGTAGCGAACTGAGTTTATTACGCACCTGTTTTCACATACCGATCCTTAACTTTTTGTGCGTAGTATATTTTAGACGTAAGTTTTGCGTATCTACTGAGTCTCTAGTCTCCAGGAACCCAAGATAAGAGCGACTGAATTCCTGATAAACCAGATATTAAGATTCTTTTTCCCAGAAGTTCACCCATTTTTTCCAGAGTTCTTGCTTACAAAGAATGTGATTGACCACGTTTGAGAGAATGCGCAGCTTTGAGACAGTTGGATGCATGTTTGCTCCCTCTGGACTTTCTGCAGCATTTGTCCTATGATACAAGAAGATGAATATGCATAGGAAGGCAAGTGTTCCAAAGAGATGAATAAAACATGGATTGCCTCTGAGTGAAAATACTGCTATATTTATGAGTTCCACCTGGAAACAAACGACTGAATTTCTTGAGAAACAACCGGCTGTTATGAGGCCTAGCGCCCATCCGGTGTCTACTTATCACATTTCTACTCTACATCCACGGTCTAACACCTAGCGTCCTAATCAGCAGTGATGTACTGTTTCACACACACACACACACACACACACACACACACACACACACACACACACACACACACACACACACACATGCACACACACACACATGCACACACACACACACACACGCACACACACACACACACACACACACACACACACACACACACACACACACACACACACACACACACACACAGGCGCGTGCACATGCACGCTTGCAAATATGCACAGAGGCACAACGAAAATATGAATTGCATATTTACAAACTGTTTCGTTACGTTCGTATTGGTGATGATGTTGTGTTTTATGACTTTACATAGGTAAATCCATCAATGAATGAATATATGTTTCCAAGAAAATAAAGCCTGTTTTCTGATAGAAACGTCTATGACTCTGGAGCGGTAGTGATGACAGTTTTGAGTTCCATGTGATTAGTTTGTCAAGGATGCCAACATGTGAAACTGAATAATCCCCTGGTTCTGAACCTGTATGTCTTTGCGCGTCGATGCAGGATTATCACGAACACCATCAACTTCAGAATCATAAATGTGAAGGAAATGAAGCCTCACTTCCTGGGACAAACAGGTCGTTGCATCAGAGTTTTCCCCGTGTTTAATAAGAGCAGGCATGAGGTGTCATCACATTGACTCTACACCGTGTGACTTCAGCGTAAACAATATCGTGAGGATTGTGTACTCGTGAATCTATTTGTTTATCTATCTGTTTATTCATGTATTCCTATTTTCCGTTCTTCCTTCCTCCCTTCCTTGCTTCCTTGCTTTATTCTTCCTTCCCTCATTATTTCATTTGATTTTTGTTTAATTTCATTTGATTGTTAACCGTTATTTATATCGGGTGATTCATTATGTCAATCATTCACTTAGACAGCTGTGCGGTTAGTTATCTAGTCAATTGTGTCCTATATAGTTTAGACATTTTGTATAGTTTTTGTCTCTACAGCTTAACACGAAAGCATTTCAAAGACTGCCTAGGTTCAGCTGCAGTAATCACCATGTAGCAATGGTCAATCAGATAATCACTATTGATGGTAGCTTTCGGTCTATGCTTTAGTGTTCCCACTGCAACACTAACACTAGATGCCATAATTCCATTCACAGGGCAGTCGCCTGGTAACAAAATGACGTTTAGTTGTTACGAATATCCTGGAAATCTAAAATGTTACCTATGGAAACTGCTCTGAATCTGCTACCAGTCAGACAATACAAGTAAAAGTTAACGGCGCTGTTGGAGTCCAATAGGACGTAACTGGCTGCACTGAGGACTTCATATTGTCCATACTGAGTTGGGTCATTCCAATCAATATAGATGGATACAATATGTCTTATCTGTACTAGCGTTGTGAAGAGAAAAAAACATATATTTGTTGCAATCAAGGTGACAGTCAATGCACTCACTTTTTTTCGTCTGGATTCCTGGGTGACTTGTTGCGCAGGAAGACGGGTGCCTGTTCTGGCAGATCTTGTAACTGTCCAGAGAAGAATGCTGTTGCTGAATGCCAACAAAATGAAAGGTATGAAACAGCTTTGAGCCATATCTATCCATGGCCAAATTACCGTTACAAAGGAATCATAGATTTGGGATTCTGAATCATGACAGCATACCCAAGAACAAGATCCTATATCAAAGCCGTAGAGAAAGTGGCCATTAATTAAGGTGATAAAAATGGTCATTATACCAGCAGTAGCTCTCGACATTCCTTTTGTCCACACAGCATTGACACGAAGTGGCCATACCACAGATGCCGCTCTTAGCATGGTGAGTGCCACCAGCATCCATGGGGATAAAGTCTTTGACGTGTAACGCATCATTTGGTACATTTTACACTGCCATGAACCGAGGCGCTCTAAGTACGGTACATTGTATGCTCTGTGGAGCAAGTTACCCAGGGGTCCGATAATCAAAATCAGCAGATCAGAGCAGGCCAGAACATCGAAGAAAACAGTAGTGGTGGATGCCGGAAGGCGACGCATGATCAGAATGATCATAACATTTCCAAATATTCCAAAGATACACACTACAGCCTCACCTATTTTCCAGATCATATTAGAAATCTTTTCAAATGGTTCGAATTCATCATGCCACTGATCTCTTTTCACACGGCGTAAGAGTTCCATTATTCTGTAAGCCAAATATTTTGAAACATGAAGGTCACCACACTTCCCTTAAGACATGTGTGTATGGATATATGTGAATACATACATATACTCATTTACACACACACACACACACACACACACACACGCACACGCACACGCACACACACACACACACTCGCGCGCGCGCACACACACACACAAACGCGCCCGCGCGCGCGCACACACACACACACACACACACACACACACACACACACACACACACACACATACATACACGCGCGCGCGTGCACATTTGCTACACACAAACACACATTTTTGTTGATCTGTTTTAATTGTTAAATATTAAAAGCTACACCTTTGATTCAATTTGGTAAAATGCACCATTCGTTTAAATAGACCATTCGTTAAAATACACCATTCGTTAAAACACACATTGCCTTTTTCTACGTGTGTAAAATATGAATCCCCTACTCGGTGCCAGAGTTTTTGCACTTCACAGTTTTGCAATGGCATTTAGTGCCGCACGGGATGCCTACTGCCTTGCAGGAGCATTTTTTGCTTTTGCAATACCCTGAGCAAGAACACACTGTCCTTACATTCGCTCCGCTCTGCCATTTGGTCGAGGCTCTTGAAGCCGGTATCAGTGTCACTTCTGTCCCGATTTCCAACAACTTCGAGCTTGTAGTTTTTTGTGCCCATCGTCACATTTGGCAAGCTTCTCAAGTTTCAGTGCAGACACAATCTTGTGATACTTTTCTTGGGAAACGCAAAATGTGTCCCGTTCCGTTGATCTATATAGTGTTCGGATAATTTTGTCGAGCTCTTCATAAAATCGTTCTTTTTGGACAGAATCCATCGTCACCACTGGCAGTCAAACTGTTTCAAACGTACTGACTGACTGCTGAGTGTTGCGGCTGTGTTGCTTTGTATGTTGTTCACCAGACAGGCAGAACACTACTCGGTCCAACACTTACAGGGGCAAAGCACGTTGAACTGATTTTAGTGCTCTGAGTCAGGTGTCAGTGACATAACCGACTGTGCCACCTGCTCACTCAGAAACTGATATCTGTTCATACTTGTGTTACCAAGCAGAGTTAAATGCAGTATTTTCAAAACAGCCAAATGTCAAACATATACTCAAAATTATGTGTGTGTGTGTGTGTGTGTGTGTGTGTGTGTGTGTGTGTGTGTGTGTGTGTGTGTGTGTGAATTCCATTTTGGACTAGCGGTTTGTCCAAATTAGAATCTCAATATGGCCTAGGCCGTATTAAGATTCCAGTTTGGACTAGACATTTGCTAGACCAAATTGGAATCTTAATATGGACTAGGCCATATTGAGATTCTAGTTTGGACTGGTAAAAGTCTAGTCCAAACTAGAATCTTAATACGGCCTAGGCCATATTGAGATTCTAGTTTGGATTAGACCGATTCCGGATTGGACTGGATTCCAGTCTGGGCTGTGACATATATATATATATATATATATATATATATATATATATATATATATATATATATATATAGGGAGAGAGAGAGAGAGAGAGAGAGAGAGAGAGAGAGAGAGAGAGAGAGAGAGCGAATGCGAATGCGAATGCGAATGCGAACGTTTAATGCATATAGGCCATAGGCATCTTGCACAATGATAATGGGATATATTGGGGACATTGGTGGGGAAGGGAGTGGGTAGATAGCGGGAAAACAACAGCACGTACATACAAAATCACACCTTCTGATATACACATATACGTTCAAAGTAAATAACCTTAGCTCAGATATGATCTCACTCATTCAACATAACTATCCTGATCAAGAAGTTCATCATAACTCCGAATATGAGCGTTCTGACTTGTTCTTATTACAAAAGCTATATATAACTGAATCTATCACTTATTTCAAAGGTAGTTAACTGTTTCCTGTCTACGCTTAAGTGAGTGAAATATGTATTTTGCCACTGCACGAGATAATTGTTTATCTACACCATTCAAAAGAATTTGTAACGGAACATTAAGATAGAGACCAAGAAACCTGTCTCTTAAATCAGTATACAAAGGACATACAAATATAAGATGTTTTTCATCCTCATCCACATTCAAACAATATGGGCAAAATCTTGCGACGGGATTTTCACAATATCTCTCGGTATTGTTTCTTAGAGGGAGTACCCCAAGTCTTGTCTGTGTCAAAGCCACTCTAAAGCAAAAGATGTCCAGAAACTCAAAGTAATGACTAATTCCGAAACCACACTGTGAAGATCTGTACAAGACATATCTATTTTTATCCCTAATTGATTGCAACCATTCTTGAACATACATATCAACTAGCCTTTGTTTGAAAATTGGTAAAAACACTCTTACGTCATCCACACCTTGCCGTAGCCATACATAATTAAATCCGGTGCTCCCTAGAATTTCTCTAATCCCTGTTACCCAGCACCGTATGCCCTGATCATCAAGATTTACTTGCATAAGGTAAGGCTGTTTAGGTAATCTATTCAAGCCCATGTCTAATAATCTAAACCAATATTTCAATGCTTTCATGTATGAATTTATGTATAAGGGATGCCTGCTTAATTCTGAATATACAAGTTTATTAGGTGTTTTAAGTGGAACGCCAAGAAATCTTTTGCAGGCTAATAAGTGTACTTTCTCAATGTGCTCTAAACGTTGCAGACCCCATATTTCCGCTGAGTACAGTAAAATTGGCTGGATTTTGGAATCAAAGATTTTGAAGAATACTTCCCGAGACATTTCTTTGCAATTGTTAAACGCACGGCACAGAAGATAAAGTGCTTTCTTTGCCTTTGTTACCATGTGCTCTATTCCAAGATTCATACTAAGCATGGTAGTAAATGTGAAACCCAAGTAACAGTAGCTGTTGACTGTCTCGATTTCTTCACCATCATAATACCATTTTTCTCGTCTACCTAAATAGCCTCCCTTCCTGAACACCATGACTTTAGTCTTAGATTTGTTAACATCTAATCTTAACCTACAACATGTTTTCAATGAGTTTAGTTGTGCTTGTAGACCACCTGGTGTTATAGAAATTAGAGCTACATCATCTGCAAAGAGCAAAATGAAGATCTCAATAAAACTAGGAAGCAGTTGCAATCCATGGACCCCCGTTTCATTAATGTGGTTGGCCAGTTGGTTAATGAAGAGTGAAAACAGTGTTGGACTCAGTCCACATCCTTGTCTTACACCAACAGGGCAATCAAAAAACTCCGAAAAATCTCCATTGCATCGAACACATGAAATGAGAGAATCATACATGGACTTCAGACAACATAAAAATTTCCCCTGTATCCCTTCATTATGCAGGGATTGTAGTAATTCGTCATTGTGAACTGAATCAAACACTTTTCTGAAATCCACAAAGGTAACATAAAGTTTTTGACCTTTTGAACATAAACATCTCTTGACAATAGTGTATAAATTGAATATTTGATCAACCGTTGAATAATTGTTTCTAAAACCAGCTTGATTTTCAACAATTATATTATTTTCCTCTAGCCATGAATACAGTCTCTGGTTCAGAATTGAAGTAAAGCATTTACAAGTGACATTAATCAAAGATACACCTCTATAATTATCAGGGTCGTCTATATTCACCTTTTTTAAAATAGGCACTACAATGGCTTTCGACCATTCATGTGGATACACACCATTATCAAAACATTTTGTTAAATAACACAGTGAGAAAGTTAACAATAGTTTGACCCGCCGTTTTTAGCATTTCTCCAATAATACCATCTGTGCCACTTGCTTTCCCACATTTAATTTTCTTCAGTGCTTTTTCTACTTCGTGGTACGTAATGACCCGATTCAGAGGATGCTCCTGTCCCTCTTTTATATCTGTTGGGGGATAAGTTTGGTTCACTGTATAACCTTCCTTTAAAGAAACCGTTTTTTTGAAAATGTTCAAACCAATTCTGTGTTGTTTTAGTACCACTCATCCTCATTTCATTCCTCAGTCCCACACATTTGAGACGGTTCCAGAATAAAGCTGAATTTTTTAAGTTAACACTTAGTTTTTCAGCCGTTTGCCTACGGTAACCTCGTTTTTTACATGTCAGTAGTTTCCTGTACATTTTCTGCTTTCAGCATAGGACAATCTCATGTCTTTACATATACATTTTTGGTTAGACTTTCTTAATTTTGTCTGTAACGTCAATTTTCCGTCATGGCATTTACATTTTCCCATCCGTTTGAACTTTCGGAGTACTCGTAAGCGTCTTTTACATTCCTGTTTAGCCTTTTTGCACTCCTCATCAAACCGTTCAGATCTCTGAAAATGCTTCTTAGTAGACACTGTTTTCTGCATACACTTACCAGCTCTAAGCAGATATTGCGTGAACAAATCCATTGCTGAATCAACATCTTCATCAATCTGTTCCATTGCTTCCTTTAACATAGTCATACCTTCGTAGTCTTTAAGACAATCTTTATATTCTTTTTCGTTGTCCACATTCCACACTATTTTTTCTCTACTACTGTCTTTAAGGCAATTAGCATTCTGCATAGTTTTCTCATTCATGACCTTTGTGTACAATGTTAGTTGTACAGGTAGGTGATCTGAGACGATCAACTCTTTTACAATTAATCGTATGTCTGAGAGATGAGAGGGGAAATTACATGACATCAAAAAGTAATCTATCACGCTTGACCCTTTTTCTGACACGTAAGTACAACCAGAGTCACAATTCCATTTTGAGGAACCGTTTACAATAAAACAGTCTGTAATTTTGCACAATTCAACTAGCTGAGTCCCAAAGAGATTCATTTCCATATCATCAGACTTTCTGGCAAAAGTATTTATGTCGGTTGCAGCACTGCTGACCGTCTGCTCAAAAATGTCGTCAATGTAATCAGAATTTCTATCATCGGTGCGAGCGTTTAAATCCCCACATAACAGAATAAGAAAATCGTCGAATTTCTCATACAAATACATAATACATTCATCAAGTACTTCTATACCATCTCCATCAACATTGTTTCTCCAGTAACTGGAATCATATGGTCGAATATAGGTTGAAATGAACATAACATCATAATCACAACCAAACAGCTCTTTTGATATTTTTAACACAACTACATCATCATTTTTAACTTGTATTTGGGAAATGAATTTAGAAAAACACTTTTTGGCACAAACCAAAAATTCCTCCAGAATATCTCCCCTGCTTTGTCAGTTTCTGAGCTTTGGCAATAAAAGAATCATAATCTGAAAAAAAACAATTGAATCAAAATCTTCTGAAATAAAAGTTTCGGTAAACGTAATGAAATCGTGGGTAGTTACAAAGTTAACAAATTCTTGATCATGTAACTTTTCATACAACCCACGCACGTTATAATTCAAAAACGCTGATGGATCTAGACATGTGTTGAGCAGAAAACACATTTGAACTGTTACACAAATAGCTGTTTTCCGGGCATTTGTCCTGTTTAGAAAAAGTACCTATTGTACCCCGTGCCCCTTTCATGTACCCACTTGGATAGCATGATGCCCGGCCTGCTTGTCATTTGTCTTCTAACTGGCATTCAGGTGAGGGAGCCTGTCTCTGTGTGCGTTTGAGAGAGAGAGAGAGAGAGAGAGAGAGAGAGAGAGAGAGAGACAGACAGACAGACAGACAGACAGACAGACAGACAGAGACAGAGACACAGAGAGAGAGAGAGAGAGAGATGTCTAAGCGTGCGTGCATGCTTGTGTGCGTGTGTGCATTTGTATGTGTGTGTGTGTGTGTGTGTGTGTGTGTGTGTGTGTGTGTGTGTGTGTGTGTGTGAGTGTGTGTGTGTGTGTGTGTGTGTGTGTGTGTGTGTGTGTGTGTGTGTGTGTGTGTGTGTGAAGTATACAATCTGTCTTCCTTGAGAAGAAGGAGACTCTCGAAATATGAGAACAGAGTTGTTTACATTGATTGTTTTGTCTTCTCAAATCTCTCTCTCTCTCTCTCTCTCTCTCTCTCTCTCTCTCTCTGTGTGTCTCTGTATATATATATATATATATATATATATATATATATATACATATATTATCAAAATGCCTAAAATGATTTCAAAAGCGCTCGACCCCTTGGGGAGCAACATTTTTTTAAAATCAAGTTTTAAAAGGAATATTAAAATCTAGAATATTGTCTCGAGATCTTGCTCTCGTCAGGATGATGTTTGGGTCACCCACTGCCGGTGTTTTATAGCGTGTGGGGCTCAGTTGTCACTGTTTACACGTGCGGGTTAATTGCACGTTTTTGTTTTGGGTTTTCAGGTAGTTGTTTGGGGTGTGTTCACTAACAACGATTTCCATTTATGCCTGCAGTTGTTTACTATTTCTGTTTTAGTGTTTAGAGTTGCTAAGTGTGCTTTACATAGCATTAGTCATTTTTCAGTTAAACATAAGTTGCATCTTTTTTAAATATTACTGTATGATGATGCCCGTTTATGATTTTCCAGGATATGTTATAGTTTATTTTTGCATCTTTAAGTTTCCAAATGTATTTGCTCAGTTCTGTTTGGTTTTTGTATTTTTCTTTATTGAATGACTGTTTGTGGTTTGCATATCTGGTTTTGAAGTGGTTTTCAGTAATCCCTATATATGTTTCTTTTTCATTTTCTGATGTCACAGTGGCTTGGTATACAATATTGTTGTAGAGGCATTTATCGCTTAAGGGGCACTGCTCTTTTTTGGTGCAATTACAAGATTTCCTTTCTTCACCCTTCTTTGTTGTGTTGGTTTTCATTTTGTTGGATGCATCAATTAGGTTTTTGAGGTTGGGCATACATGAATATGATAGTTTGACGGTGTTTTTGTTGAAGATTTTAGACAGTTTGTGTTCTTTTGGGAACGATGCTGTTAAGATTTTAAAGAATTCTTTCCTTATGTTTGTTTTAAGTTTCCTGTCGTATGGGGGGTTATACCAAATGATTTTCCTTTTCTTATTTTTCTTGCTTTTGTTCATGTTGTTATCAGGGTTGTATTGTAGTTTGTAGTTATAACCACTTTTCTGCAGGGCTTCTTGGTATACTACTGCTGCGTTGTTGAATACACTTTCGTTGCATGACAGATTGGATAGTCTCTTGTTTATGCCATTGGGTATGATCTTTAATACAGATGGTGGATGGTTACTTTTGATGTTTACATAGATAGGTGTGTCATTAGGTTTCTTATATGGTTTATATATGTTATTGTTGAGGTCAAGTGTTATGTCTAAGTAGTTCACTACCTTTTTGTTTGCTTCAATGGTGATTTTTAAGTTAGGATTTTGGAAGATTTTGCATAGTTCTTTTTTCTTGTTTTCAATGGTTCTTGGGTTGTTGGTTAGTGCAGCAAGGCCGTCGTCTCTATATAGTCAGACTTGCTTTCCAACTTTTTTTTTTCTGGATGTTGGACAGCAGGAACAGTCCGACCAATTCGCATGTTTCTGCACCATCATATGATCCCATGGTTACGTCAAATGTTGAGTTTCTGTTCGTTTTCTTGATATCCAGGTTTCATTTTTACTGTGTAGTAACGTTTTTCTTGGTGTGAAGGATGATTTCCATTTCTGACCCTGTTATGTCTGTGTGGTTACTAGCAAATTTCATAGCTTTGGTGAGTAGTTCTTCGTCTATAGATGGGTAGAAGTCTACTATGTCAAATGTGCTGAATACTGTGTTCCTTTGTTTATTGAGTTTTTTTTAACCATTGGATAACTTCATATGTATTCTTCCAGAGGTTGTATTCAGAGTTTGATTTTACGTTTTTCATTACTTTTTCTGGGCTTTCTTACTTATTTTGCCTAGTTCAGATTTAGATGGATGTATTAGTCTACATGTTGGGTTGTTATAAAAGTTGGGCGTATGATCTTTGAGTGATATAAGGGCTTCTTTTGTTGCTGTCGCTTCTACCCTGTCACTGCAGATATGTATGCTTATCTCCCCCTATTTCTTTAATCTAAGAGATAAGAGCAAGCTTTGTTTATAATTGAATATTTCTTGCAGTCATTGCAACACCAAACTGCTCTGTAAGTTGCTGGAATGGTGCTCGGTTACTTATCCTTGGAATTTATTAGTCTGTTATAATTTAGTCCCTTGTGGATTCATTCCAAGAACTGGCCCTCAGCACTTGTGTCTTAAGAGGTTATCTTTTTATATTTTCTACTTTTCCTAAGAAAATGTAGCTTGTTTTGCTCTTTTATGATTTTCTTTTTCTTCTTAGGTGGCACCTTTGGTTGTTTTTTTTTTTTGAAAATTCAACAAATATGCTACGGTATTGCACACCAGCCTTTTTCGGGGATAGCATTCTTCTTAAAACCGAAAAGGCAGAGGAGTCAAGTTACCACTTTCCGTGGTCACTGAGGAGAAACAATCAGGTTTCGAAATACAGGTATCTGACCAGGAGTTATGTGTTAGTGAGTTTTCTCCCCATTAAAGATCGTCTCCCCCACTGGAGACTATAAGCTTGCTGAAGGCTCTTTTTGAGAAGCATTTATTATTCCCCATTCACCCTCCCAAGCACATACTGCTAGTTAGGCAGAATTAACTACCACTGCAGATATGTATGCTTATCTCCCCCTATTTCTTTAATCTAAGACATGAGAGCTAGCTTTGTTTATAATTGAATATTTCTTGCAGTCATTGCAACACCAAACTGCTCTGTAAGTTGCTGGAACGGTGCTCGGTTACTTCTCCTTGGAATTTGTTAGTCTGTTTTATATATATATATATATATATATATATATATATATATACACGCACGCGCGCGTGTTTGTGTGTGTGTGTGTGTGGAGAGAGAGAGAGAGAGAGAGAGAGAGAGAGAGAGAGAGAGAGAGAGCACAAAACAAGCAATGTAAAAAAATACATATGTATATTCCCATATTTCGAAGGTCTCTTCTTCTTCTTCAAGGACGACCAATTGTAATAGTGTTCGTCAAAAAGTGAGTGAGAAGATTGGGTCGATTTTAAAAGAAAAACAAGATGCCAAGCATATAAACGTACTCCCAGTTTATCCTGAATACGCGTGATATATACAATAAAGAGGAAAAACCGTCTTGGGCTGGTGTAACCGTTAGTAATGGCTATTCTGGTAAACATCAGCCATCATCTGTGACCTATAATGAACATACTTACAAATTTTAAGAAAGATCAGCCAAGAACTTTCTGAGATTTTCCATCAAGAAGAAACCATAATGGGCCATTAGTAACAGCTATAACGTTAAACTTAAACATCGGGCATCATCCGTGACCCATAATGAACATACCTACAAATTTTCAGAAATATCGGCCACGTACTTCCTGAGATATTCCATGAAGAAGAAAAACCGTTATGGGCCGTTATAGCCGTTAGTAACGGCTAAACGGTAAACTAAAACATCGGACATCATCCGTGACCCATAGTGAACATACCTATAATTTTTCAGAAAGATCGGCCAAATACTTTCTGAGATATTAGAAACACCGTTATGGGCCGTTACAGCCGTTAGTAACGGCTATAACGGTAAACTAAAACATCGGGCACCATCCGTAATCCATAGTGAACATATCTGCTAATTTTCACCAACATCGGCCGAGTACTTTCGGAGATATTCCATAAAAAATAAAACCGTTACAGGCCGTTACAGCCGTTTGTGACGGATATAACGGTAAACTAAAACATCCGGCATCATCCGTGACCCATAATGAACATACCTGCTAATTTTCACAAAGATCGGCCAAGTACTTTCTCAGATATTCCATGCAGAAGAAAAACCGTTACAGGCCATCACAGCCGTTAGTAACGGCTATAACGGTAAACTAAAACATCGGGCATTATTCGTAACCCATAATGAACATACCTGCTAATTTTCACAAAGATCGGCCGAGTACTTTCTCAGATATTCCATAAAGAAGAAAAACCGTTACAGGCCGTTACAGGCGTTAGTAACGGCTCTAACGGTAAACTAAAACATCGGGCATTATTCGTGACCCATAATGAACATACATACAAATTTTCCGAAAGATCGGCCAAGTACTTTCTGAGATATTCCATAAGAAGGAAAACCGTTACAGGCCGTTACAGCCGTTAGTAACGGCTATAACGGGGTTAACTAAAACATCGGGTATCATCCGCGACCCATACTGAACATACCTGCAATTTTCACAAAGATCGGCCGAGTACTTTCGGAGATATTCCATACAGAAGAAAAATAGTTACAGGCCGTTACAGCCGTTAGTAACGGCTATAACGGTAAACTAAAACATCAGGCATCATCCTTGACCCATAATGAACATACCTACAAATTTTCAGAAAGATAGGCCCAGTAGTTTTGTCTGGAGCGAGTGGAACACATTTTGACCACGGGCGGACAGACACACAGACACACAGACAGACAGACAGACAGACAGACAGACAGACACACACACACACACACACACACACACACACACACACACACACACACACACACACACACACACACACACAACATCTCTTCGTTCCCATTCTAAAGTACTCCCTGTTCTATAAGAACTGGGAGCACACAAAAAATGCGCCATTACAATGATGTTATTGTGAAGTTGATCTTCCCCTTGTCAGGCTAACCTAGCCCTAATTCATATGTGTGTTGTCCTCAATCTGCAAATGACAAATGTGCGTCCTTGTAATAAAGGGAAAGTGTAAATACACACGGTCCTCTGAATGACTATCAAAATTATATATCTGAATGTTCTCAGTACAGCTGCAAAGTAAAACTACCCGCAGTCCTTTGGATACTGTAATTTGTCAAATCGTTGTAGTATTCATCCTTTTGTCTACAGTTAGGCTGTAATGTGGGTGAATCAGTTACTACAAAGATTTGACATATTTTGGACATTTGGGATGGAGAGGGGCAGCTGGTTCCGAACCTTTTCTTTCTTTCTTTTATTCTTTCTTTCTTTCTTTCTTTTTTTCCTTTTTTTTCTCTTTAAACCAACGAGGAAGAGAGGCTACAATGGTAGGGATAATGATGCTACTCCTCAGAACTACCAAATTGCAAACCTCACTGTGTGTGTGTGTGTGTGTGTGTGTGTGTGTGTGTGTGTGT
>CM065738.1:51914267-51916767 GCA_033310375.1 Conus canariensis | reverse complement strand
TTGTAAGTTATGCTCTTCCATGTTATATTATATGAAATACTTTGAGTATAAAAGAGATCTCTGCAAACTGTATGATTAAATCTCGTTGCATAAAATATGACTTTTTTCCCCTGTGTGTTACGTACTTTAAAAGCATGTCTTCTCTTCTTCTTCCTAAAATACTGGTTCACTCAAAATTGAGTAGATCACCAGCGCGCATGTTAAAAAAAAGAAAATGCGAGTCAGCCTGTTGGCCCCTGGAGCAAACTTTGGCAACAAGGGGTCGCACATGAAATTTAAAAGGTTAAAAGCAATGGCTAGGTTCAGGCCTAGGTAACCATAAAATATATGGGGAAGTTAAAATAGAAAAGTCAATCAATATGCAGATCTCAGGATTGTCTTATCAATTTGATTTTTAAAAGGTCCTTAACCTTTTGGGGGCAGTCGTTGATGTTCCTGTATAAGAAAGCTAAGATGTTTGCTTTCTTACATACTAAATTGTAATGTTCTTTCCATTTGAGGCAACTATCTATAATCACGCCTAAATATTTTGCAGCATTGGTTTCTTTAAGAATAGTATTGTGAATGGAGTATCCTGATCTAGTTGGTGAGCGTGTATTACATATACGCAACACTTGGCACTTCTGGGGATGAAATGCCATCTTCCAAGTTCTTTCCCATTCTTGTAAAGCGTTTAGATCTTCTTGTAGAATGCGTGTATCATTCTTGCTTCTGATTGTTCTATATACTAAAAGCCTGCAAAAAGCCTTATAGTAGTTCCAGGACAGAGATTTCTACTTATGTCATTTATATAAATTAAAAAAAAACAAGGGCCCCAGAACAGTTCCCTGTGGTACACCTGACAAGACTGGTTTACAATGGGATGACGACCCTTCCACAATAACTTTCTGCGTTCTCCCAACGAGGAATGATCTAGACCATTTTAGAGAAGAACCGCCAATGCCAGTGTGTTCTAATTTAAGTAGCAGGCCCTCATGGTCAACCTTATCAAAGGCTTTAGAAAAGTCTAATAAAATTGCATCTATTTGTTGTCTGTTGTTAAGACAGTTATTAAAATCATTGAGAGTTGTGATAAGTTGAGTGTCACAACTCCTTCGCGGTCTAAAACCATGCTGGGCGTTATTTAAGAAGTCATATTTGTCAAGATGGTCCATTATGCTACTATATATATTATATGTTCGAGTAATTTTGCTGATATGGATGTAAGAGATACAGGTCTATAGTTCTCTGCTTTAGTTTTGTCACCCTTTTTGAATAAAGGGACAATGCTAGCATCTCGCCACTCATCAGGTATTACTCCCTGGTCCAAAGAAGCTTGGAAAAGTAGTTGGTATACCTCAGTCAGTTCATTGGCACATAATTTTAAGAGCTTGCCAGGAGTGCCATCAGGACCAGTAGCTTTGTTTTCATTGATATTGGTCAGTAACTTAAATACTCCTGCTTTGATTACTTTGATATCTTGCATTTCGGGGAGCTTATCATCATCCTTTAGTCTAACATTAATTAGAGGCTTGGGATTTGAGAAAACCGAACAAAACTGATTGTTTAGTAAAATTGCTTTTCCTTCAGGGTCCGGTATTAGGTTGTTCTGGTTATTTCTCAGGTCTGGAATCCCAATATTGTCCTGTCTCTTACTCCTTATGTAAGACCATAATTTCTTGTTTTGATGATCACCTTCTGAAATCATCGAATTAACATAATTGGGGTGGGCAAGCCTACATTCCCTCTGACACGTTCTCTTAATATGTTTATACCTAATCAGTAATCTTTCTAAATTAGGGTGTAGTTTCAATTTCTTAAAGAACCGATGTTTCCTTCTCAGCCAACGTTTGGTTTTTGTATTAATCCATGGCTGGTGGTTCTTGCTTGAAGTTATTTTAGTTGGTATTTTGTTATCCATAATAAATTCCAGGTTAGTTTTTATGCACTTCCAAAGGTCATTGACATTATCTTTAACACTATGAGACCTCAACAAAAAAATTCGACTGAAATCATGAGTATCCCTTCGTAAGTTTGGTAAGTCCGCTTGGTTCCAGAGTCTGGTGGTACGTTTAGGGGGTTTTCTTCGAAAACGTTGAAAGTTACTCTCTAAGAGAATTATGTCATGATCACCCATGCCTGCAATTAATTCTTGATTGCCTAAAGCGCCTGGACAATTGGTAAAAAGTAAATCCAAGAATGCATTGCCATGTGTTGGTATTTCAACTGACTGCACTAATCCAAGGTCTTTGGTGGTATCGAAAAACTGAGAATTAATGTTTTTATTGTATTGATTACCAAGTATGGCATCTTCATGCCAGTCGATATCAGGTAAGTTGAAGTCTCCACCAATCCATAATATTGCCTTCCTATTGGCCAAAACAATGTTAGAAATGTCTTTGCAAATAGACGAACATACATTTTCCTCTGAGTCTGGAGGTCTGTATACTGATCCAACAATGACAGGTCTCTTATTCTTAAAATTAATCCACAAAATAAACTTTCACTATTTTTGCCTTGA
>CM065738.1:51899267-51904267 GCA_033310375.1 Conus canariensis | reverse complement strand
CATATCTTTCAAAAAGTGGTATACATTGGTCATGGATAACTATATAACTATAAATATACACATTTGTTAACTAATGCTTCGTGACATTGTTTAAGCAGACTGGGTTTTCTGGTTCCTTGTGGCAAATAATTTTGATAAGTACAAAGCAAGTTTAATACACATTCTTGAGTCAGAAAGAAGCAAAGCAAGTTTGAAACCGTTAGGGTGGTTATAATATTTAGGGGGGGGGGGGGGGGGGGATGTACACCTCACGAAGGCTTTTATATTGTGGACATACTAATATAGAATGCAATTCTGATTCAACAACATTTGGACAAAAATGGACAGTCAAGTTTATATTGGAATTTTGAATATTTAGATTTATGGGCATTGAGCTGGGAGACACCTAGTCTTAGTCTAGTTAAATGCTTTCTCAATGCAATAGAGCATAAATAATGGGTGAGACCTTCTAAAGCTCTGAAAGTTGAATGCAACTGGAAATGTTCTTTAGTACGAATGGTAGAATCAAGTTCTTGAACATGACAATCGATCAGTCTCTGCCTAAAGGTGGATATAAACAGTTTACAGTTTTCTACACCTTGGTTCTCCCAAACAATTCCAAAACCATACCTATACAATGTACACATTATATTAGACACCCATATCCTCTTACCATTACAGTGGAGTAAGTATAACATTTCGTAACTTTTCTTAGGAATACGGTCACTTTCCATCTGAATGACTTTAAGCCAATATTTAATACATTTTGTGTATGTTTGGATGTAAAGAGGATATCTATTTGATTCGCAATATATTAGTGCACTCGGGGTTTTAATGCTAATATTTAGAACCCAGAGAGAGAGAGAGAGAGAGAGAGAGAGAGAGAGAGAGAGAGAGAGAGAGAGTGTGTGTGTGTGTGTGTGTGTGTGTGTGTGTGTGTGTTGTGTGTGTGTGTGTGTGTGTGTGTGTGTGTGTGTGTGTGACGAAGAAGATAAAAAAATGGGGGAAGAGGAGGAGGAGGAGCAGAAGAAGAAGAAGAAGAAGAAGAAGAAGAAGAAGAAGGAGGAGAGGAGGAGGAGGAGGAGGAGGAGAAGAAGAAGAAGAAGAAGAAGAAGAAGAAGAAGAAGAAGAAGAAGAAGAAGAAGAAGAAGAAGGGCCTGCTCCCCTGCCAGAAGAATAAAGAAAATCCCGTGCTCTCTAAATGGAGAAAACAGCAAAATGTATCTAAAACTTGTATAAGAAAAAATGGATAATTATAAGCACATGTGAAAATTACATACACCTTAAGCATAGTACGGATGTATATGAAAACAACTGCTCAAAACTAACAAAGTGCAAAAGAGATGAGCATGCGAATCAAGACACATCGTGTTGTTTCTATTAGCCTCATCAACCAACATGGGCCATCTTGTCTGTGCTGTCACCTCGCAAAAATGTGCAGTGAATACAGACAAAAAGGATACATTATTATATAAAACTGAAAATTATGAATTGCAAGCCAAATTGAAAAACGCAACCCCCCCCCCCCCAAAAAAAAAAAAAAAAAAAAAAAAAAAACACGTGGACATCATAGAGTATATCCACCCGTCCATCCACCCACCCACATACCCACACACGCACACACCCACATAGATGAGAGAGAGAGTGGTGACAATTTGTGCAGCAGCGATTTCAAAAAAGGCATACGGATGCACAAATTGTCACAATTGTGACATTTTGTGCAAATTTGTGCAAATTGTGACAATTTGTGCAGTGAATAACAATGGTGACATTTTGTGCGGTAACAGAGGTCATCTATTAGAACTGCTCTTGAGAGAGAGAGAGAGAGAGAGAGAGAGAGAGAGAGAGAGAGAGAGAGAGAGAGTGACAGAGAGAGACAGACAGAGAGAGAAAGAGGGAGACAGAGAGAGTTATAGAAACTGGAAACCTTTGAGGTCACAAACCGTTTCCTTCCCCCTTGGAAAGCTTTTTTTTGTCTCGAAAAGCTTTTCTTGTGAATGTATTCCGATTTGCAAATGCAGTTAGAGAACATCCCTGTGATTTACACGTGGGCCCCAAAAGCTGATTTAGGGTGCCTTTGGAAGAATTTCAGACTGTAACACACCCACCTTCCCCCCTAAGATTAAACGGTAATGCAACGACCTCTGGGGTATTTGGACTCCTGAGTTCCCCAGCTGCTGACCCTCTTTCAGGTCATTCTCCTGAATGTCACGAGCGAACGGGAGCCGTTGAGAAGGTCATTGATTTGACTTATATGTGAAGCCCAGCTATTAGACTTGTGTTTATAATTTGCTGTTTGCTGAGTGGGAGGAATTCGGCAAGATTTCGGTGTGTATTATCTCCCTTCCTTTCCAGGTTGCATTATCCTCACATTCCACAGACACCAATTCAGACAGACAGCAGACGACAGCACCCTCACCCACAGTCACTATAGAGCTGGTCACGTTAATTAAAGAACAAGTGGGGTAACTCTTGTTCCCTTGATGAAAAGAGAACACGCCCATAACTCCAAACGAATGCTGCTTACGAGACCTAATCGCCTAGCAGAAATGACAAGAGAGAGTACACACAGAACAAAGAAAGAGATGGCTACTTGTGTGTTTGTTTGTTTGTTTTATTACTGTTTACTGTCCCCTGCCTTATTGAAGATTTCGTGGTCACGTTAAATTTTAAGAGCTTCAATATTAAGCCTCTTTGTTTAATTCAGGAGCCTATGCCTGTTGAGCCTATGCCTTGAAAATCTCTATGACCCCTCCTTTAGGAATGAGTAGCTAGGAGGGGACATTTACCTTCTTCTTCTTCTTCTTCTTCTTCTTCTTTTCCTTCTTCTCTTCTTCTTCTCTTCTTCCTTCCTCTTCTTCTCTTTCTTCTTCTTCTCTTCTTCTCTCTTCTTCTTCTTCTTCTTCTTCTTCTTTCTTCTTTCTTCTTCTTCTTCTTCTTCTTTCTTCTTCTTCTCTTCTTCTTCTCTCTTCTTCTTCTTCTTCTTCTTCTTCTTCTCTTCTTCTTCTTCTTTCTTTTCTTCTTCTTCTTCTTCTTCTTCTTCTTCTTCTTCTTCTTCTTCTTCTTCTCTTCTTCTTCTTCTTCTTCTTCTTCTTCTTCTTCTTCTTCTTCTTCTCTTCTTCTTCTTCTTCTTCTTCTTCTTCTTCTTCTTCTTTCTTCTTCTCTTCTTCTCTTCTTCTTCTTCTCTTCTTCTCTTTCCTTCTATACTATACACCCCACTACTACTACTACTACTACTACTACTACTACTACTACTACTATACTACTACTAATTTCGTCATTATCATTATCATATTTTTATAGTAGTAGTAGTAGTAGTAGTAGTAGTAGTAGTAGTAGTAGTAGTAGTAGTAGTGTTATTGTTGTTATTGTAGCAGCTGTTATTGTTGCTCTGTATTTGTTATTGTGTGATCGTTGTTGTTTAATGATGATGATGATGATGATGATGATGATGATGATGATGATGATGATGATGATGATGATGATGTCGTCGTCGTCGTCGTCGTCGTCGTCGTCGTCGTCGTCGTCGTCGTCGTCGTCATTATTATCATCGTCGTCAACCTCCAAACTTGCATGCTACAGTTCAGGAAAGACAGTGAACAGGATGGATGGCACAAATGTAAGGAGGTCAGATTTTGTACATGATGTTAACTAATCAGTGGAAGAAGAATGACTGCTAGTCATGGGGAGGTCTTCCAGACATTTGGTTCCTGACAGGCAAAGGTGCACTGACTGATGGATTGAGTAATGCCGTCAGGAAGCACGAGAGACGAGTACAGTAAGAAGAGCGGGCCTGGTGAGATGGAAAGTTTGTAAATTTACAACCCGAAATATAAAAATGCAGTCGAAGCCGTTTATAACGAATCGCCGGTAACATTCAAAATTGCTTCAATATATCCGGCTTTCGTTATTACCGACGCGCCGCTTGTAACGAACTTTTATCTGGTTGCTTCGTTACATCCACAGTGGCGTCTCTCTCTCTCTCTCTCTCTCTCTCTCTCTCTCTCTCTCTCTCTCTCTCTCTCTCTCTCTCTCTCATAAAATACGTGATATATCTGCCTTCCATGTATTTTGCTATAGGAAGTGGTCCACATGGCATTTGAAAGATCATTGTCTCAACATGTAGTAACACACAAATCTGAAAAATGAAACAGCTCCAACAGATAATGGTCTGGTTTTGCTTTTCAGTTCTGACAGTCTTGCCATGTATGCTTCTGTCTACACGTGTTTTATTATTGACCATGATAGTATCTCAAAGTCAGTGTTTGTGTCTAAACTAAGAAAAAGAGAAATTAGCCCAGCCTTGATTGCATTTCTCTTTTCTTATTTGACAGTATTCTGAAATTAAACAGTAAAATGGAATACATAACCCATCTCCAACGGCATAATCAATACATACTACTTGTTGAGACAGTCAACCTTATCAGGAAAATTGGCAGTACTATCGTTTTTCTGTTTGGGATCTTTGGAAATGTTATAATTATTCTGATTATGATTCGTCTTCCTGCGTCAACTTCCAGTGTTTTCTTTCATGTTCTGGTCTGGTTTGACCAGTTGTTTTTGATAAGAGGTCCCTTAGGAAATGTTCTTGTTGGATATTTCAATGTACCATACTTTGCTAATTTGGGTTCCTGGCAGTGCAAGATCATGACCGTGATACGGCCATGAGTACATGGCACCGACTGCGTCTTCGTGGGTGCTGGTGGCGCTCATCATGCTGAGAGCGGCTTCTGTACTGTGGCCACTTCGCGTCAATTCTGTGTGGACTAAAAAAAAGTCTCGAACTACAGCTGGTATATTGATTGTCGTTATTTCTCTCATCAATTGTCACTTTCTCTATGGCGCTGATATAGAAGAGACAAAATGCAAGCCCAGTGTATCTGTATTAGAGAAGTACAATTGGTTTTATGTCACGATTTGGGACTGGATAGACCTGGTACAATATTCTTTCTTACCTTCCACGTTGCTGCTGGTCAGTAAGTACATTCTTCTCTGGACGGTCTTCAAATCAATGAAACCAG
>CM065738.1:51889267-51891767 GCA_033310375.1 Conus canariensis | reverse complement strand
ATGTACATTGTAATTGTATCAGTGGAAAATTGTTCATTAAGGTGGATTACATGTTGAATGTACATTGTGATTGCATCAATGGAAAATTGTTCATGAAGGTGGATTACATGTTGAATGTACATTGTGATTGCATCAATGGAAAATTGTTCATTAAGGTGGATTACATGTTGAATTTACATTGTGATTGTATCAATGGAAAATTGTTCATGAAGGTGGATTACATGTTGAATTTTCATTGTGATTGTATCAATGGGAAAATTGTTCATTAAGGTGGATTACATGTTGAAGTCGATATGTGCAATGCCAAGAAGTGTTTCACTAATGTCAATGCTTAATTTCGGCAACACCCATTGTGTTGTATTTTCTCAGATTGACTTCAGACATTCGCATCAATGCCGCGAATTGGAAATGATGGTTCATGAAAGTTTTCCTCTTTTTTTTTCTTTTTTCTGTGTATTTGCACTTGTGAACTAATTGTTATTATTTCCCTTGGTTCGTTTGTCTTTAAGAATGATTGCTAATTTTTGTTTATTTTGTCAATGATTGACCTGTAATAGATTTGTCTGGGAGCGAAATAATGTAATTAAAATAACTTGAGAAGATAAAGCATGAATAGGTTATGTTTAAAAAATTGTGTAATTATTCAAATATACTTTTTTTTCTGCATACATACATACATACATATATATATATATATATATATATATATATATATATATATATATATATTGTTATATTAAAAGCAAGTTAAAATCAAGCTTCTAAAAACATCTACAAATTTGTTTCACGCTGTGCGGTCGTCAGGATGTGATGAGCTTGTGTTGCCAGTGCCACGTATATATATAGCTAGCTGGTTTGCTGTTGTTTTTTTCCCGTGCTACATGTGTTTCTCAGGTGTTGGTTTTTTTCGCTGATAGGAACTTCCATCTGTGTCTGCAATTGTTAACCATTTCTGTTCTAACATTTAGAGTTGCCAACTGTGGTTTACATAGTATAATGTATTTCTCTGTTAGGCATAGATTGCATTTTTTTGAAATGTTGTTGTATGATGCTGCTCTTTTTAAAATTGTCCAAGATATGTTGTAGTCTATGTTTTTTTCTTTAAGTTTCCAAATGTATTTACTCAATTCTGTTTGGTTTTTGTATCTTTCTTTGTTGAATGATTGTTTATGGTTTGCATATCTAGTTTTGAATTGGTTTTCCGTGATACCTACATATGTTTCTTTTGCGTTCTCTGATGTTACAGTGGCTTGGTACACAATGTTGTTATAAAGGCATTTGTTGCTTAGGGGGCACTGTTCTTTTTTGGTACAGTTACAAGATTTCCTTTCGTTACCCTCCTTTTTTTCTGTGCTGCTTTTCATTTTGTTTGCTGAATCGATGGCATTTTTAAGGTTCGGCATACATGAATATGATAATTTGATGTTGTTTTTGTTGAATATCTTAAATAATTTATGGTCTTTTGGGAAAGATGATGTCAAGATTTTAAAGAATTCTTTCCCTACATTTGTTTTAACTCTTGCATCATATGGGGGATTGTACCATATGATATTCCTTTTCCTGTTCTTTCTGCATCTTTTTGTATCATTGTCTGGATCGTATCTTAGTTTGTAATTGTAGCCACTTGTATGTAACGCCTCTTGGTATTCAGCTGTAGCGTTGTTGAATACTGTTTCGTTACATGACAAATTGGATAGTCTTTTATTTATGCTTTTGGGTATTGTTTTCAGTATGGAGGGTGGGTGATTGCTTTTGATGTTTACATAAACAGGCGTGTCATTTGGTTTCTTGTATGGTTTATATGTGTGTTGGTTGAGGTCTAACGTTATGTCTAAATAGTTCACTATCTTTTTGTTTGCTTCTATTGTGATTTTTAAGTTTTGGTTGTGGAAAATTTTACACAATTCTTTTTTCTTATTTTCAATATTTCTAGGGTTGTCATTCAGAGCGGCAAGGCCGTCATCCCTGTACAGTCCAGTTTGTTTTCCAAGTTTTTTTTTAATATTGGATAACATGAATAGTCCGACAAGCTCGCAAGTCTCGGCACCATCGTATGATCCCATTGTGACATCGAAAGTTGAATTCCTGCTTGTGTTCTTAATCCAGGTTTCATTTTTATTGTGCAGTAAAGTTTTCTTTGTGTGGAAAATGATTTCCATTTCTGACCCTGATATTTCTGTGTACTTGTTGGCAAATTTTATAGCTTTAGTTAGTAGCTTTTCATCTATAGATGGGTAGAAATCTACTATGTCAAATGTTATAAAAACTGTATTTTCTTGTTTATTGAGGTTTTTGAACCATTGTATTACTTCATATGTGTTTTTCCAGAGATTGAGTTCAGTGTTTTCTTTTATGTTTTTTATGGTTTTCTCTAAGATTTTTTTTACTAATTTTCCCTAGTTCAGATTTGGAAGGGTTTATCAGTCTACATGTTGGGTTGTTCAAGAAATTGGGTTTGTGGTCTTTAAGTGTAATAAAGGCTTCTCTAGCTGCTGTGGTC
>CM065738.1:51869267-51879267 GCA_033310375.1 Conus canariensis | reverse complement strand
ACTTCCGGCCCCGGAAGAAGCCAGTGTCAACTTCGTATACGTCATTCAGCGAGGCCTGTGTGTATGGTAACCCCGAGAACCTTGGCGCCAGAGGGGAAGGTAGGGAGGGAATTAGAGTCTGACATGGTAAGTATATTAGCCAAACAGGGAGTATAACACAAACTCCCCATTTTGGCGTCATATACTATACCATGTCAGACCATAGCAGAATTTAAAGGAATCGGAGGAGGGCGAGCGCCCTAATGGTTCTTGGGGTTGACCGATATGGCTGCATTGGTCGCCACAAAGGAAATCCCCTTAGACCCATCAGCTCTGGTCATGCGGATATCCCTCAGGTAAAAATTAATGAAGGGATTTTCCGAACGCCAGTAGGCTGCCTCCAGCAGGTGGCGCACGGGAACAGAGTACTGGAACGCTGTGGAAGTGGCCAGTGCTCTGACCTCGTGGGCCCTGGGTGATAGGACAGGGAGATCCTTGTACGCCTGAGCGTAGGTAGATCTCACCGTCTTGGAGAGCCATCTGGAGATAGTTCCCGCCGAGATATCTCTAGTATTGTTGGGGTTGAGGGAGATACGGAGTCGTCTCTGAGGAGGCGCCTGGGGCGTGTGCGTTCCCAGTAGTACCTGAGACACCTGGAGGGGCAAAGGTCCATGTCTCCATCTTTTTCTCCCTTTCCCAAGATGTCCGTCAGGGAACGGATGACGAGGAAGGGAGAGGGGGTGCCCGGTTCCTGATTCTTGCCAAGAACTCCGGAAGGAACTTGAGAGAGACTGAGCCGTCCCTGTGGAAGGCGATATCTGTGGGGTCACCGCTGAGGGCGTGAATCTCACTTCGTCTTCTGGCCGAGGCCAGGGCGAGGAGAAAGGTGGTCTTAAGGAGAGGAGGTCAAAAGGAATAGAAGCAATGGGTTCAAAAGGGGGTTTTCTGAGGGCATCGAGGACCGTAAAAAGGTCCCAGAGGGGAATGCGCCTAGGGGACTGAGCTTCCCGTAGAGCAACTCCTCTAGACACCTCTCTGAGGAGAAAGTCATTGTCAAAAGAAGGGCCCCCCAGTTGACGAATGGTGGTGCAGATAGCTGATCTGTAGCCCCGAATGGAGCCAGCCGACAGCTTAAGGGAAGAGGATAGGTGGGAGAGAAAATTTCCTATCTGGATGTTGGAGGGGCAGTCATGGGGAACAGAGTTATCTGAGCACCAGGTTATCCATCTCTCCCAACGGTAGTTGTAGAGGGATTCGGTGCTGGCTCTGCGAGATGCCGAGGCGAAGTCCCGTAATCCCTGAGAGGCCCCTGCCCCGGCTAGTGTGTCTAGGACGGACTGGGGTCTCTCCGAGTGGGGGGTAGATGCAGATGTTCGCAGTTGGGCTGGCATAGAAGCCACGCGTGTAGGCGAAGCATCTTGGGATTGGAGCGAGGAAGACCTGACCGGGGTTGTCTCAGCATGTCCCAGCGAGGGCTGAGCCGGAGGGGGGGAACGTGGGTGAGGGACTTGAGGTCCGGGAACCAAGACTGGGTCGGCCACCATGGCGTTACGAGGATCAGCCTGGGTCTTTCCAGCCTTGCCTTTCTGATCACCTTGTGTAGGATGGGGAAGGGGGGAAAGGCATACGTCAGTAGGCCCGTCCAGGGGAGGGATAGTGCGTCGACTGCATCCGCCTGGGGATCTGGAACGGGGGAGACGTACAGGGGCAGGTGATGGTTGAAGCTGGTGGCAAACAGGTCGATCATGGGCACAAACCAATGGTTGCGCGACACCAGCGAAGGAGGGCCTCTGTTCTGAGGGAGAGGCCTATGGAGCGGGACCCTCCCCCTTTGTTGACATAGCAAGCTACCGACGTATTGTCCGTGAGGAGGAGAACAAGTCGGTGCGCGACCTTGTGCTGGAGTTGGGGAAGGGCTAGCCTGACCGCTTCCAGCTCCCAGTCCCCCGAGGCGTGACTGTCCTCCACGTGGGCCCCCCAGCCCAAGTTGGAGGCGTCTGTATAAAGTTCCAGTGGTTGGGTTGGGTTGGGAGGGAGATGGGGACCCCGGTGGAGAGAGAGGCTGGAGTGAGCCGCTCCTCCGTCGCCGAAATGAACCCGTGTCCGAGGGGAATGACCTGGTCCCAGCGGTCGGAGGTCTGTGACAAACGTCGGCGGAACTCCCTCTGAAGTTGGCGTTTGGGGACCCGCCCCAGGGGAATGAGGGGAGACAGGGACTCCATCATTCCTAGGAGGGAGGACAGGGTTCTGGCCGAGGTGTGGGGTGCCTGTGACAGGCAGGAGATGAGGTCCACTATGCGTGCAGGCCTCTCCGGGTCTGCCAGACGAACCGTAGGAATCGTCTGTGGGCCGGGTGAATCAGGATCTGAAAATAGGCGTCCTTCAGGTCTATGGATGTGGCCCAGTCGCGATGATGGATGGAGTCTCGGATCTGGGTGGGGGTCTCCATCTTGAACTTGGTGGGCCTGAGGAACTTGTTGAGGGGCGAAAGATCTAGAATGGGCCTCCATCCTCCCGAGGCTTTTGGGATCACAAAGAGGTGAGAGTAGAAGCCGGGGTTTGGGTGGGAAACCTCCGAGATGGCCCCTCTTTTGAGGAGGTCTTGGACTTCCGTGCGAAGAGCTTCTGCTTTGGCGGGGGAGGGTTCGTTGGGGGAGGGAGGGGGAGATAGCATGAGGGGGGGGACGCTCGTGGGCCCAAGGAAGGCGAAACCCTTCCTGTAGCACCGCCACTATCCAGGGGTGAGGCGCATGCGTCTCCACTGGTGGGCATGCCGGGAGAGGCTGCCCGCCAGGGGGGGCGAGGGTCTGGGCTGGTGGGTGGGGGATAGGGCGAGGGGGGGTGCTACCTGATCTAAGTCCCCCTCGGGCTGTCTCCCTAGTCAGCTCCGGGAGCGTGACTGTTGGCCTAACCGAAAATTTTGCTGATGGGGTTTTGGCTTAGGCCTTGGGAGAAGATTAGGTCGCTTGGCGGGCCGTGCGGTGCGGGAAGGCGATTGTCTGGGATAGGGTCTGTGCCTGGGGAAGGAACGAAGTGGGGGTCTAGCAGGGCGTGGCGGTGGCCTGGGCGCAAAGGACACAGCCTGCTTGCGTTCCTCAACTGCTTGTGCTATGACGTCAGCCGAGTAGTCGCCAAAGAGCGACTGGTCCTGGCCCGGGATGCATCGCAGGGCTGCCTTAAGCGTCGGGGAGAGAGAGGTCCGCGCCAGTATGGCATCTCTCGCGACCAACAAGCAGTTGAAGTGGCTTCTGGCTGCGCTGTCCGCCGCAGCCGAAAGGTGATGCGAAATCCTGTTAACTAGGTGTCGCATGAAAGGATCGCTGAACAAGCGAGGGTCAGGCTCTTGGTGCGCCTCAGAGCCCGAGTCCCCCGGTACTGGGATGGCACCATCGTCCTCCGGCCATAGAGCCTCCGCTCGCTGAAGGGGCATGTCCAAGTAGGTGTGTCCCGCCGTGGTGTGGAGGAAGCCCATCCTGGCTACTCGGTCCCATTCCTTTAGGTTCTTAAAGGAGATGGTGCCGGAAGTAGGGGGGGCAGGTGGGGGATCAACCGACGGTCCGACTGGGAAATGCCCATCTCCCTGGTCACGGGATTGTCCGTAAACAAGGAGGCGACTGAGGGGTTCTTGGGTAGATTGGTCTAGATCTCTGGGCCGGGGGGGGACCGGCGAATTGGGAGAGGGAGAGAACTTCGTCAGCGGGTGCGGCCTCCCTCCTAACGAGGTCTGGTCGCCACCGTTCTATCGTGCGGACATCGTACAATGAGGTGGGGGCTAGCTCCTCGTATCGTCCGCCTCAGGGAGGTACTGGTCCTGAGAGGGTTCATAGCACCCGTCTTCAGGAGGTAAGTCGAGGGGTGCCTGTAGTGTGTCCCCGGTGGCCCTATAATCGGCGGCCGGGACATCGTCCTGCCGATCGGACGGCGCCCGAGGAGGGAGACCAAGGTCGACCCAGGCAAGTGAGGCCGGGTGCCACATTCGACCATGTAGCTGGTCGTGCTGGGTGTTGGCGTTAAGCCACTGGTCTCTCTCGGGGGCATAGAGCCACCGGTCCCCGGGGAGGTAAACGGGCTGTGGCGGCCCTGGGGTGTAGGCAGAAAGTCCCCGGGGACCCGGGTAACCTGAATCACTGTTGGGGGGGTCTTGAGAGGCCGTGGCCTGTCGTCCCCGTCCAGGTCCGTGCACTGCACCATACACGTCCTTGGAATGGGCCTGGGAGGGCCATAATGGTATGGAGGAGGATGCGGAAGTCGAGCCCCCAACCCGCGAAAGTGCGGATTGGTCAGGATGCGGTCCCGTGTTCCTCCCCCTGGAGGAATATGTCAGGTTACCCTTGGTCCCGCTGGTAGATCCTCCCCCCGGAGGAGCGGGACCGCGGACGTTGCCCAAATGGGGATCCGAAAAGGTCGGTTCCCCAACGTCTAATACCCCTAGGGAAGAAGGTGACGTTCGATCGGGGTAGGTCGACCGTCCTTGTGCATGGGCACGGCCGGGCCCATGGCGCGGCGTGCCCGCACGCCCAGGATTATGGACACCACCGAGGTCGTGCGTCGGGGTGACCATAAGGCTGCTTCCGGAGTCGAAGCGCTCCTCGAGCTCAGGTGTTGGCTGCACCTGTGCCCGGTGGGGCCGAGCGCTATGAGTGCACGTATCAATTTGGGGGGAAAAAGAGATACGTGACTCATCAAGGCGAGTGACGGATGGTGATTCCATCCCAGATCCGTCACCCGTGCTGGTCCGCGGCTCGGCAAGGTGCCCCGGGGGCCGAGATTCGCGTGACTCAGCATGATAGTTAGAAGTCTCCGAGCGAGTCCGTAGGCTAGAGGGCAAGCTGGCCGATGGAGAAGGGGTGGGGGAGGGCGAATTCCGTTGGCTAGTCTTTGCTCGGCCGGGCCCCTTGAGGGGAGCCTTGCCCTTAGACTTTCTGGGCAGCACCTTGAGGGGAGCTTTGCCCTTAGACTTTGCAGGCAGATCAAATGAAAGGCATTTTGAAATGGTGGCCGCTTGCCTGTCAGCCTTGGGACGCCGCGGTCGTGCGTCCGTCGGTTTGGTAGACGAGGAAAGATCACGCGTCCCTTCCGCGGAGAAGTCGTCTCTGTCTACCCGAACCGTACGTTCATCAGTGCGAACGGATTGCTCCGAGATGGAATCGACCCGCGGGTTCTCCGGGAAATTGAGCGAACTCCGAGCAGTGGAGTGGCTCGACCCGGCGGTGTCCTTCACCATGTTGGGCACAGGTGGATAGAGCAAACCCGGAACACACGACCGCAAAGAGGAGACAAGGTGGCCGATCGAGAAAATCAATTAATCTCGATCGTCCGTGTGGTGTCGTGCAAAGTGCTCGAGAGATCGACTGAAAACTCGAACTACCCGTACACGCCACCGGTCGTGTGACTGGTATGGCTATTAATAGCAATCTCTACACGTGGAGTATCACTGTGTATAGGTGTGATAGTTCTTGGGCACTAAATCTTAATAAGCAGATCAGTGTCACGCACCCTTACTCGAACACGTTCTACCTGTGAAGGGTAAAGAGTACAGGTGTGATAGTTATTGAGCACTAAACCTTAATAAGCGGAACCAGCACAAAATGCGTGCTGAACCCGAGGCTCGGCAATATGGTGGGGGAACACGACCGGCGAGCGGTGCCGACGATCGCGAGTAACAAAGTCGCGAGAGTGCCGGTAAAAGAGACAAATCTTTTAATAAATACGCTCCCGAGAGTGCCGGTAAAAGAGACAAATCTTTTAATAAATACGCTCCCACCAAGAGCTTCACACGGCAAATTACTCAGGGTCTAGTGCAAGCCGGAACCAGCACAAAATGCGTGCTGAACCCGAGGCTCGGCAATATGGTGGGGGAACACGACCGGCGAGCGGTGCCGACGATCGCGAGTAACAAAGTCGCGAGAGTGCCGGTAAAAGGGACAAATCTTTTAATAAATACGCTCCCACCAAGAGCCTCACACGGCAAAAAAACTCAGGGTCTAGTGCAAGCCACAACTGAATCAAGTATAGAAACAAAACACAGCAATGTTAACACAAAGGCAAGTATAGGCGAGACAGAGCACAAGACTTATCTTGCTTTGACGGCAGGCCGAAGATGAATGACGTATACGAAGTTGACACTGGCTTCTTCCGGGGCCGGAAGTGGGGTGACATCACGTGACTGCACGTGACTGTCTTATGACTGCATTGGCCACGGAAAAATTCGGCCTGACAGAGCTGGCTAACTGCCGTTGAATGCTATGGTCTGACATGGTATAGTATATGACGCCAAAAAGTTTTTATATGCATGATGTGTTGCAGTGTTGACCTTGTGGTAATGCGGATGGAGAGCACGTACTTGTGTGTGTGTGTGTGTGTGTGTGTGTGTGTGTGTGTGTGTGTGTGTGTGTGTGTGTGTGTGTGTGTGTGTGCGTGCGTGCGTGCGTGCGTGCGCGCGCGCGCGTGTGTTTGTGTGTGTGTGTGTGTGTGTGTGTGTGTGTGTGTGTGTGTGTGTGTGTGTGTGTGCGTGTGTGTGTGATTATGTGTGTGTGTTGTGTGTGTGTGTGTGTGTGTGTGTGTGTGTGTGTGTGTGGTGTGTGTGTGTGTGTGTGAGGGGAACCTGTTCTTATACTGCATGTTTTCATCCAAAGTAATTTTCCTTGTAATCTTTTGACCTGTCTTTTCGTCTAGAAATTACTACTTCGTAATTACAGTTTTGTTCATTGATCCTCATGTGGCTGTATGTGTACGTAATCAAGTATTTTACCATCGTTGCTTTTATGTCTTTCTTCAACCTAAAAGAAAATTTATTCACATCAGGGTATGTTAAAAAAGCCCCAAAATTATCTTTTTTACTCTCAAGAAAACTCGTATTGCTATCCATAGTCACACTATCCTTTCCGTCCCTGTATCTGTCCGTCTATTTTTCCATCCGTCCCTCTGTCTGTCTGTCTGCCTGAAAGGGTGTCGATCAGTCAGTTAGTCAGTCTCTCTGTCCATCTGCCTGTCCGTCTCTCTGTCTGCCTGTCTGTCTGTCTCTGTCTCTCTGTCTTCTGTCTGTCTCACTCTCTGTCTCTGTCTCTGTCTCTGTCTCTCTCTCTCTCTCTCTCTCTCTCTCTCTCTCTCTCTCTCTCTCTCTCCTCTCATAAAATACGTGATACATCTGCCTTCTATGTATTTTGCTATAGGAAGTGGTCAGCATAACATTTGAAAGATGTTGTCTCAACACACAAAACTGAAAAATGAAACAGCTGCAACAGATGATGGTCTGGTTTTGCTTTTCAGTTCTGACAGTCTTGCCATCGACGTATCTGTCAACAGGTCTTTTATTGTTGACAATGATGATAATGATGATAATGATAATTCAAAGTCAGTGTTTGTATCTTTACTAAGAAAAGGAGAAATGAACCCAGTCTTCATCATGTTTCTATGTTCTTTTTGAACAGTATTCTGAAAGCAAGCAGTAAAATGGAAAACATAACCCGTCTCCAACGGGATAATCAATTCACACTTCTTGTAGAGACATTCAACTGATTCTGGAAATTGGAACTACTATCGTTCTTCCGTTTGGGATGTTTGGAAATGTAATGATAATTCTGGAAATGTAATGATATTCTGGAAATGTAATGATCATTCTGGTTATGGTTCGTCTTCCTGCGTCCTCTCTCTCTCTCTCTCTCTCTCTCTCTCTCTCTCTCTCTCTCTCTCTCTCTCTCTCTCTCTCTCTCTCTCTCTCTCTCTCTCTCTCTCTCATAAAATACGTGATATATCTGGCTTCTATGTATTTTGCTATAGGAAGTGGTCAGCACTGCATTTGACAGATCATTGTCTTAACATGTAGTAACACGCAAATCTGAAAAATGAAACAGCTGCAACAGATATTGATCTGGTTTTGCTTTTCAGTTCTGACGGTCTTGCCATCTATGCTTCTGTCTACACGTGTTTTATTGTTGACAATAATAGTAACTCAAAGTCAGTGTATGTGTCTAAACTAAGAAAAAGAGAAATGAACTCAGCCTTCATTGTATTTCTGTTTTCTTATTAGACAGTATTCTGAAATTAAACAGTAAAATGGAATACATAACCTATCTCCAACGGTATAATCAATACATTCTACTTGTAGAGACATCCAACCTGATCCTGAAAATTGGCAGTGCTATCGTTCTTCCGTTTGGAATGTTTGGAAATATTATGATAATTCTGATTATGATTCGTATTCCTGCGTCCACGTCCAGTGTTTTCTTTCATGTTCTGGCCTGGTCTGACCAGTTGTTGTTGATACGAGCTCCCTTAAGCAATGTTCTTTTGCATATTTTAATGTACCACACTTTGCTTATTTGGGTTCCTGGCAGTGCAAGATCATAACCGTGATAGAGTACACGGCGCCGACTGTGTCTTCGTGGATGCTGGTGGCACTCACCATGCTGAGAGCAGCTTCTGTACTGTGGCCACTTCGCGTCAATTCTGTGTGGACTAAGAAAAAGTCTCGAACTACAGCTGGTATATTGATTGTCATTATTTCTCTCATCAATTGTCACTTTCTCTATGGCGCTGATATAGAAGAGAAAAAATGCAAGCCCAGTGTATCTGTATTAGAGAAGTACAATTGGTTTTATGTCACGATTTGGGGCTGGATAGACCTGGTACAATATTCTTTCTTACCTTCCACTTTTCTGCTGGTCAGTAACTGTATTCTTCTCTGGACAGTCTTCAAATCAATGAAAACAGACACAGGTAAGCAAACCACCCAGGATTCCAGCAGCGGAAAGTGTCTTCATTAACTGTGACCTTGATTGCTACGAGTCTTTCATTTTTCATCCTGACAATGCCAAACCAAACTGTTGTAATTGTGAGAGCATATATTGAATTTGACGACGTGATTATGTACGGATATTTCAAGATCCTTTCTATTTGCTCCCTTGTGATGGTATTCGCCAATAGTGCCGTCAACTTCTACTTGTATTGTTTAACTGGGAGCAAGTTCAAAGCAGAATTTCGGAAAATAGCATCAGAGTTTTGTAGCCTGTTCTCTAAGATCAAAGTGTCCGTTATGAGCACACGTACACCAGGTCAATGACGATGACGTCATGTTTGTTACTGATGTGTGCACATTAATTAAAGGAGATTGTAGTGGTAGTGGTGGTGAAAGTTACCAGGCTGTCCAATTCTGAATGGTGACAATACAACTGCAATGGTTTCTATGCAGGGTACTAAAATGTACGATAATTTTAAATCGAAAATTGTGCAGGATCTCTAGTAACGTTTATGTTGCTTAAATCTATATACAAGTTATCCAAGGTATGTAAAACTAGCAAATGAACTGACTGACTAAATGGGTGAGTAGTACAAGATAAGAAGGAAGGATGGACTTAATGGACAAGAAAATAAAATAAAAACGGAATCTTTCAACACAAGTAAGTTCAGATTGTAATCCCACTTGATACAGTAATATCCACAGTCTTTGAGGGAAGAGTCCGATCTATGTCTAGAAAGACTCGAAAGAAACGTTACGGTTGTTTACAATAATGTTCCCTGCGCCCACACACACACACACACACACACACACACACACACACACACACACACACACACCACGCGCGCGCGCGCAGCGCGCGCGGCGCGCACACCACACATATACCTAAAAAAAAAAAAAAAAAAAAAGGGATGGGGTGGTTGGGGGAGGGGGGTTACAATGGGGAATTTGTACATTTGTACATTTACCCATTTATTCCCCATGGTAACCTCCCCCCCCCCCCGCCCCATCCCTTTTTTTTATAGGTATGTGTGGTTGTGTGTGTGCTTATTGGCGTGTGTATGTGTGCGTGCGTGCTTGTTCGTGCGCGCGCACACACTTGTATGTATGTGTGTGTGTGGTTGTGTTGTGTGTGTGTGGTGTGTGTGTGTGTGTGTGTGGTGTGTGTGTGTGTGTGTGTGGTTGTGCCCCCGGGCAAGTGCTTTTTTTTGTGGGGGGGGGGGGGGGTGAGCCTTGCAGCTCTTGGCTGCGTCTGGCTAGTGGGTTTTTCTCGGTGTTCTCCCG
>CM065738.1:51861767-51864267 GCA_033310375.1 Conus canariensis | reverse complement strand
AATGGGCATTTTGGGAGCACACGTGACATGATCAAATACTTCTCCCATCCGTCACCCCTAAAGACAACACCCCATAACAGCCCTTGTCAATTAGACTGTATTTGTAAGCGCTTAGGGCTTATGATATAAGATTAAGCGCCATACATAATCATTATCATTATTATCCTTATTAGAGTATTCACTAGAACAGAAACTGTCATCCACTACAATTCTACACAGTAAAAGGGCTATAGGATTCAAACTAAGGCTGGTATAAATGTTCTCCCATACCAGACAACAGATGCAGGACAAAACGTCAGACTTGTCAATCTTTGCAGCAAAGATCGACCTTACCAAAATACTAAAAATTAATGCAGTCTCTCCAGACCTTGTGATGCTAGATGGAGTCCCATTGGAAGAAGTCAGCAGCTTCACCTATCTGGGCAGTGTAGTCAATCAGCAAGGGGGAACTGATGCCGACGTGAAAACCAGCATAGAAAAAAGCAAGAGCAGCAGCCTTCATCACCCTAAAAAAAAAACATTGGAAATCTCGACTGATCACTTCCAGGACGAAAATCTGCCTCTTCAATTCAAACATCAAATCTGTCCTCTTGTATGGATCAGAGACCTGGCGAACCACAAAGACCACCATTCAAAAAGTGTAGACGTTCGTTAACAGCTGCCTACGAAAGATCCCCACATCCACTGGCCTGAGACAATCAGCACGAAAGAAATCTGGGAAAGAAGTAACTAACTGCCAATAGAGTAAAACATCCGTAAAAGAAATGGCGGTGGATAGGACACACGCTCCACAAGTCCCCGGGCAACACCACCAGAAAAGCCGACTGGAATCCTCAAGGCAAAAGGAAGCAAGGAAGACCAAGAAACACTTGGAGGCGGGACCTGGAAGCGGACACCAGGCAGATGGGATACAGCTGGGGCAAAATAGAAAAGATTGTCCAGGAGTGTGGTCGTTGGCGTGCAGTTGTTGATGGCCTGTGTTCTGGCAAGAGCAATAAACCTACGTAAATAAGTAATAATTGACTCTATCTACCACACCATATGATTCAAATTAACGCTGGTATAAGTGACTATCTACCATACCATTTGATTCAAATTAACGCTGGTATAAATGACTCTATCTGCTGCACCATATGATTCAAATTAACGCCGGTATGAATAAATCTGTCTACCACACCATATGATTCAAATCAACGCTGGTATAAATGACTATCTATCACACCATATGATTCATATTAACGCTGGTAAAAATAACTCCATCTACTACACCATATGATTCAATTAACGCTGGTACATGACTCTGTTACCACACTGAAGGAAAGAAAACATGTTAAGATGTCAAACCTCAGCTTGAGAAAATATTGACCATGTCACATTAACGCCGGTATAAATGACTCCATCTACCACACCATATGATTCATATTAACGATGGTAAAAATAACTCCATCTACTACACCATATGATTCAAATTAACGCCGGTATACATGGCTCTGTTTACCACACTGAAGGAAAAAAAAACATGTTAAGCATGTCAAAACTCAGCTTGAGAAAATATTGACCATGTCAGCCGGCTACGGTGGACAGAGGCTGACAGAAGGTGTGTGTGTGTGTGTGGGGGGGGGGGGGGGCAGAAAGGGAGAAGTGTTTAAAAGAGAGCTACGCCACGTGTAGCCAGTGCAGGCATACAAGGGCTGACACACAAAGCGCCAGATCTTCCATTTCTTCACTGTTCTTTATGTTTTCTTTCAGCTGACTAACACAGCTGGTACTAACTTAAAAAAAAAAAAAAAAAAAAAAAAAAATATATATATATATATATTATATAATATATATATATCGAGTGATCCACGCCTCCCAGGCACACACTATCTGGCAGCAACAGTACTCACAGAAAAGAGCACAGAACACTCAGGTACACTGTGCACTGATGTGACGTACGTAGCTACCAGTGCAACTATTTTTTCCCGTGCTTTTTCGCGAATACAGATCAGTTTGGTTGTAATATGCCCTTCTGTTAAACTCACAGAATTGACCACGGAACTAACTATTTAAAAAAAAAAAAGATATCGAGTGATCCACGCCTCCCGGACACACACTGTCTGGCAGAAACAGTACTCACAGAAAAAGGCACAGAATACATATGTAAGAGAAAGTTAGTACATTTAGCAGTCGAATCGCAAGTTGAATTGTCTTTTAATGTATGAAGAAATTGACCATGACAGGCATAGGCTCTTCAGTCTAACAAACATATCACAGGTATAGGCTCTTTTCAGTCTAACAGTCCTATCACAGGCATAGCCTCTTCAGTATACCAGTCATATCACAGGCATAGTCTCTTCAATTAACAGTCATATCACAGGCATAGGCTCCACAATTAACAGTCCTATCACAGGCATAGGCTCTTCAATTAACAGTCCTATCACAGGCATAGGCTCCACAATTAACAGTCCTATCACAGGCATAGGCTCTTCAATTAACAGTCATATCACAGGCATAGGCT
>CM065738.1:51836767-51844267 GCA_033310375.1 Conus canariensis | reverse complement strand
AACGAATGCTTTACATATGCTGGTGAATGTATGAAAACAACTATACATGTTGGGTCAGAAAAGAGAAAAAGATGGTACGATCTTGAATGTAAACAGACTAGGACTCTTTTGCGCAGGAAACTGCACCAGTTCGGCAGATCTCACCTCGATACCGACAGAATAGTTTATTCCGAGAAAAGAAGGCAGTACAAAGAGCTACTTGAATGTAAAAAGAAATCTTACAAGGAAATGTTTTGCATTTCTTGCACGACAATTTGAATAATCCAAGAAAGTTCTGAAATACAGTCCGTTCTGCATCACCCTCAGTTAGTGGACAAAACACAATAACTAAAACTGAATGGTTCGAGCATTTCACCAATGTTTTCAACGCCAGTGACAATGACCGTAGCGATGATGGTAGCATTGAGGGTAATGAAGATGCTAATTTTGATGCTCATGATGCAGCCCAAGTCACATTTAACTGTGATACCTGAATGAGGCAATCACTACAGGAGAAATTCGGGAGGTAGTACGAGCACTCAAAAGCCGAAAAGCTGCAGGTCTGGATGGTCTCACAGGAGATTTTTTATAAAAATGGTATAGAACATATTTTGCCTTTCCTATTGAAATTATTTAACTACCTGTTTGATCATGGATTGTTTCCAGATGAATGGTCTTTGTCAATCATCCAGCCTCTGCATAAAAAGGGTGACTTACATATTCCTGACAATTATCAAGGAATCTCGCTTCTTAATATTTGTAGTAAACTGTACAGTTTTATATTAAACAAACGTATCTCAAGATGGATTGATGTAAATGGTATTTTTTGCAAGGAGCAAGCTGGGTTTAGGGAAGGTTATTCCACAGCAGACTATGTTTTCCACTATGTTCGCTATGGCTCAAAAGCAACTTTTGAGGCATAGAAAACTTTACGTGGCATTTATAGATTTCCGCAAAGCTTTCGACACTATGTGCAGAGGGAAATTATGGGCTGTTTTACGCAAGTCTGGATTGCAAGGCAAGATATTTAATGCTTTAACTCTCTTGTCACGAACAGACGCTATAGCGTTTTCCAAAGACGCAACGCTTCAGTACGAACGAACGCTATCGAGGTTTCGGCCTTCAACAATTTTTCATGCGGTGGTAGCGTGATCAGTACACGGCAACAAGATATAGATAGTATCGTCAGCATTCCTTCTTTCGTCTGCACAGTGGTTTCGCAGCACACCATGACACACTTCGGCTCAGTAGCTGATTGACCAGACCAACCCACCTGACTTACTAATCTGCATAGAAACATGGCGTCTCAAACAAGTTTTTCTGCGAATGTGTCGGAGCAAAGTCGAGCCCGTCGGCAACGTTTTAGCATTACTGAAATTATTGAAATGCTATAAACGGAAGGTTCAGACATTGAAGTAGAGGATGACGAAGCTGATGAAAGTGATTCCAGTGAAGATTTCGAGAAGAGGAAATTGACACTGACTCGTCTGTGGAGCTCAGTGATGATGAAGGTGAGGGTGGGCCACTTCGCCACGCCACGTTTGCGTGCCGTGAAAGACTGGGGATTTGAGTGAGCAAGAGTTCATTGGCTTTCCTTTACGCGACTGGCGCGAAGATTCAAGTTTTTTTTCCGACAGTGCCTCCTTTTTCGGGTACTTCTGGCCTTTGTGTGTCAGCAGAGTGCCACGCCCCCATTTTTGCATTATTCCAAGTTAGCTTGTGCATAGCAGGCATGTGATTTATCTATCTTATTTAGTTTCCTGGAGTGTATCTACCTTTTTTCAACTCATTTAGTGTATTTACTGATTTTTTCTGCTGAATGTGAAGCCAGGGACCCACTGACTCTGTGCAAGAGTGTTGTGATGCACCTGAAAAAAACTGGGCATTTTTTTCAGCCTCAAGCATAAGAAATCGTATGAAAGTGGGAAGTTTATTCTTTTGTATTCTACTAACACAGTTTATGAATAACACTTTCTGAAAATTTCGTTGAGTTATCTCTTGTTTTGTATTTTTGGTGATTTTTTTTACTAACCATAACAAATGGCCCGTCCACAGGGAAAAACAAGGGACAGAACTGTCCGTCCTAAGTGAGTTAAGATCGATTTGTCATGTCGTTAAAGCAACGGTACGTGTTCATGGTGAATTAACTGATGTATTTATGTGCCCGCGAGGCTTGAAGCAGGGAGAGGTGTGTTTACCAGTTCTTTTCTCCTTATTCATATATGAGCTCACAAAAGACGTAGTTAATTTTGGCCGGCATGGTATCCAGTTGTCCCCAGACTTTATCCAAATATTGATACTGTTATTTGCTGATGACGTGGCATTAACATCTGACAGCATCATTGGCCTTCAGACACAGCTGAATATCCTGTCTGATGTAGCAGAACGCCTGGGTCTTATTGTAAATATGGAAAAATCAAATGTTGTTATTTTTCGTAATGGCGGACACTGGGTGGCGAATGAAAAATGGTGGTTTAATGGAAATGAACTTAAAATTGTGAACATGTACAAGTACCTGGGCATTTATTTGTCAACAAGATTAAGTTTTGTGTATGCAATGTCTGATCTTGCAGAAAGAGCCAAGAAGGGAACAGTGGCATTGATAAGAATGTTGTGGTCCATTGGTGAACACTCACCTAAGATCTTTTTTAAGCTTTTTGATAGCCAAATACAGCCGATCCTGACTTATGGATCTGAAATATGGGGTTTAGTTGAAAATCAAGAATTAATCGAGAAGGTCCACTTGTTTGCATTAAAACGATTGATGGGTGTTAACCCAAAATCGCCTAAACATTTTATATGCGGCGAAACAGGCAGATACCCCCTATATGTTACAACGAATTTGAAATGTATAAAGTTCAGGTTACGCCTTGTTTACATGAATGACAATAGATATCCAAAGAAAGCTTACCATATGCTACTCAGCCTGCAGAGTCAAAACTATCAAACTTGGGCATGTAAAATTAGAAACGTTTTTGTATAGACGGGTTTGGAGTAGTCTGGGAAGCTCAAGGGGTCGGAAATATGAGTGTGTTTATGGCAACTTTTAAACAGAGACTTGTAGATTGTTTTCAACAGGATTGGCATGCGAAATTGGAGTCATATACTTTCTATGATGTTTATGCATCTTTCAGACAATCCCTGTCAATTAGTACTCATTTATATCAAATTATGAACATCAGGGTGCGTAACACGCTTTCCAGGTTTAGAATTGGGATGCCCCCATTGAATTGTCATTTTATGCAGTACAAAGTTGGCTCGAGCAGAGACGTTAACTGTCCATTTTGTACCAATGTGCCAGAGACAGAAGTGCATTTTTTGCTTGTTTGTCATACATATGAAACTATTCGGAAAGAACTGATCCCCCAAAAAGTACTACATCCGTCCATCTATGTTTAAATGTGTATTGCTACTCTCCTGTAATAACGAAATAATTGTAAGAAAAATGGCCTTATTTATTTTCAAAGCCTTAAAATTGAGACAAGAAAGAATGAATGTGGTTACATGCTGTTAATACTGTGTTTCATTAACCTCACTCCATTGTTTGGGCGATTGGCCTGACAATTAAACATTCGTGACTCACCAGCCGCCGTGGCGAAGTGGTCAGCGTCGCGGACTCCCGGCTGGGAGGTCGTGGGTTCGAATCCCATCAGAAGTCATGTGGGTTTTTCTGCCCCGACCGGCTCCTACCCAGAGTTGAGTTGCTGCGGACTCAGTTGGGAAGACTGGGACCACACAGTCGAGTTTCATCCACTTAATGGATGCGTTTCTGAGAGTGTTGCTCAAATTTCCTGACCAACACTGCAGGTGCCTGTATCTCTCGGGCCTGGTTGACGCCGGGATATATTATGAAAGGAAGCGTAGAGTACAGCCCTGTCATGTAGTCTCAGACCGAAATGGAAATCCGTAGCATCATCTTAATCATCCTCATTCTCATCGATCAGCATAAAAAAAAAAATGTCTCAAATTCTGTGGCCCTTCATGCCCTGCTCTCATGGTGACCTCAATTTCGTTGTCCTCTCCACGTCTGTGGCCTTGGTTTGGTTCCGTCGGGGTCACCGGTATCGGCGAGTCCATGGGAGCTGTCGTTGGACGGACGTGGTGGCGCCCTCCGGAGGGAGAGCTCGCTCGCGCCGGCTCCGCGACTAAGCAATTATTGTCGTCAGTAGGGGGCTAAGTAGGTGGTGTCCTGCGTATGTTAGATCAGAACAGGCGCCACTGAACACCACCGAAGTGACTCGTCAGCGGTGCAGTGTCTCCTCCGGTGGGTTGCCTCTTGACGGCTTGACATTGACTGCTCCCTGTGACTTGCCGGTGCCGGGGCTGCGGCGGGGCCGACTGGGCTGTGGCTGTGGACGGGGTGTCGGAATGAGCGGCGTGGGTGCACTGCCTCTGAGGTGGCGCAGAGGTTGGGACAGCCAAAAAAAAAAAAAAAAAAAAAAAAAAAAAGTTAAAAAAAAAAAAAAAAACATTCGTGACTCGTGACTCGTCTTCTGTCTGTCTGTCTGTTGTCTGTCTGTCTCTTCCTCTCTCTCTCTCTCTCTCTCTCTCTCTCTCTCTCTCTCTCTCTCTCTCTCGTGTGTGTGTGTGAGAGAGAGACAGAGACAGAGAGAGAGAGAGGAGAGAGAGAGAGAGAGAGAGAGAGAGGAGATGGATAGCTTTGGACCTAAACTCAGTCTTTCAAGGTTAGTCTTCTCAATCTTGTTCTCATCTCTCTCACGATAATGTGTGACGAGATTATCTCCCTTTTGACCATTAACGTCGCTTCTGTAAAGCTGCCTTCATGTGCACAATCATGACATAACTCACACTATTTACTGTTTGCAGAGGATTCTCTGAAAATACAGCTTGCAAAAAGAGTACCGTTCTTACACCACACCCTGGGACTCATGTTTGTATGTCATGCACCAGCTTTGAATTTTCTTAACACACTTTCCCTGCCATATTATAAAAGCTTTTCTTTATTGCTGAGTGCTGAGGCCAAATTACAGTAGGTTCACTCATCTGTTCACCACTCATTCATTTATTGAGATATCTGTTAGATTTTTGGATGCTTTTTTTTTCTTGTATCCAGTGCTATGATGTGGAATCATAATAATTTGATCTTGCTGGTCATTAGTAGGATATATAACCAACGGTTTTTTTCATAACACCCCGTAGTAGACACAGTTACGGGCGCACAAAATCATGAAAACGATCCTTTAATAGACAGGGTGCACGCAGGAAAGAGGTTTTAAAGACAGATCCAGCTGATCATGTTTCAAAATAAAAAAAATTGTACGTGTATTAAGGCAAAGCTAAAATCAATGCTTTGAGTGTTTGCCAGTTGCTCTTTAATATGATCGTCCTCACGTGGGGCGAAAGTTTTCATGCACATGATGTGCTGCAGTGTTGACATTGTGGTAATGTGGGTGGGGAGTATGCACTTGTGTGTGTGTGTGTGTGTGTGTGTGTGTGTGTGTGTGTGTGTGTGTGTGTGTGTGTGTGTGCGTTTGTGCGTGCGTGCGTGCGTGTGTGTTTATATCTGTGTGTGTGTGTGTGTGTGTGTGTGTGTGTGTGTGTGTGTGTGTGCGTGCGCGCGCACGCGCGCGCGCGCGCTCGCGCGAGTGTGTGTGTGTATGTGTGTGTGTGTGTGTGTGTGTGTGTGTGTGAGTGTGTGTGTGTGTGTGTGTGTGCGTGCGTGTGTGTGTGTGTGTGTGTGTGTGTGTGTGTGTGTGTGTGTGGTTTGTTTGTTTGTTTCTTTTTTTTTTTTTTTTTTTTTTTTTTGGGGGGGGGGGGGGGGGACTTGTTCTTATGCTGCATGTTTTCATTCACAGTAATTTTCCTTGTAATCTTGTGATCTGTCTTTTCGTGTATAAACTACCACTTCGTAATTTTTTTGTTGTTTTTGTTTTTGATTTTTGTTTAATGATCCCTATGGTGTTGTATTTGTATGTAATCAAGTATTTTATCACCGTTGCTTTTATGTCTTTCTTCAGCTTAAAAGAAAATCTATTCACATCAGAGTACGGTTAAAAGTCCTAAGATTACCTATTTTACCCTCAAGAAAACAGTCGTATTGCTGTCCATATTCAGACTATCCTTTCCCTCCCTGTCTCTGTCCGTCTATCCGTCCACCCGTCCCTCTGTCTGGCTGTTTGCCTGACTGAGTGTCAATCAGGCAGTTGGTTAGTCAGGCAGTCTATCTGTCAATCTGTCTGTCCGAATGTCTGTCTGTCTGTGTCTGTCTGTTTGTCTGTCTGTCTGCCTCTCTCTCTCTCTCTCTCTCTCTCTCTCTCTCTCTCTCTCTCTCTCTCTCTCTCATGAAATACGTGATATATCAGCCTTCTATGTACCTTGCTATATGAAGTGGTCCACGTGGCATTTGGAAGATCAGTGTCTCAACACACAAAACTGAAATATGAAACAGCTGCAACAGATGGTCTGGTTTTGCTTTTCAGTTGTGACAGTCTTGCCATCGACGCTTCCGCCTACATTTCTTTTATTGTTGACAATGGTAATAATTCAAAGTCCGTGTTCGTGGTTCAACTAAGAAAAGGAGAAATGAACCCAGTCTCCATCACGCTTCTATGTTCTTTTAGAACAGTATTCTGAAAGTAAGCAGTAAAATGGAAACATAACCCATCTCCAACGGGATAATCAATTCACACTCCTTGTAGAGACATTCATCCTGATCCTGGAGATTGGCAATACTATCGTTCTTCCGTTTGGGATGTTTGGGAATGTAATGACAATTCTGGTTATGGTTCGTCTTCCTGCGTCCTCTCTCCTCTCTCTCTCCTCTCTCTCTTCTCTCCTCTCTCTCTCTCTCTCTCTCTCTCTCTCTCTCTTCTCATAAAATACGTGACATAGCTGCCTTCTATGTATTTTGCTATAGGAAGTGGTCCACATGGCATTTGGAAGATCATTGTCTTAACATGTAGTAACACACAAATCTGAAAAATGGAACTGCTGCAACAGATAATGGTCTGGTTTTGCTTTTCAGTTCTGACAGTCTTGCCATTTATCCTTCTGTCTACACGTGTTTTATTGTTGACAATGATAGTAACTCAAAGTCAGTGTATGTGTCTAAACTAAGAAAAAGAGAAATGAGCCCAGCCTTGATTGTATTTCTGTTTTCTTATTAGACAGTATTCTGAAATTAAACAGTAAAATGGAAAACATAACCCATCTCCAACGGTATAATCGATACACACTACATGGAGAGACAGCCTACCTGATCCAGACAATTGGCAGTGCTATCGTTTTTCTGTTTGGGTTGTTTGGAAATGTTATGATAATTCTGATTATGATTCGTCTTCCTGCGTCCACTTCCAGTGTTTTCTTTCATGTTCTGGCCTGGTCTGACCAGTTGTTTTTGATAAGAGGTCCCTTAAGCAATGTCCTTGTATATTTTAATGTACCATACTTTGTTAATTTGGGTTCCTGGCAGTGCAAGATGATAACCGTGATCGAGTACACGGCGCCGACTGTGTCTTCGTGGATGCTGGTGGCACTCACCATGCTGAGAGCAGCTTCTGT
>CM065738.1:51824267-51831767 GCA_033310375.1 Conus canariensis | reverse complement strand
CATGATCACATTCAAACGTGACAAAAACCTCAAAGACCTCCTCGTGCGGTCCAATTTGAACAGAACCACAGCTACACCACCAGGTACTCACCCCTGCTCTAAACCCAACTGCAAAATCTGCCCCTCACCAAACCAGACACCATCTTACAGGGCCCCAAAGACTCCTTCACAGTCAAACGCACATTCTCATGTCAGAGCCGCAACATTATATATGCCATCCACTGCCAGCTGTGTGGCAAGATCTACATAGGGGAAACATCACGCACACTTGAAACACGCATCACTGAACACCTGGCTGATATCCGCCACCACCGACCCAAACCCGTCGCCCTACACTTCAACCACACCCAACACAACATCAACCATGTCAAAGTCATGGCACTCTGGCAGTCACAGAGTGACAGCTTTGAACGCACAACTCAAGAATCCCATCCATTGCCAAACTGGCACACTACACCCCCAAGGCATCAATATCCAACAATAACCTACGCACATACCCACCACTTCTACATCATTGGCAATATCCCCCACCAACACACACACATACACATATACACACACCACCACCATATCCCCTTCACTCACTACATACAGTAGTTACAGTCACCCTCCACCTATTTAATCTTAATTTTGCTTTATCTTTCCCCTTACAACTCCCCCCCCCCCCCCCACTTCTAATTTATGTATTTATCAAGGTTTGTTTGTTGTTTTTTTGTTTTTGTTTTGTTCAATTAATTTATTTCATTTCATGTTGTTCATTTACTTACACACACACACACACACACACACACACACACACACACACACACACACACACACACACACACACACCACACACACAGCCCCCCCCCCCATTTCACATACCTAATCTACAGCCACCCTCCTTCACCTTTCACATTCCACCACACCCTATGCATGTTCTATACCAATGAACTACCTACCCTCTGATCTACCCCCTACTCCACCCCCCCCCCACACACACACACAAAATATCCCCCCCCCTTTCCCCCTCCCCCCAAAAAAACAACAACAAACAAACAAAAAAAAAAAAAACAAACAACCCCCCCCCCCAAAAAAAAAAAAAAAAAAAAAAAAACCTATCAGAAGGGTAGGCCCAGTAGTCGACCCTCCCACCTCCAAACTCCCCCCCCCCTGTAACACCCCCCCTCCCCCCGCTCTTTCCCTTGACCCCCCCCAACCCCACCCCACCCCCACCCCACCCCCCGTATCACCAGCATCCCAACCCAAGTACATGATTACACCGGTCCCTCACTGCAACAACAACCCACTATATATTCCACAAAATCACACACCCACCCACACCACATTAACTTGCAGTAACCCCCACCCCCCTTTCCTTTCTTTTTTTTTTTTTTTTTCACTGACCACTTCCTTTCCTTTGTCCCCATTGTATCTTGTATCTCATGATCACCCCTAGACATACAGGTATGCTTGGATGCATGTACATGTGTTTGTCGGGTGTGTGTGTGTGTGTGTGTGTGTGTGTGTGTGTGTGTGTGTGTGTGTGTGTGTGTGTGTGTGTGTGGTGTGTCCCCCTTTTTTTTTTCTCCCAACATTCCCATATATGACCACCATCATCATTACATTATTACCACCACTCATAAGATATAAGATGTCCTATGTATAACATTTTTTTTTAACTCAACTGGCATTATCATGCCAATGCCATCATGCTATTTCACTTATGGCAATGGACAACATCCTATAGCACTGTTTATCCCACTCAAGACAATGACCAATTATCCATTATTCTTCATCCCTTTTTTTTTTTTTTTTTGACATGTGTGTATATGTTTGCATATGTGTGTGTGTGTGTGTGTGGATGTGCCTGTGTACATATGTACCTGCCCATATACAATGTGTGCGTGCATGTATTACGCATGCCCGTGTGTGTGTGAGACGGTGATAATTTCATCTATAGATACAACCTTTACCACCAACCGAGTAATTTATCATTCCCCCCCCCCCCCCCCAAAGTTGCTGTTGTTGTTGTTGGTGGTGGTGGTGGTGGTGTTGTTGTTGTTTGTTTTTTTTTAAACTCAACTGGCATTATCATGCCAATGCCATCATGCTATTTCACTTATGGCAATGAACAACATCCTATAGCACTGTTTACCCCACTCAAGACAATGACCAATTATCCATTATTCTTCATCCCTTTTTTTTTTCTTTTTTTTTTCAACTGGCATTACTACATCAATGCCATGACATCATTTCACTTATAACGACTGCCACCCCCCTACAGTACTGTAGATCTCATCACAGCTATCAACATCCATCAGTCTTTATAATCATTTCCTTTACTCCCCCACTGGCATTATCACACTTACTAATGCACTCTCCTACTCCTTTTACAAAAATGACCATCATCATACACCACTATGACCATACCTACACCTTTACCATCATCATCATCCACCCATCTTTAAACACCTGCCCCATTCCCCCACCGGCACTTTACACCATGCCACAACATCATCCCACTTATACCAACAATTATCATCATCCTACAGTATCTCCAATGAAACATGACCATCACCCACCAGTCATCTACCCCAACCCCCCTCCACCCACTTTCTCAACCTGCAATATTATACCAATGCCACCTTATTATTCCACTTACCTCAGTGACTATCATCCTACAGTACCATTGATCTCACCCATGCCAGTGAGCATCACCCACAGGTCATTGGTATTTTCCTATGCCCCCCCCCACCTTGCACCATTGCACCATCACCACTGCATTTTTCCACTTGTATAACAATGTTCACCACCTTGGTACTACTGATTTAAAATTATTACCATTATCAGTCACTGAAAATACTCCCATCCAGTGAATACCTTCACACTGCACTATATGGAAATGAAGAAGCTGACCAACTGACAAAGGAAGGACAGCAGCCCCAACTGTAAAAGGTAGTCTCCTTGGAATAAATCTAAAATATTTCCAAGGAGACAAATAGGAAGATGACTTGAGCAGCACCCAGACTTCAACAAGAGGGATGCATACTACCGGACGCCCAAATCAGACCAAGTGAACATTGTTGGAGTGAGGATAACGCTCCCCTGACCTCAACATCACAGGTCCTACTATACTCCACACCTGTGAGTCTTTCAAACCATCAATGCAGTGCAGCCCCAGAGACAGCGGAGCATTCCCAGCTTGGCCCAAAGTGGCCAACTCACCAATGAGTGCAAAACCATACTGACCACTGGAGGGTCTTCACCATACAGCAGCCTCCGTCAGTACCTCCAGGATTCCGACCTAAGTAAACGAAGAAGAAGACCATCATTGTGATACTGAGAACCGGGCACTCCAGACTATGACATAACATCTCTGCAATACTCCACCCTGGCGGGTCTGCAATTAATCCATGCAGCCCCAATGACGGGGGAACAGTCCCAACAACACCAAAAGAAGAATCCTGGCCTGCCAACACACTGATGAATGCAAAACCTTATTGACCACTGGAGGGCCTTCACCATACAGAAGCCCTTGCCAGTACCTCCACCATTCCTGCCTAAGGGAACGGAGAAGAATCTCTTCCTACACTACCGTTGATCTCATATGATCATCACCCATCAGTGACTGATTAATGATAATAATTTTTACCCCTCTTTGTGTGTGTGTGTGTGTGTGTGTGTGTGTGTGTGTGTGTGTGTGTGTGTGTGTGTGTGTGTGTGTGTGTGAATATGTGTGTGAAAATTTTCCACAGTTAGTCTCACTATGATCACACGATCTTAACTCACCTAGAACATTGTGTACATGTGTTCCCCCCCCCCGCCCCCTTTTTGTGTGTGTGTGTGTGTGTGTGTGTGTGTGTGTGTGTGTGTGTGTGTGTGTGTGTGTGTGTGTGTGTGTGTGTGTGTGTGTGCAACACATGATACCCTGTTTTTCATTGATCACTGCTATCTTCTCTCAACAAACAGCAGCATATTGATGCCAACACATTATTTCACCTGTTACAATGAACATCATCCCACAGCATTGTTTCCCACCCCCACCCCCACCCCCCACCCCATAGTGGATGAAGAGATATGAGCTCTCCTTCTCTTGCCCCCCTTCCTTCCCCCCCCCCTCACACACCCACCACACACACACACACACACACACACACACACACACACACATTACCCTCCTCCTTTTTTTTTTTCTCACCCCCCCCCTCCCAATCATACCTTATCACCCATTTATCTTCCATCCCCTTCCCTCCCTCATTAACATTACCCACACACCTTTCACAACTACCCACGCATAACTACCACCACCTCTTTCATCACCCAGCGAAATCATTTATTTTATTCACCTAAACTTTTTTTTTTTTTTTTTTTTAAGTTTCTTCTGTTCATGTACTTATTTACCCCTTCTATATATAATTATTTTTTTTCCAGTTTGCCCCCCCCCCCCCCTTACCATTATTATCAATCCACCATTATCACAACCGTCACAAAGATATCACACCACCCCACTAAACTAGACACACAACCCTATCGTATCACACAACCCCCCTCCCCCCACGAACCCCCCCCCTCCTTTTCCTCTCCCATAATCCCCCTTGTCATTTCCGCCTAGCGGCTATTCTCCCCACCACATGGACTAACAACAGATGAGTCATTTTCGTTCTTTGTTTGTACTGTCTTAAATGTTAAATTGGATTTATTTTTTCGCCTGAAGAAGACCCAAGTGGTTGAAATGCATCGTGTCTTGTCATGTGCTTTGTTTGTCAATGTCATTGGCGGTAACTAACACCCTCTCATTCTAAATGATGATGATAGACAGGGTAAATGCAAAATCTTTTGTTGTATGGCCGAGTGTATACAAGACCGGATGACAATTTTCAAATCTATATGCCCTGTAAGCTTATATAGTTATGTTCATGCGACATGGACAGATGTAACTCTTTCAAGTTTCTTGCTTGGCTGCCTCAGTTTATCTGTCAGTCTCTCTGAATATCTACCACTCCCCTCCCTGTCGCTCTCTCCTCTCTCCCTCTCTTTCTCATTCTTTTCGCTTGTAGTACCCCTTCTTCTTTGTACTTAGTCTTGTCTTCCTTAGTGTTGTTCTCCCTTCCTCTGTAAGTCGAAGGGGGCAATGCCATGAACAGTTGTGTAATCATGTACGTTAACCTTTTGTTAGGAATGTGAATGGATCCCATTTCAACGAGAGAAACCGAAAAGTAAAGCTACGTTTTTGCTACAAGTATGCGAGTGAAAGGTTACTTTTTTTAATTCGTTATGCGCATTGATGGGTAAATATTTACAATAATAATTAATTTTGGTTGATTGCTTATTGATACATTTAGACCTTGTTCTTGTTGTCATATAATGTATGCATGACTTATGTCTAAAGTTTGACAGACCGGAGCGCTTAAATGTTAATGTGTGGATTAGAATTCTTCGTCCGTGCATTCTTGCTTCTATCTGACTGTGCCTCCCCCCTTACTCCATTGTAGTAGAGACATTCCAGCTTCTTAAATGATTGTGACAAAGTACAGGAAAACCAGGCGAAAGTTCGAAATCATTATCTTAACATTTTTATGACCCCGGAGTCTGTGCAGTGAAGGTGTTTTTTTTGTTGTTGTGTAAGTAGCTCTCTGTGTGTATGCTTGTTTGCAGCTTAACACCATGAAGGAATAGAGATAGGAAGAAGACACTTGGTGCGCATGTAGGTAATGTATTGTGGATGTGCCTTTTGGGGTCAAGGTCATGACCTTGACATATTTATGACCTTGAAAACTGACAATCGTGAAGGGAGGTAGCCAACGCGGGTGACGCTCAAATTAATGCTACATTCGGACACCTCAGTTCTAGCTACATTATTTGAAAGTTTGGCGTTTTACAGACTGAAAAGCCCTAAACACAAAAATGATCCGTCTGGTATAGTCTGTTCTTCATTTTGTTTTATTTGGCAAGATACACAGAATCAAGTATAATTAATTTATCTCTATCTGTTCATTGCTAAGAATGTTTCTCATCGACTTTAGCCAGGTTTTCCCATACTATGTGACATTCCATGTTGTCAGTTTGAACTGTAAGCGACTTGTTTTACCTTTTAGACCAGTCGCTGCTTATGCGCATTTTTTCCTGTGCTGGCAGCTGTGGCCATGATTGTGGGTGCAGGTTGGATATTCCGTTCGGCGATTGCAGTGCAAATTGGGTGAATACCTAATTTTCTTTATGGTTTTGCGCTAATTTGCATACAGATCACTGATCTGATTGTCTGGTCTGCAGTCATGAATGTGGCCTCTGGGGACTGGTGATGTTGAATGTTCATTGTGATTGTATCAATGGAAAAAAATGTTAATTAAGGTAGATTACATGTTGAATGTACATTGTGGTTGTATCAATGGAAACATTGTTAATTAAGGTGGATTACATGTTGGATGTACATTGTGATTGTATCAATGGAAAATTGTTAATTAAGGTGGTTTACATGTTGAATGTAGATTGTGATTGTATCAATGGAAAATTGTTCATTAAGGTGGATTGCATGTTGAATGTACATTGTGATTGTATCAATGGAAAATTGTTCATTAAGGTGGATTACATGTTGAATTTACATCAATGGAAAATTGTTCATTAAGGTGGATTATATGTTGAATTTACATTGTGATTGTATCAATGGAAAAATTGTTCATTAAGGTGGATTACATGTTGAAGTCGATATGTGCAATACCAAGAAGTGTTTCACTAATGTCAGTGCTTAATTTCGGCAACACCCATTGTGTTGTATTTTCTCAGATTGACTTCAGACATTCGCATCAATGCCTTGAATTGGAAATGATGGTTCATGAAAGTTTTCCTCTTTTTTTCTTCTATTTCTGTGTATTTGCACTTGTGAACTAATTATTATTATTTCCCTTGGTTCATTTCTCTTTAAAAATGATTGCTAATTTTTGTTTATTTTGTCAATGATTGACCTGTAATAGATTTGTATGGGAGCCAAATATTTTAATTAAAATAACTTGGGAAGATAAAGCATAATAGGTTATGTTTAAAAAAATTGTGTAATTATTCAAATATATATATACAGAAAAAAAGTATATGTGAATAATTACACAATTTTTTCTGTATATATATAAAAGTAAAATTCTTGTTCTGGTCATCATTATGTGAAAGAGTGATTGTTAAGTATTTGAATGCTATCTTGTGTATACAGACTCCTTAACAAAAATCATGGACCACTTTTTCAGGAGCACATCACACAAAAAAGCATTAAACAAGGATTAATGAAAGAAGTGATTTTAGATTTTGAAAAGATGCTGTTGGAAATCAACAAAATCTTCAAACAAAAGAAAAAGCATAAGAAACTTCACTAATTCATAAAAGGGTGTATGACTTTTGTTGACGAGTGTATTTACTTCTTCCTCTTTTATATGTGTGCTTTGCAATTTTACATTCTTGTCTAGTTTGTTTCATTCTTCTTCATGCCGCCAGACACATGCCTTCCATTCTTCATATTTGTGCACGCCTTTCCTT
>CM065738.1:51814267-51819267 GCA_033310375.1 Conus canariensis | reverse complement strand
TGTGAATACTATCACTTCAGTTTTGTCCATATTGACCATGAGACCCCATTTTTTACAATAATGTTCTAAACAATTTATCTTCTTCTGTAAATCTGCCACTGAATCTGAGACAAGAGCAATGTCGTCTTCATACATTAGTAAGAATATATCAAATGGATGAGCAAACACGTCTATTCCTCTAGTACCAAAATTATTAAGTTCTTGTTCCAGTTCTGAGAGAAAAATTGAAAATAACATGGGACTCAAAATACAACCTTGTCTAACACCAGAAATGCAATCAAAATACTCCGTTATATTTGTTCCAATTTTCACAGCTGCTTTTACACTTTTGTACATGCTTTTTAATGATAAGAATAGTTTACCATGGATACCCCTTTGCAACAGTAAATACAACAACTTCATTCTATCAACACAGTCAAACGCCTTTGAAAAGTCAACAAAAAGAGTATAGAAACGGCCACCTTTCCTTGTGAGATACTTTTGTATGAGAGATTGCAGAGAAAAAATGTTGTCAATTGTACTGTAACCTTTACGAAAACCTGCCTGGGCTTCCGGGATCAAATCTGCTTGACTGCAGAATTTTGTTAACCTTTCATTCAATATTGTACTATATAATTTACCGATAATGTTTAACAGTGATATGCCCCTGTAATTCTCAACTTGTTCAGTGCTACCTCTCTTGTGCAGTGGAAAGATTACCGCCTTAGACCAACATTCGGGGTAAATCCCAGTTGTAAAAACTTTATTAAACAGAGGCAACAAAAATTTGGCATGGATATCAGTAGCATGACGGAAAAAGTCTGAAGATAGACCATCCGGACCTGGTGCTTTGCCACTTTTGATATTATTCAGGGCATTTAAAACTTCACTTTCACTTATCTCCTCATTCATGCAAGAATCAATGCAATTCTCACAACTGTTTGGGTCATGCGTAGTTACTGTGTGTTGAACGGCCTCATTAAATTCTGAACAAAAAGAAGACATTTCTAAGTGAAATAATGATTTAAAGTAGTCAAACCATGTGCGTGGTAGAATTTCGTTTGACCTATTCATCTTTGATGAGGTAAGATTTTTCAATTTTTGCCAAAATGGCTTTGAATCTTTATTGCTACAAGAAACATTAAGCTCATTCAGAAGTTTTTCATTATATTCAGTCCGTTTCCTTTTGCATAAATCTTTGAAACTTTTCTTGAGACTAAGATAATTTTCCAAAATCGGTTGTGAGTTTGTATATCTAAAAGTGTTCAGCACGCTATATTTTATTTGTTTACTAACTTCACATTCAGCATCCCACCATGGTGGCTGTAATGGAGAATCTAAGTTTTTTTTCTTTGTCAATTTCATTTTTCCTGTGGCACTTTGAAGAAAAGAGACATAAATCTGACATGCTACATCAATGTTTTGATCCAATGCTAGAATGAATTCTTCAAATTCAGACTCTACCCTGTCATGTAATTTAGAGTAAAAGCTGTCTCTTAAGTTTTCTTTCCAAACATATTTGGGCATTTCCTCCAAGACAATACTTTCTTCTTCTCTAATCTCTTCAACATATATTAAGGGGATGGAGATAGCAATTGGAAAATGGTCAGATTCGGATCTGTTCACAACATACATATCTGTGATCAGTTCAAATAAGGAAAACGAGCAAATAAAATAATCCACAATACTTTTACCTCTGTTTGCTGTACATGTGATCTCACCTTCTTTGTCACTGTTGGATCTTCCATTTACAATGATCAGTTCAAATTCTCTGCATAATTCTATCAATTTTCTACCAAAATTATTTACTGCTGTATCTTTAGACTTGCGACTGGTTAAAAACGGATCATTTATCAATTCATTTAAGTCATCAAACATTTGAATATGTCGGTTACTGTTATCAATATCCACATCTGAAAGGCCAGAAGTGCGAGCATTAAAATCTCCACATAACAGCCATGGTAAATCTGGATAAGTAGTCATTATTTGCGTCATGTAGCTCTCAAGAATGTCAAAACCTTCAATATTGTCATCATTGTATATAACCGAACGTTCAGGTGCAATATAAACAAAACATGTAAGAATATCAATGGACAAGTGCAAAAGAGACTGACTTACTTTCAGAATGACACAGTCCTGAGCTGTTTCCAGTAACCTTTCCACATAACACGAAATATCCTTTTGAACACAAACAACGACACCTCCTTTCATTCGTTTCTTGCGTGGGCAGAAAAAAAACTGTATAGTTAGGGAATGCAAGTTCAGTGTCAAATTTTTTACAAGACCACATTTCACAGAGTGCGAAGATTTTGAATTGAGTACAAAAAGATTTGAAAGATGGACATCTTAGTTTTCCAAAAAGACCTTGAATGTTCCAAGACATTATCTGAAAATCAGAGAATATATGCGGAGAATGCGGATGCGTTGAATGAACGACAGGATCCTCAAAACTTGTTGCTGACAAGGCCAAAGAAGAAGGGGGTCGTTCGGGACTCCTTGCCTGGGAAGTGGGCCGGCCTGATCTTCATCTTCGTGGTCGTTCTTTCAGTCCCTGGGTAGCTCTGTCGTAGTCTAACGTCTTGCCGTCAATCATGAGTGAGTCAAACTTCAAGAATGCCTGTTTCTTTTCCGACTTTGCCTTTTTCAGAAAAGGCAAGAGCAGACGGCGGGTATCTCGCACTCTCTTTGAAAAATCTTCACCAATGAAGATCGATTTTCCCGTCTGACTTTCTTTCAAGTTCTTCTTTTCTTTCAGAACTCGTTGCTTGTCCTTGAAGTCTGAAAAACATGCGATGATTGGGTGAATCAGGGCCACTACTCAATCGGCGAACGCGTTCAAATCCTATCTCCCCTTCAATTTTCAAGTGGTTATGAATCACATCTTTCACAAGTTTCTCACAATCGTCCCATGGTTCATTTTGAGCCGTGCGTTTCAAACCATTGAAAATCAAATTGTTTCTTTTGGATCTGCCTTCCAAGTCGTCCAGTTTCTTCTCCGTCTCCTCCAACCTGTCCAGTAGTTCTTGATTCTGTTGTTTCAACACTTCATTCTCTTTCTTGACAGCACTGACTGTCTCATACAACTGACCGACTTCTTCCCGTATCCCAGCGACGGAGTCACCGAGGGAGTCCAGTCGTACGTTCACGGAGTCGAGTCCACTTGTCAGATCTTGTTTTATGCCGGTAAGGAGTTCCATCAACGAAGTCAAAGTAGGCTCCGTTTGCGGGGAGTCTTTCTCGCCGGTCTTCTTCCCTGTTGTTCTATCCGTTGATTCGCGACGGACGGGGGTATCCAGATTGGTTTGTTTGACAGTTTTGTTTTTACTTCCAGGGCCAGGATTCATTTCCACATCGCCAGCCTGATACAGAAGAGTGGCGACAAGTGTCACTAACGCCAGCCACAGTCGCATGCTGCGAGGTTCAACTGTCTTCACTGCACTCTCTTTCACTCGCTTGGCACGCTTGTACATGAAATTTTGATAAATCCATAGAAAATGTCCACAGATCGCTCTGAAATTCAGAGGAGATGATGGCATATTCTTCACAAAGATGTGTACAAAAAATCTTGATGAAATCTTGAGATATTCACGGCTAATTAGCAATTAATGGCAATTTCAAACAGAGCAGAACCAAAACACGTCCGCATGCTGTGATGAACGAAGTTCACCTCTGTGTGTGTGTGTGTGTGTGTGTGTGTGTGTGTGTGTGTGTGTGTGTGTGTGTGTATGTGTGTGCGTGTGTGTGTGTGTGTGTGTGTGTGTGCGTGCGTGTGTGTGTGTGTGTGTGTGTGTGTGTGTGTGTGTGTGTGTGTGTGTGTGTGTGTGTGTATTCGTTTTGATAATGTGTTTGTGAAGGATTATGTCATGGACAAAGTTAAATCCGCTTAGTTTAAACATACGATATCGTTTTTGCACTGCGATAATAAATTGTCGATTTGTTCTTGCAAAGTGTGTGTTTTATTCCCTTTCTTCACAGACAACATTTTCACCGGTGTCCTGCAAATAGACATACAAAACATTTCCGCTCTGCTTAATTAGGTATGAAAGTTATTGTGATGGGTGACGTTTCCAATGGGTTTTGTAACGCAATTGAGAGGAACAGTGTTTTGTTGCTGTTCAAACACAGTATACTTTAAGCTCCATTTTGTTCTGGTGTTTTCTTTTCATACTTTAACCGACACTTCTTGTTCATGTACAGTTTATGAATTTCATTTCTGCATGTAATAACCGTCAGCACCGTTTGGTGACCTTGACATGTTCATGACCCCCAGGTCACTTCGACGAAAGTGTTCTGTGACAGGTAGTTTTTACATGAGTAAAAAATGTTCAGACGTTTGAAAGCCTATGACGGTATAGATATCTGAATATCAAAACCCAAGCAAAGCTGTCACTGTTTGGTAAAGTAGTAACCGATATCAGGGGTTCATACAACAAAAGCCAATGTCAGGGCTCTACAAACAATTTACACAGAGAACAGACAGTGGAAGTCTCCAGGGTTTCCATTCATCTCCCTCTTGATTCAGTCTGCTTACTGTTTTTCAAGCAAATCCCTTTGCATGGAAAAAAAAAACCCATCGAAGCATTCTGTTGTTCTGTCAGCATTTGCTCCATTGAACACACCATAGTCGTATCCGTTGGCTGTTGTATATAGTGCATCGATCGTGCAGTTAACAGTATCACACAGATATTTTCAGCTTGTTTGTTTTTGTTACTTTTGCTTTAGGGATCAGAAGGATGTGTATGGTCATGTGTGCGTCAGAACTTGTTTACATGAAGGTTTTCAGTGTGGGAACAAACTGACGGCTGATGCTTTTATCTCATATTCTTTTTCGCTGAGTCTTTATCCTAAACATCAATATTTTTGCGAAAAAAAATCTTACGAAGTTATACAGTTAATTCTTATCAATTATTGTGAATTCTGTTTCAAAGGTCTTCCAAAAGGAATCTAAAGACTCATTTGAAACATATTGCAGATTCTATTAACACGTTTAACCAGCCTTTTCTTCCGTCTTTACATAAAGT
>CM065738.1:51806767-51811767 GCA_033310375.1 Conus canariensis | reverse complement strand
CATTCAATACAATCCATTCATACTATTAAGACTTTGAAACTATGTGCTGCTTACTTTTCTTCTGGAGCTGTCAGTGAAACTTGACACAGAATGTCACAGATACTGAGGGGAGGGGGGATAATATATGCCTCGCAGGACTTCACTGTTTTCACATATTTACACAGTGTAATAGACCGTTTTTACTCTTATGGCCCATGGTGTGTCCGTGTATTGCGTCCTGTCCTGTCCTCTTAGAGATACAAGCTACACCATGTGTCTGGCATCTGTCTGATGAAATTGGTTGCCAGGGGAGCATGATAGTAGCTTACAGTTAGAAGTGGGATGGAGACTGAGTCATGTTGTTTGAATGGAGACATGGACTTTTCAACACCAGGAATATGAGAGTGGGGGCATCTTAGATCAAACACATCTGCCTCTCAGATCTCAGAGGTTCTAACGCCTTTGAAATAGCGATGTGATGTTACATGACCTTCTGCATGTATCATATGTGAGAGAGAAAGTGACGGGTTCTGACCTTCTGAAGTTCCTGAGTATGGCAGCACTATGCATAGCTTCCCTACCAGTAAGAAAGGAGGGGTGATGAGATCGACTGAAGTATGGCTGTCAATGGAATTCATGTGACTTACAGACAGGAAGGATTGTGTGGTGTAGTGACCACTCCCTCTGTGATGGAGGGCTGAGTGGAGGAAGGAAAGTGGGGTGGTGTTGATTTGTGTCGCACTGCGTTTCAGTTACGTCACGCTTCCACACGGTGTTCCAAGGTGAGTCGTCTTTGTCTGTCCTTCCAGGTGGGCCATGACGTACAATCTGTGTGACAGCATTGTGTTAGCTGAAGACAAAGACTGACAGACAGGCAGTAGGATGGGAGGACGGGGAAAAGAGTTGAAGATCGGCGTTGTAAAATTGTAAAAATTGATAAGCATCCCCCCCCAATCTCTCTCTCTCTCTCTCTCTCTCTCTCTCTCTCTCTCTCTCTCTCTCTCTCTCTCTCATCCCCGTGTGTGTGTGTGTGTGTGTGTGTGTGTGTGTGTGTGTGTGTGTGTGTGTGTGTGTGTGTGTGTGTGTGTGTTTGAGAGAGAGAGAGAGAGAGAGAGAGAGAGAGAGAGAGAGAGAGAGAGAGTGGGGAGGTGAATAGCTATGGACCTAGACTCAGTCGTTCAAGGTTAGTCTTCTCAATCTTGTTGTCTTCTCTCCCACGATAATGTGTGACGAGATTATCTCCCTTTTGACCATTAACGTCGCTTCTGTAAAGCTGCCTTCATGTGCACAATCATGACATAACTCACACAGTCTGCAGAAGATTCTCTGAAAATACGGCTTGCAAAAAGAGTACTGGTCTTACACCTCACCCTGAGACTAATGCTTTTAGGTCATGCACCAGTTTATGGAATGAGTCGTTAGATTTTTTTTAAAGACTGGTCCAGCTGATCGTGTTTCAAAAACACATTTTGAACGTGTTTTACGGCAAAACTAAAATCAGAGCTCTGAGTATTTGCTCTTTTGCGTAATCGTGCTCATGTGGACAAAAAAGTTTTTATATGCATGATGTGTTGCAGTGTTGACCTTGTGGTAATGCGGATGGAGAGCACGTACTTGTTGTGTGTGTGTGTGGTGTGTGTGTGTGTGTGTGTGTGTGGTGTGTGTGTGTGTGTGTGTGTGTGGTGCGTGCGTGCGTGCGTGCGTGCGTGCGCGCGCGCGCGTGTGTTTGTGTGTGTGTGTGTGTGTGTGTGTGTGTGTGTGTGTGTGTGTGTGTGTGTGTGTGTGTGTGTGTGGTGTGTGTGTGTTATGTGTGTGTGTGTGTGTGTGTGGTGTGTGTGTGTGTGTGTGTGTGTGTGGTGTGTGTGAGGGGAACCTGTTCTTATACTGCATGTTTTCATCCAAAGTAATTTTCCTTGTAATCTTTTGACCTGTCTTTTCGTCTAGAAATTACTACTTCGTATTTACAGTTTTGTTCATTGATCCTCATGTGGCTGTATGTGTACGTAATCAAGTATTTTACCATCGTTGCTTTTATGTCTTTCTTCAACCTAAAAGAAAATTTATTCGCATCAGGGTATGTTAAAAAAGCCCAAAATTATCTTTTTTACTCTCAAGAAAACTCGTATTGCTATCCATAGTCACACTATCCTTTCCGTCCCTGTATCTGTCCGTCTATTTTCCATCCGTCCCTCTGTCTGTCTGTCTGCCTGAAAGGGTGTCGATCAGTCAGTTAGTCAGTCTCTCTGTCCATCTGCCTGTCCGTCTCTCTGTCTGCCTGTCTGTCTGTCTCTGTCTCTCTGTCTTCTGTCTGTCTCACTCTCTGTCTCTGTCTCTGTCTCTTCTCTCTCTCTCTCTCTCTCTCTCTCTCTCTCTCTCTCTCTCTCTCATAAAATACGTGATACATCTGCCTTCTATGTATTTTGCTATAGGAAGTGGTCAGCATAACATTTGAAAGATGTTGTCTCAACACACAAAACTGAAAAATGAAACAGCTGCAACAGATGATGGTCTGGTTTTGCTTTTCAGTTCTGACAGTCTTGCCATCGACGTATCTGTCAACAGGTCTTTTATTGTTGACAATGATGATGATGATGATAATGATAATTCAAAGTCAGTGTTTGTATCTTTACTAAGAAAAGGAGAAATGAACCCAGTCTTCATCATGTTTCTATGTTCTTTTTGAACAGTATTCTGAAAGCAAGCAGTAAAATGGAAAACATAACCCGTCTCCAACGGGATAATCAATTCACACTTCTTGTAGAGACATTCAACTGATTCTGGAAATTGGAATACTATCGTTCTTCCGTTTGGGATGTTTGGAAATGTAATGATAATTCTGGGAATGTAATGATAATTCTGGAAATGTAATGATCATTCTGGTTATGGTTCGTCTTCCTGCGTCCTCTCTCTCTCTCTCTCTCTCTTCTCTCTCTCTCTCTCTCTCTCTCTCTCTCTCTCTCTCTCTCTCTCTCTCTCATAAAATACGTGATATATCTGGCTTCTATGTATTTTGCTATAGGAAGTGGTCAGCACTGCATTTGAAAGATCATTGTCTTAACATGTAGTAACACGCAAATCTGAAAAATGAAACAGCTGCAACAGATATTGATCTGGTTTTGCTTTTCAGTTCTGACGGTCTTGCCATCTGTGCTTCTGTCTACACGTGTTTTATTGTTGACAATAATAGTAACTCAAAGTCAGTGTATGTGTCTAAACTAAGAAAAAGAGAAATGAACTCAGCCTTCATTGTATTTCTGTTTTCTTATTAGACAGTATTCTGAAATTAAACAGTAAAATGGAATACATAACCTATCTCCAACGGTATAATCAATACATTCTACTTGTAGAGACATCCAACCTGATCCTGAAAATTGGCAGTGCTATCGTTCTTCCGTTTGGAATGTTTGGAAATATTATGATAATTCTGATTATGATTCGTATTCCTGCGTCCACGTCCAGTGTTTTCTTTCATGTTCTGGCCTGGTCTGACCAGTTGTTGTTGATACGAGCTCCCTTAAGCAATGTTCTTTTTGCATATTTTAATGTACCACACTTTGCTTATTTGGGTTCCTGGCAGTGCAAGATCATAACCGTGATAGAGTACACGGCGCCGACTGTGTCTTCGTGGATGCTGGTGGCACTCACCATGCTGAGAGCAGCTTCTGTACTGTGGCCACTTCGCGTCAATTCTGTGTGGACTAAGAAAAAGTCTCGAACTACAGCTGGTATATTGATTGTCATTATTTCTCTCATCAATTGTCACTTTCTCTATGGCGCTGATATAGAAGAGAAAAAATGCAAGCCCAGTGTATCTGTATTAGAGAAGTACAATTGGTTTTATGTCACGATTTGGGGCTGGATAGACCTGGTACAATATTCTTTCTTACCTTCCACGTTGCTGCTGGTCAGTAACTGTATTCTTCTCTGGACAGTCTTCAAATCAATGAAAACAGACACAGGTAAGCAAACCACCCAGGATTCCAGGCAGCGGAAAGTGTCTTCATTAACTGTGACCTTGATTGCTACGAGTCTTTCATTTTTCATCCTGACAATGCCAAACCAAACTGTTGTAATTGTGAGAGCATATATTGAATTTGACGACGTGATTATGTACGGATATTTCAAGATCATTTCTATTTGCTCCCTTGTGATGGTATTCGCCAATAGTGCCGTCAACTTCTACTTGTATTGTTTAACTGGGAGCAAGTTCAAAGCAGAATTTCGGAAAATAGCATCAGAGTTTTGTAGCCTGTTCTCTAAGATCAAAGTGTCCGTTATGAGCACACGTACACCAGGTCAATGACGATGACGTCATGTTTGTTACTGATGTGTGCACATTAATTAAAGGAGATTGTAGTGGTAGTGGTGGTGAAAGTTACCAGGCTGTCCAATTCTGAATGGTGACAATACAACTGCAATGGTTTCTATGCAGGGTACTAAAATGTACGATAATTTTAAATCGAAAATTGTGCAGGATCTCTAGTACGTTTATGTTGCTTAAATCTATATACAAGTTATCCAAGGTATGTAAAACTAGCAAATGAACTGACTGACTAAATGGGTGAGTAGTACAAGATAAGAAGGAAGGATGGACTTAATGGACAAGAAAATAAAATAAAAACGGAATCTTTCAACACAAGTAAGTTCAGATTGTAATCCCACTTGATACAGTAATATCCACAGTCTTTGAGGGAAGAGTCCGATCTATGTCTAGAAAGACTCGAAAGAAACGTTACGGTTGTTTACAATAATGTTCCCTGCGCACACACACACACACACACACACACACACACACACACACACACACACACACACACACACACACACGCGCGCGCGCGCGCGCGCGCGCGCGCGCGCACACCACACATATACCTAAAAAAAAAAAAAAAAAAAAAAGGGATGGGGTGGTTGGGGGGAGGGGGGTTACAATGGGGAATTTGTACATTTGTACATTTACCCATTTATTCCCCATGGTAACCTCCCCCCCCCCCCGCCCCATCCCTTTTTTTTATAGGTATGTG
>CM065738.1:51792163-51804663 GCA_033310375.1 Conus canariensis | reverse complement strand
CTCTGTCTCTGTCTCTCTGTCTCTGTCTCTCTCTCTCTCTCTCTCTCTCTCTCTCTCTCTCTCTCTCTCTCTATGAAATACGTGATATATCAGCCTTTTATATATGTTGCTACATGATGTGGTCCACATGGCATTTGGAAGATCATTGTCTCAACACACAAAACTGAAAAGTGAAACAGCTGCAACAGATGATGGTTTGGTTTTGCTTTTCAGTTCTGACAGTCTTGCCATCGACGCTTCCGTCTACATGTCTTTTATTGTTGACAATGGTTATAATTCAAAGGCAGTGTTTGTGTCTTAACTAAGAAAAGGAGAAATGAACCCAGTCTTCATCATGTTTCTCTGTTCTTTTTGAACAGTATTCTGAAAGTAATTAGTAAAATGAAAAACATAACCCATCTCTAACGGGAAAATCAATTCACACTACTTGTAGAGACGTTCAACCTGATCCTGGAAATTGGCAATGCTATTGTTCTTCCGTTTGGGATGTTTGGAAATGTAATGATAATTCTGATTATGGTTCGTCTTCCTGCGTGCTCTCTCTCTCTCTCTGTCTCTCTCTCTCTCTGTCTCTCTCTCTCTCTCTCTCTCTCTCTCTCTCTCTCTCTCTCTCTCTCTCTCTCTCTCTCTCATAAAATATGTGATATATCTGCCTTCTACGTATTTTGCTATAGGAAGTAGTCCACATCGCATTTGGAAGATCATGTTCTCAACGCATCGTAACACACAAATCTGAAAAATGAAACAGCTGCAACAGATGTTGGTCTGGTTATGCTTTTCAGTTCTGACAGTCTTGCCATCGATGCTTCATTTTACACGTGTTTTATTGTTGACAATAATAGTACTTCAAAGTCAGTGTTTGTGTCTAAACTAGTTAAAGGAGGAATGAACCCAGCCTTCATTATATTTATGTTTTCTTATCAGACAGTATTCTGAAATTAAACAGTAAAATGGAAAACATAACCCATATCCAACGGGATAATGAATACACACTACTTGTAGAGACATCCGATCTGATCCTGGCAATTGGCAGTGCTATCGTTCTTCCGTTTGGAATATTTGGAAATGTTATGATAATTCTGATTATGATTCGTCTTCCTGCGTCCACTTCCAGTGTTTTCTTTCATGTTCTGGCCTGGTCTGACCAGTTGACATTGGTAGGAGGTCCCTTAAGAAATGTTCTTGTTGCATACTTTAGTCTACCATACTTTGCTTATTTGGGTTCCTGGCAGTGCAAGATCATGACCGTGATAGAGTACACGGCGCCGACTGTGTCTTCGTGGATGCTGGTGGCACTCACCATGCTGAGAGCAGCTTCTGTACTGTGGCCACTTCGCGGCAATTCTGTGTGGACTAAGAAAAAGTCTCGAACTACAGCTGGTATATTGATTGTCGTTATTTCTCTCATCAATTGTCACTTTCTCTATGGCGCTGATATAGAAGAGACAAAATGCAAGCCCAGTGTATCTGTATTAGAGAGTTACAATTGGTTTTATGTCACGATCTGGGGCTGGATAGACCTGGTACAATATTCTTTCTTACCTTCCACTTTGCTGCTGGTCAGTAACTGTATTCTTCTCTGGTCAGTCTTCAAATCAATGAAAACAGACACAGGTAAGCAAACCACCCAGGATTCCAGGCAGCGGAAAGTGTCTTCATTAACTGTGACCTTGATTGCTACGAGTCTTTCATTTTTCATCCTGACAATGCCAAACCAAACTGTTGTAATTGGGAGTGCATATATTGAATTTGACGACGTGATTATGTACAGATATTACAACATCCTTTATTCTTGCTCCAATAGTATGATGTTCGCCAATAGTGCCGTTAACTTCTACTTGTATTGTTTAACTGGGAGCAAGTTCCGAGCAGAATTTTGGAAAATAGCATCAGAGTTTTGTAGCCTGTTCTGTAAGATCAAAGTGTCCGTTATGAGCACACGTACACCAGGTCAATGACGATGACGTCATGTTTGCTACTGATGTGTGCACAGTAATTAAAGGAGATTGTAGTGGTAGTGGTGGTGAAAGTTACCAGGCTGTCCAATTCTGAATGGTGACAATACAACTGCAATGGTTTCTACGCGGCTAATAGAACCGTACGAAAACGTTAGAATCGCCGATTGTAAAAGATGCCTACCGTACGTTTAGGTTGCTTAAATCTATATACAAGTTATCTCAGGTATGTAAACCTAGCAAATGAACCCACTGACTAAATGGGTGAGTAGTACAAGTAAAGAAGGAAGGATGGAATTAAGGGACAAGAAAACAAAATAAAAACGGAATCTTTCAAGACAAGTAAGTACGTTCAGATTGTAATCCCACATAATACAGTAATATGCCCAGTCTCTGAGGGAAGTGTCCGATCTATGTCCAGATGATTTCGAGAGGCAGCAAAAAATAGCAAGGAGAGACTTGAAAGAAACGTTATGGTTGTTTACAATAATCTTCCCCCATTTCAAATCATAGGGAAAATCCTAATGGCAGGTCTGCAACCAGGATGTCTAGGGATATAGATTTGACTTGTTCGTGATTGTGATACTGCTTTCGTGGCATTCACACAGATAATGGACTTGTGCTGAAGGACTTTCAAATTCAGATTGAAAGGTATGACGGAACAGGGAGATTGTGTGTGTGTGTGTGTGTGTGTGTGTGTGTGTGTGTGTGTGTGTGTGTGTGTGTGTGTGTGTGTGTGTGTGTGTGGCTAGTATCCATTAAACCCTAATACGACACTGAACAAGGATAGCATATCTAGAAAAGACGAATATATAAACAAAGCAAAAAAAAAAGGTTTTCCAACTCAATTGAGATGTTTGTGCTCTGAATCACTCATAAGAAAAGTTAAACGGGGGAAAGAGGAATTTGTGTGCAACAATGAAATGTTGTAATTCCACATTACCAAACGAAACGGCATGGCACATGGAACAAATCCAAAATGACGTTCATATTATGATTTGAATTGCCGATCATTTCCACTCCTGGAACATGCCTAGTTTGTTATTATTACGTAAAAAAATTCGTTGGAACATACGTTGTTTTTTTTAAATGCACAAATGTTATACATGAATCTTTAACTTACTGTTTAGTGTAGAATGTATATGCTGATTTTGCATTGATGATCAGCTTATATGATATTTTGTTGTTGTTGTTGTTGTTGTGGGCGATTCAATTCTAATTTCGATGTTTTGAAGAATAAATGTCAGGCGTCAATCATAAACTTTCTTTAGCGTCTGAGCTGTCAACCATCTGGAAAAAAAGAGTAATCACCAAAGAAAAAAACATCAACGAATGCATGCAGAACATTCACAGATAAAACCAATCTCCTTTAAATCACTACTAGGTGTGATTCTTTTTCTTTATTTTATCTGAAATAAGGGCGTTTAATAATGACAGACCATTGATATTTTATTGCATTGCACGGTATGGTATGCGCGAGTGCGCGCGCGCGTGCGTATGCGCATGTGTGTGTGTGTGTGTGTGTGTGTGTGTGTGTGTGTGTGTGTGTGTGTGTGTGTGTGTGTGTGTGTGTGTGTGTTGGTGTGTGTGTGTTGTCATTGTTTGGCTATCCATACCCCTCCCCTCTCAAAAACGAAAAGAAAGAAAGAAAGAAACAAAGGACAACAACAACATTAAGTTTCAAAATGGCGTGACTGACGGCGGAGAACGAAGCAAAATTTAGACAGAGAGGGTGTTAGTTACCGCTAATGACATTGACAAACAAAGCACATGACAAGACACGATGCATTTCAACCTCTTGGGTCTTCTTCAGGCAAAAAACATATAGATCACATTTAACATTTAGGACAGTACAAACAAAGAACGAAGAATGACTCATCTGTTGTTGTCCATGTGGTAGGGAGAATAGCCGCCAGGCGGAAATGACAGAGGGGATTATGGGAGAGGAAAAGGAGGGGGGGGGGTTGCGTGGGGGGAGGGGGGTGGTGCGATTTATATTGCTTCATATGGTCGCATGCTTTTCAAGGGAGATGGAGTGTCCGTACAGCACACGAAATGTAGAGCTTTCCATGCATTGCTCTCAATAGAAATCCCGCGTTATTATGTGTTTGACTCGCTGCATATCCTAAGCTTGTGTCATTTTCTTACACAGCTTCACATAGGTAGATTGAAAGTACATACATTTTTACTGTATGTTTCTTCTATCGTAAACGTCACCTCTGTGAATCGTAGGTAATAAAATCGTATTCTAATGTCCTGTAACGAGAGTGCCTGTGATTGTCAAATCAGAACAATCAACTCACATGTGGTCAGGTTCAGCGACTTCAAGATGGAGGAGAGATGCCAGAGGGAGAAGAGTAGGATGATGGGGAAGGAGGGAGTCAAGGTGTCAGGCTTTGATTTTACAGATAATTCCATTATGTTGTGTGTGTGTGTGTCGCAAAGGTCTGTCGACAAAGTAAAAAACTGAAATTATTCAATTAGCTGAAAGAAATCCAGCAAACTGAAGACAACAGTGGAAGAATATTAAATTGCACCATCAATACTGGAAACCATTCTGGCTTCAAGAGAGAAGTGTAAAATTCAGTATTTTGGAGATGAGGTACCTATCGGACAGAATCAAAGCAGAAGTTTCGCAAAACTGCTTGCATGTACATGTATTTGGGTGCCTTTGTGCCATCATGTGGACTGCTGTGTTACGATGATGACAAACAACGCTGTCATCCTTTGGAGTCTTTTCTCTTCACTGTTAATGGTCGAGCGGTTTTTGTTGTTGTTGTTGTTGTGTTGTTGTTGTTTTTTCCTTTTTGTTTTTTGTTTTCGTCCAGCTGTGGTAACAACCAACCTTTTTTTTTTTTTTTTTTTTTTTTTTTTTTTTTGCAGTCCCAACCTCTGCGCCACCTCAGAGGCAGTGCACCCACACCGCTCATTCCGACACCCTGTCCACAGCCACAGCCCGGTCGGCCCCACCGCAACCCCGGCACCGGCAATCCACAGGGAGCAGTCAATGTCAAGTCGTCAAGAGGCAACCTACCGGAGGAGACACTGCACTGCTGCCGAGTCACTTCGGTGGTGTTCAGTGGCGCCTGTTCTAATCTAACATACGCAGGACACCACCTACTAAGCCCCCTACTGACGACAATTATTGCTTAGTCGCGGAGCCGGCGTGAGTGAGCTCTCCCTCCGGAGGGCGCCACCACGTCTGTCCAACGACGGCTCCAATGGACTCGCCGATAGCGGTGACCCCGACGGAACCAAACCAAGGCCACAGACGTGGAGAGGACATCGAAACTGAGGTCACCATGAGAGCAGGGCATGAAGAGCCGCAGAACTTGAGACTTTTTTTTTTTTAATGCTGATCGATGAGAATGAGGATGATGAAGATGATGCTACGGATTTCCATTTCGGTCTGAGACTACATGACAGGGCTGTACTCTACGCTTCCTTTCATAATATATCCCGGCGTCAACCAGGCCCGAGAGACACAGGCACCTGCAGTGTTGGTCAGGAAATTTGAGCAACACTCTCAGAAACGCATCCATTAAGTGGATGAAACTCGACTGTGTGGTCCCAGTCTTCCCAACTGAGTCCGCAGCAAACTCAACTCTGGGTAGGAGCCGGTCGAGGCAGAAAAACCCACATGACTCTGATGGGATTCGAACCCACGACCTCCCAGCCGGGAGTCCGCGACGCTAACCACTTCGCCACGGCGGCTGGTAACAACCAACCTTATCTGTTCTGTGAAACAGTGTGACATTTGAGGGTGTTAAGTTCAGTCCAATGTGGCAACAATCATCCTTATCTGTTGTTTCACAGAATGTGAAAATCTGAGGGATTTTATTTCTGTCCAGTGTGGTAACAGTCATTGTTGTTGTTGTTGTTGTTGTTTCACAGAAAGTGAAAATTTTATGGAATGTTCCCCAATATGGCAACAATCATCCTTTTCTGTTGGTTCATAGAATGTGAACATTTATATAACAGACGTTACAACTGAGATTCCATTGTCTGCATATCAGTGAACTAATGTGTTCTGCTAATGATAAAGAACTCTCAATTGTATACAAAAATGCATAACAATCTGTGACTTTCATTGCAATAATGAAGAAAAGTAATATATATATATATACTATAAAGTAATACATTCCAAGGATAAGTACCGAGCACCATTCCAGCAACTTACAGAGCAGCTTGGTGTTGCAATGACTGCAAGAAATATTCAATTATAAACAAAGCTTGCTCTTATGTCTTAGATTGAAGAAATAGGGGGAGATAAGCATTCATATCTGCAGTGGTAGATAATTCTGCCTAACTAACAGTATGTGCTTGAGTGGGTGAATGGGGAAAAATAAAATAAAATAAATGCCTCTCAAAATGTGCCTTCAGCAAGCTTATAGTCTCCAAGGGGGAGACAATCTCCAATGGGGAGGAAACTCACTAACATGTCACTCCTGGGCAGATACCGACATTTCGAAACCTGATTGTTTCTCCTCAGTGACCGCAGAAAGTGGCAACTTGACTCCTCTGCCTTTTCGGTTTTAGGAAGAATGCTATCCCAGAAAAAGGCTGGTGTGCAATACCGTAATATGTTTGTTGAGTTTTCAAAAAAAAACAACCAAAGGTGCCACCTAAGAAGCAAAAGAAAATCATGAAAGAGAAAAACAAGCTACATTTTCTTGTGAAAAGTAGAAAATATAAAAATATAACCTCTTAAGACACAAGTGCTGAGGGTCAGTTCTTGGAATGAATCCACAAGGGACTAAATTAAAATAAATTAATAAATTCCAAGGATAAGTACCGAGCACCATTCCAGCAACTTACGGAGCAGCTTGGTGTTGCAATGACTGCAAGAAATATTCAGTTATAAACAAAGCTTGCTCTTATGTCTTAGATTGAAGAAATAGGGGGAGATAAGCATTCATATCTCATTCATAGCTTTGTTCATAATTGAATATTTCTTGCAGTTTTTACAACACCAACTTTCATAATATAAAGCATTCATGTGAAACAAGCCAGGTGTTGGAAGCTTATATGGCTAAAAGTGGCCTCCTGTGATTAATTCGTGATTGCGAGTATACATAACTTGAAGCCAATATATTTATGACTATGTAGCCTGCTTTTTCAAAAGGTGATCTATATGAAAATGTATTTGGGGGCATTGATTTGAATAATTTAACAGAACATGACTATAAAAACTTCTTTGAACACAATACTCTTTGAACACAAATTTCGTATTCACAGACTTACAGGAGCCTGTAATCAGCAGAATCTTAAAATCCAGCCACTGGAAGCTGGTTTCACTCAACCCAGTTCATGCTTTGTTGCATGAAAATTTTACTCCTTTCAGAAGTAGTAGCTCCCAGCAATATTTGATTTATATCTGGATTGGATACGTTGCTGGAGCTATTTATGGGTATTGCAGCGATGGAAACTTTACCATTAGTAAAAAAGAAGTTGAGTAATGAGAGAGCATATAGAATCATATCTTATCAGTTTATTCAATGACAATATTTAGGCTCCGATAAAGTGTATGCGTCTCAAAAGAGACAGCCATATACGCAAAGGCAACCGAGATTGTATGGAAGGAAAGAGAGCACAAAGTACAGGCATCTGCTCTTGCGACTTGGAACTTTCCACTCCATCATGATTGTGCTGGCTATCATTGGGATACGGTTTGAAGATGCAGGCCTGGGTGATCTATGCATTGAATCAGGGATCTTGGGTGGAGGGTCTGTGGCAGGTGTGTTTGAAGGCAGATTATACAAGAGAGGAGTCAGAGTGCACAAGTGTGTGCTGGAAGCTCTTCTCCGCATGATTTGGCAGTGCTTCTTTCCATGGATCAGAGACAACCATCCTGATATGCTGGACTCCGTGAATGAACTCCAAAGCCTAGCAGACACTTTCCATGGTGATGTCAGTCAAGCTGTGTCTGAGTCTCTGCTGGAGCACCCTGTGTTGACAGATGTTTTCCACTTGTGGGCTGACTTTCTGAATCACTTACGTCACAGCAATGGGGACCTGTCTGCCTTCTGGATGACCTATGTAGACATCATCCAAGATATTCTGTTAGGACTGCTTCGATCCTCCCGTGAAGGGGACTTGGACCTGCATCTGCACACCATTCGCCTGATGATCCCATGCTGTTTGGCATATGACAAGCTCAACTACGCAAGATACCTTCCTGCTTACTATGCTCAAATGACCAATCTCTCAACTACTCGCCCGGAAGTACACCAGGTATTCAAAGAGGACAACATTGCTGTTTAGCTCACAGAATCCATTCCTTTTGGCCGCATACCAGTTGACCAAACGACTGAAGTGAATGTGAACAAAGACACCCAGAAAATTGGAGGCACTACACGGTTTAGTCTGAAATCTGGAGCTGACCGTAAGTACTACCACACAGCTGGGCACAGGAGCGCCTTCCTGACTAAACTTCGGACTATAGTTCAGCATAACAGGCGTGGAACTGATCACCATGATCTGCAGAAATCAAAGCTTCAGAAAGATGAAAAGTTGGTCTTGTCTGTTAAGAAAACCCTTGGCAACTGGACTAACCCTTTTGAATGCAACCTCGAGTTGATGAATATCGCAACTGTTACTGCTGCATCAAAGGCTGTTGCTGAGGATCTCAAGGATGCAAACTCGAAAGGAAAAACTTCTTATGCTGCTTTCAAAAGAGGAAGGCTGGAATCTGGTGAACATACAACGAAATTTCATGACTCCATGAAAAAGGTCTTGTTAAAGCCATTTGGATCCCCAGCAAAAAAAGCAGACCAAATGTGCTGATGGTAGTAAAATCACTAAAAGCTAACAAATGGTTGTTTGGGAGAATGCTTGTCATGGGGCAGAGCAGAAACCTCAACATGAAATACGTGATGTGCTATTATCTTGGGCCACTGCCTTGGTCACTAGCTGCGCCTGATGGAAGCCTAAGGAAAACCTACTAGGCTGCTTTGGCCACAAACATCAAGAAGAATGCTCCACTGGTTGAGACTCTTCCTGCCCACTCTGCCACTAAAATTAAGGGAATGGCCCTTGTACAGCGAGCCAAGTTTGATGGCAAACAGCTAACATTTGACGAATTTGCTGAATGCATTTTCACCATGGCCATCAGTGAAAAACGTCAGTCAGTATCAAAGTAGACGTCGTCTTTAACACCTACAGAAAGCTTTCCATCAAGTACAACGAAAGAACAAACAAGGGTGCAACAGCTGGACTGCAGGTGCCGAACATTGCACCTGGTCAGAGGATTAAGCAGTAGCGTAAACTGGCACAAGGGAGCAACAAGACTGGTTTGATCAAGTTTCTGGTCCAAGAGTAGAGGGGCAGAAAGTATCGTGAAAGACTTGATCACCTTCATAAAGTTGTCTTTGTCACTTGTGAGGAGAAGTGCTTCCGTCTGTCAGCAGTCACATGTGAGGTGCCTGAGCTCCAGTGTGCCCAGGGAGAAGCCGATGGCCGTCTTCCTCTTCATACCTCTCACGCTGCTCAAGATGGCTGTTAGGCTGTTGTGTTTCAGTTCCTGTGACACAGGCGTTCTAGTCTTGAACATAGCCTTCTGTAGTGCTATCAAAACACCGATGCACCAGAAGAGTGGAACGGATACCCGTACGCAACTGATAGACGTTAGGAAAATTGCACCTTGTCTTGAACATTCTGTTTGCACTGCCCTTCCTGGAATGCATGCACACATTCTGGCGGGAAAGGAAAACTGTCAGCACTGAAGATTTTGAGGTCTAACCAGGACATTCAGCAGGCATTTTCTGATCTTGGAAATGACTGGGGACTTGTCACCTGAGCTCTTCGAGAAATTGGAGAAATTCACTGTCAGCTGTATGCCCCAAAACAACCGACTGCTGGAGTCAATGAGCTCAGGTACCAGCTGTTTTGTGCAAAGAATGGAGATATTGAATCTCACCAGCTGCCTCCCTGCCAGGACTGCCTGCTGAAGCATGCCCAGATGGCAAACTACCAAGCTGGGTTGGGGAGACTGTGTCTGGCAAACGATCCACAGGCCCCCGATCCTGTTCACAGTGGGTGGAGAATTGAAACTGAGGATGGCAAAGATATTCTTTCAGTGGATTAGATGAGCGTCCAACCAGTACCAGATGCTGTTCTAGAACTGCTGCCTTGCACCTGCCCCAAAGAATGCACCATGAAAAAAGGTGTCTGCTTTCTGAACGGCCTCAAATGCACGGACATGTGTAGAGTGAAAGATTGTAAAAACCAGCCCTATAATGAAGACATTGTCGATATGGCAGTGAGCCTTGCTGGTGAAAATGATGATCTGTGAACAGTTTGTCCTGGAAAGAGAGTAGAAAGGTGTGGAAGTCATTTCTATGTTTTAAGATGTGTGTTTGTTACGGAAAGAATCACTCGCTCAAACTGAGCTCAATTTCAGTGAAAGGCATGAATGATGAGTCTGATACCTTATAATGAAGTGTGATTTATGTGATATTTTAAATTAATTTTGTCCCTTGAAGCACCATGGTATCTACTGCACACGTCTTTTTAAGAGTTCATGCAATTTGACTGATTTAACTGCTTTGACACAAACGGATTAGTGCCCGCACTCAGAAATCTGTGGGAATGACGGTGGCCTTAAATAACGTGTGAAAACACAGGGAAAGCTGTGCCCCCCAAATTGGTATCATACATTTCTGAAGTCTAGAGACAGGGAACATCTCAAAGATATAAATAAGAATTTGCCCACATTTATAATACCGATGACCTCCATTTAGAGGGTCTGGCTCATTGGCTATGCCTGTCATAATCCAGCCATGGCCATTTCTTTATATTCAACACTGACTCTCCCACTGTCTTTAACAACGACAATAGCAGCAGCAGCAGCAACAACAACAACAACAGCAACAACAAACACACAAAGTATGACGCATGCATCCTCACACAGTCTCCGCTATAACGCTAGTAGCCAGTGTGTTCCTCCGAGACAACTGACCATCCTAAGGTGATAAGCCAGTCATCTTAAGTATTTGTTCACATCTTTCAATGTGGGAAACTTTATCACTTTCCATGACTAGCAGGGTGGGGGAGGCAGTGGGGGGGGGCAAGGCACACAAGGAGAAACAAGACTTCAGTATTCTCCTTTTTCTCTATTGCTTGCACAAGAAATTGGTGTTTGGTTGTCAACATATTCGTTTTATTACCAGCACATGTCAGAGGACCAGAAAGCCGGGCACAGTTCTTAACATGCAGAGAGAGAGAGAGAGAGAGAGAGAGAGAGAGAGAAGAGAGAGAGAGAGAGAGAGAGAGAAGAGAGACAGAGACAGAGACAGAGACAAACAGACAGACAGACAGGAAGGTCAGGTCAGGTAAATGTTGCTTATCGCTCAGCCAATAGCAAAGGGCTACATCAGGGCTGTCACCACGTCAAAGTCAACTCTCAAGTTGCTTAAGAAAAACTCGCTCATACAACCCTTTAAAGTACATTTCTGAAAGCACACCGGAAATTTCTTTTAAAATCGATCATATGTAATTGTTTGATCAGATGCGAATGTTGATTTCTTTCAAAAAAAATTAAAGATCATGTCAGGTGGGACACCTCGGTACAAGGTTTTCATGGAGTCTGCTGTAACTGTTTCTGCCTCACATCATGCAAGTCCCAAGGTGGAAGAGAGAGAGAGAGAGAGAGAGAGAGAGAGAGAGAGAGAGAGAGAGAGAGAGAGAGAGAGAGAGAGAGAGAGAGAGAGTGGTGTGTGCTAGACAGTCTCACTTCAGCAAAGTACGGTACAGACCTCGACACTGATATGATTGTTCATAACAAATCCTGCCACAGTACATTACCAAACATATTTACACATTCCACATCAAAATACCAGTAGTAAACATTCACATTAATAAGTCATTCTACTGGAAATTTCATCAACCACTGACAGCGAATATCTACTGAAGCTTTGTGTTTTCTGTACAAAACTCAGAAAACCACATTTGCCATCCTAGCTCTTAACTTACTGGTCAACACACCTACGCATTCACTGCGAGTTATGATCTTCTCTGCAAACGCCCTGGAATACTCGGTCAATCCAGCCCTTGAGATGTATAGTGCCGTTTTCTCCACTCTTGTAGACTGCCGTAGAGTTTGGTCATTAGATCTGTCTCTGTTGCCACACTTTTCTCCTTGTTCGTTCATGCAATGGGCATTTTGGGAGCACATGTGACTTATGATCAAAGACTTCTTCCATCAGTCACCCCGAAATAAAACACCCCACAACAGCCCTTGTCAGCTAGACTGTATGTGTAAGCGCTAAAAGCTTATGATATAAGATTAAGCGCCACAAATTATCATTACCATTATTGTCATTATTAGAATATTCACCAGAAAAGAGCCGTCTTCCACTACAATTCTACACAGTAAAGGGCTATACGATTCGAATTAGCACTGGTATAAACGACTCTATCCAACACACCACACGATTCAAATTAACGCTGGTATAAATGACTCTATCTGCCATACCATATGATTCGAATTAACGCTGGTATAAATTACTCTATCTACCACACCAAAGGGGAAATCAAAATGTCAAG
>CM065738.1:51757163-51769663 GCA_033310375.1 Conus canariensis | reverse complement strand
TGCCAAATATAACGGAGCTAAAAGGTTTGTCCAGGCAAAAATCCTTCTTTACATGACTAAAAATACGTCGGATGTAGTAGAGTCAGATATAACAAAATGCCGCTTATAACGAAATAATTTGGGGATCCCCAGCGGGCAATTACGCCGGTTATAGCGAAGCGGCCTGTTATAGGGAGTGACATGTATGGTCCAATGAAGAGTTCAAGCCGGATAAAACGAAGTGGTTACTGTTGTGTTTGGGAATCATTTCTCGGAAACGTTTGGTTAATTCGCTGCTATTTATATTGCTTCATATGGTCGCGTGCTTTTAAAGGGAGATGGAGTGTCCGTACAGCATACGAAATGTAGGGCTTTCCATGTGTTGCTCTCAATAGAAATCACGCGTTTATATATGTGTTTGACTCGCTGCACAACCTAAGCTTGTTTCCTTTTCTTACGCAGCTTCGCATAGGTAGATTGAAAGTACATGAAAGTTTATTGTATGTTTGTTGTATCGTAAATGTCACCTCTGTGAATCGTAGGTAATAAAATCGTATTGTAATGTCCTGTAATGAGAGTGCCTGTGACTGTCGAAGCAGAACAACTGACTCACATGGGGTCAGGTTCAGCGACTTAAAGATGGAGGAGAGATGGTAGAGGGAGGAGAGTGAGATGATGGGGAAGGAGGGAATCAAGGTGACGGACTTTGATTTTACAGACAATTTCATCATGGCGCCTGCATGTCGCAAAGGTCTGTCGGCAAAGTACAAAATTGAAATTATTCAATTAGCGGAGAGAAATCCAGCAAAACAGAAGCAGACAATACCGGAAGAATATTAAATTGCACCGTCAATACTGGAAACCAATCTGGCTTCAAAAGAGAAGTGTAAAATTCAGAATTTTGGAGATGAGGTACCCATCGGACAGAATCAAAGCAGAAGTTTCGCAGAACTGCTTGCACGTACATGTATTTGGGTGGCTTTGTGCCATCATGTGGACTGCTGTGCTACGAGGATGACAAACAACATTGTTATCCTTTGGAGACTTTTCTCTTCGCTGTTCATGGTCGAATTTTTTTTTTCTTTTTTTTTTTCTTTTTTTTTTCATTTCTTTGTTTGTTTTTGTTTTTGTTTTTCTTTATTTTGTTTTTGTTTTTGTCCAGCTGTGGTAACAACCAACCTTATCTGTTCTGTCAAACAGTGTGACATTTGAGGGTGTTAATTTCCGTCTAGTGTGGCAACAATCATCCTTATCTGTTGTTTCACAGAATGTGAAAATCTCGGGGGGGGGGGGGGGGGGGGGTTCCGTCCAGTGTGGCAACAGTCATTTTTGTTGTTGTTGTGTCACAGAATGTGATAATTTTATGGATGTTTCCCCAATATGGCAACAATCATCCTTTTCTGTTGGTTCATGGAATGTGAACATTTATATAACAGACGTTACAACTGATATTCCATTGTGTATATATGAGTGTACTAACTTGTTCTGCTAATGATATATAACTCTCAATTGTATACCAAAATATATGATAACAATGTGTGACTTTCAATGCAATGGTGAAGAAGAGTAATATATATATATATATATATATATATATATATATATATATATATATATATAGTAATATAATATATATATATATATATATATCCTTTCTTTTCTATGCAAAAACAAAAACAAAAAACAAAAAACAAAAAAACAAAAAAAAAAAAAAACGGACCGGGCGTTTCAGTGCAGTGGAAGATGGGAAGCATCTCAACAAACCTACTACGTTATTGCACACCAGCCTTTTTCTGGGATAGCATTCTTCTTAAAACCGAAAAGGCAGAGGAGTCAAGTTACAGCTTTCTGCGATCACTGAGGAGAAACAATCAGGTTTCAAAATACCGGTATCTGACCAGGAGTTATATGTTAGTGAGTTTTCTCCCCATTGGAGATTGTCTCCCCCTTGGAGACTATAAGCTTGCTGAAGGTTCCTTTTGAGAAGCATTTATTATTCCCCATTCACCCACTCAAGCACATGCTGTTAGTTAGGCAGAATTAACTGCCACTGCAGATATGAATGCTTATTTCCCCCTATTTCTTCACTCTAAGATATGAGCCAGTTTTGTTTTATAATTGAATATATATATATATATATATATATATATATATATAGAGAGAGAGAGAGAGAGAGAGAGAGAGAGAGAGAGAGAGAGAGATGTAATTTCCTTTTCAAGACCTTATTCAGACACTAATCATTTTTGTTTAATATGATTTCTTATCAAGCTGTGACAAGCACAAGCAATGCTCTCCAGTACAACTAAATGCGTGCATTTAAAATCCATTATGTAAGTGTTTATTTTCATACCAATGCATACTCCAATGACCTGACAGCGTGAAACAGAAAACGAACAGTGCGGAATTCCCCCTCCCCCCCCCCCCCCCCCCCCCCCCCCCCCACCTTCAGATCAAATCTTCTGACAATGTATTCTTCTGAGGTCTTCAGAGTACTACAGTGACCTTTGTTCGTCTGTTTTACTTATTATCGGTTTCTAAGCCTTCAAATTGTAACACAGACCTATACGTAATCAGTTTACATCAATTTTCAGTCATATTTTGGAAACAAGTTTTCAAAATCATTTTTACTAAAGTATTAAACAGTCTAGGATACGAGTTTGATTATTGTCCATGTATGTGGATACACATGTGGGTGGGTGGGTGGGTGGGTATGAGTGTTGGTGTGGGTGGATGGGTGTCTGAGAGAGAGAGAGAGAGAGAGAGAGAGAGAGAGAGAGAGGAGAGAGAGAGAGAGAGAGAGGAGAGAGATCACGCTGGATGCAACGAAGCAACCAGATGAAAGTTCGTTACAACCGGCGCGCCGGTTATAACGAAAGCCGGATATACCGAAGCAATTTTGAATGTTCCCGGCGATTCGTTATAAGCGGCTTCGACTGTATTTTTATATTTCGGGTTGTAAATTGACAAACAGTCCATCTGGCCAGGCCCGCTCTTCTTACTGTACTCGTCTCTCGTGCTTCCCTGACGGCATTACTCAATCCATCAGTCAGTGCACCTTTACCTGTCAGGAACCAAATGTCTGGAATACCTCCCCATGACTAGCAGTCATTCTTCTTCCACTGATTAGTTAACATCACCTACAAAATCTGATCTCTTTACATTTGTGCCATCAATCCTATTCACTGTCTTTCCTGAACCGTAGCATGGAAGTCTGGAAGTTGACGATGGTGATGGTAATGATGATGATGATGATGATGATGATGATGACGACGACGACATCATCATCATCATCATCATCAATCATCATCATTTAAAACAACAGCAATAACAAGAACCACAACAATAATAACAATAACAGCAGCTACAACAACAACAACAACAACAACAACAATAATAATAATAATGATAACAATAGTAATGATAGTAATAATAATATAATTATAACAGTAATCAGAAGAACAAGCAGAAGGAGAAGAAGAAAAAGAAACAGAAAAAGAAGAAGAATGTGCCCCCCATAGCTTCTTGTCCCTAAAGAAGGGGCCATAGTGCTTGTCAATAATATATTTCGATGTTCAAAGGGGTGAATAAGCTCGTTTAAATGTGTCTGGAAGCTTTGGAATCATCAGTCTTGGTTTCTCCTCTTCCATTTTTTGTCACTGCATCTCATCTGGAGGTTTCCTGTGCCTGTCATAGTCCAGCCGTGGCCTTTTCTTTATGTCTAACGCCTACTCTCCCACTGTCTTTATCAACGACAATAGCAACAGCAGAAAAAGCGGGCAGCAGCAGCAGCAGCAGCAGCAGCAGCACGGCACACAAGGATAAACAAGACTTCAGTATTCTCCTTTTTCTCTATAGCTTGCACAAGTAGTTGGTGTTTTGTTGTCAACATGTACCAAAACAGTCAAAGGAACAGGGAGCTGGGCACAGTTCCTGACATGTACAGAGAGAGAGAGAGAGAGAGAGAGAGAGAGAGACAGACAGACAGACAGACAGACAGACAGCAGACAGACAGAGACACAGGCAGACACAGACACAGACAGACACACAGACGGACAGACAGACGGACAGACAGAGAGACATAAGGACAGAGAGACAGAGACAGAGAGACAGACAGAGACAGAGAGACCGACAGAGAGGCAGGTAAGGTCAGGTAATGTTGCTTATAGCTCAGCCGACTGCAAAGGGCCATATCAGGGCTGTCACCACGTTGAAGTCAACTCACAAGTCGTTTAAGGAAAACTCACTCACACAACCCTTTAAAAATACGTTTCTAAAAGCACACCAGAAATTTCGTTTAAAATCAATCATATGTAATTATTTGATCAGATGAAAAATGTTGATCTCTTTCAGAAATTCAAAGATCACGTCAGGTAAGACGCCCCTGAACAAAGGTTTTCATGGGGTCTTCTGTAAAATGTTTCTGTCTCACATCATACAAGTCCCAAGGGGGAGAGACAGAGAGAGAGAGAGAGAGAGAGAGAGAGAGAGAGAGAGAGAGAGAGAGAGAGAGAGTGGTAGATAGTCTCCCTTCAGCACAAGTACTGTACAGACCTCGTCACTGATACAATTGTTCGTAACAAATCCTGCCACAGTACATTACCAAACATATTTACACATTCCACATCAAAATATCAGTAGTAAACCTTCCACATCAATAAGTCATTCCCCTGGAAATTTCATCAACCACTGACAGCGAATATCTACTGAAGCTTATGTTTCTTACGTACAGAACTCAGAAAACCACATTTGTCATCCCAGCTTCTTTTCTTACTGGTCAACATACCTATGTATTCACTGTGACTTACGATCTTCTTTGCGTACGCCCTGGTCTACTCGGTCAGTCCGGCCCTTGAGACGTATAGCGCCGTTTTGTCCAGCTCTTGTAGGCTGCCGTAGAGCTTGGTCATCAGAGCTGTCTCTGTTGGCCACACTTCTCTCCTTGTCCGTTCATGCAATGGGCATTTTGGGAGCACACGTGACTTACGATCAAGCACTTCTATCAGTCACACCAAAAAAGACTGCACGTTTAAGAGCTTAGGGCTTATAATATAAGATTAAGCGCCATAAGTAATCATTATTATCATTATTAAAATATTCACTTTAAAAGAAGCGGTCATCCACTACAATTCGACACAGTAAAAGGGCTATATGATTAAATTAACACTGATATAAATGAATCTATATACCACCCCATATGATTCAATTTGATGCTGGTATACATGACTCTATCTACCACACCATATGATTCAAATCAACGCTGGTGTAAATGACTCTATCTACCACATAGAAGGAAAAAAATGTCAAGCACGTCCATGTCAGCCGCTACGGTGGACAGAGGCTGACATAAGGTGGGGGGGGGGGGGGGGGGGGCGAAAGGGAGAAGAATTTAAAAGAGAGCTACGCCACGTGTAGCCAGTGCAGGCATACAAGGGCTGACACACAAAGTGCCAGATCTTCCATTTCTTCACTGTTCTTTATGTTATTTTTTCAGCTGACTAACACAGCACTTACACTGTGCACTTACGTGACGTATACTGAGAGGCATAAATTCCGCACATCATGCACACAAGTTCCACGGGAAAAGTTTGATTGGTTGCTCCTTGTATGACCCATTCCTCAGTTGGTGGGAGTGTGACCCACCTTTCCACAGCGACGTTTCTCGTGCAGCACGTGCCAGCGAACAGACAAAGCGCCTGAAGCAAAAAGCCAAACTGGGCGACAACTCAATTCAGAGTGAATATTGCGTCGCTTTCTTTTCACGTGATAAACACACAGTTTAACCCAATAAAACGCCGCAACCAGAATTTATCACACTGCAAGAAAATGCCACGGCTGGACAACAACCAGCGAAACCGCGCTGTTGGGATGCTGAGGGCCGTTCATCTGTCCGACAGGTGGCAAGAGCCATGAACGCCCACCACACCACTATCTACCATCTACAACAGCGCTTGGCAGCCACCTGGTCAGTTTCTGACCGTCCTCGACCAGGCGCACCTAGAGTGACGTCTCAGAGACAAGATCGAGCCATTCGCCTTTCCCACCTCAGGAACCGATTCCTGACTGCTGCTGCCACCACTAGAGCAACTTTGGGGGAGCTTGGGCGACCCATCAGCAGCCGCACATCAGCCGACGCCTGTCAAATGCAGGAATCAGGTGTCACAGGCCCTACATTGGCCCTGTATTGACTGACAGACACAGGCAAACCCGGCGCCATTGGGCAGCAAATGGTGCGTTCCCGGGAAGACGCGCATGGAGGAATGTCATCTTCTCTGACGAGTCACGTTTTTGCATGAGCCACGCTGATAGGAGAATCAGAATTTACAGGAGACAAGGAGAACGGTATCATGATCCTTGTGTTAGGCAGCTCGACCAGTTTGGCAGCCCTTCAGTGATGGCGTGGGGTGGCATCAACGCCAACTTTAGATCCCAGCTCGTGGTGATCGATGGCAACATCACGGCACAGCGTTACGTGAACCACGTTCTCCAGCCTGTCCTGCTTCCACTCCTGGATCACCATGGTGGACGACGAAGATTTGTGTTCCAGCATGATAATGCTATACTCACAGTGCCCGGATGACCCATCAGTTTCTGCAGCAGAATGGAGTGGAGGTGATGCCCTGGTCATCCCTGTCACCTGACGTGAACTGCATTGAGCACCTTTGGGACACGCTCGGCAGGAGAGTGGAGCAGCAACAGCCGAGGTCTCAGACGAGAGGTGAACTGATCACCGTTCTTCAGCATCACTGGGTCAACATCCAGCAGGTGCAGATCCGACGTCTCGTGCAGTCCATGCCTCGGCGTCTTGGAGCGTGTGTAGCTGCCAATGGTGGATACACCAGATACTGACAGAATCATCTCTGTTGAAAGATGGTTTATGCTGTGCAATAACCATGTTTGACAGTTGTTTCTGAATTTTATTCAGGTCGTTTTTTTTCTGTTCACACATGCCCTTTTCAATCAAATTTTATAACGCAGATTTGGTTTGTTTAAGTTGTTACCAAGTTTCCAATTAAAATAACTGACAAATGAGATTGTTGTGCATGATTTTTATGTTTGTGCGGAATTTCTGCCTCTCAGTATACGTTATTTTGCGTTGCGTTATCTTGTGCTGCTTTCTGTCACTACATCTTTTGTGTTGTATACTTGTGGATTGGTTTGCATTGTGTTACATCGTTTTTCATTCTGTTGCACGGTATTATAGTGTAAGAATACGCTGTGTTGCATTATTCAGTGCTGCTTTACACTGTGTTGTCCTGATTGTGTTACGTTGGGTTTTGTTGTGTTACATCGTATGTGTTACATCGTATTGTCCTGTGGTGTGTTACGTCGTTTGTTGTTGTTGTTTTTTGTTGTTGTTTTTTCGTGTTGCATTTAGTTGTCCTGGGATGTGTCATGTTGGGTTTTTCATGTTATATTGTGTTGTCCTGGGTTGTGTTACGTTGTGTTTTCTCGTGTTTTATTGTGTTATCAGAAGCTGTTTTATGTTGGGGTTTTGTTGCGTGACATTGTGTTGCCCGAGTCATTCATTGTGTTGCCCGAGTCATTTTACGTTGGATCTTCTCATGTTTCATTGCGTAATTCTTAGTTGGATTTTGGTGTGTAGAATTGTTTCATCCTGAGTTGTACTATGTTGGGCTTTGTCGTGTTAGATTGTGTTGTACTGAGTTGCTTTGCGTTGGGCTTTGTAGTGTAGCATTGTTCCATCGTGTGATGTACTCCGTTGAGCTTTTTCTTGTTACATTGTGTAATCCTAAATTGTGTTATGTTCGGTTTCTCGTGGTACGGTGTGTGTGTGTGTGTGTGTGTGTGTGTGTGTGTGTGTGTGTGTGTGTGATGATGATGATGATGATGACGATGATGATGAGGTGATAATGATGGTGATGATATGATGATGATGATGATGATCATCATCATCATCATCATCATCATCCATCATCATCATCATCATCATCGTCGTCATCATCATCATCACCATCATGACGATGATGCGTTTCTGTGTGTATCAGTTTTGTTATTTACGTTTTGGCAACTGTTGGTGTTTCGATGTAAACGGGGAAATCCACCATGCTTAGATTATAGCAGCAGAGGTTTCCACTTCATTCCCAAGCTACTTAATGTCTAACAAGGATATCAATCAGTGAATCATTTTCCTTTTTCCACCAATATGTGCAGCACTTAATGAGCAAAGCTACTAGTCTTCCCAGCGCAAACGCCAGCTGATTCACTTTGTAAATCAGTAATCTAGAAGAACATGGGAAATAATGAGTTTGATAGACCATCCTCTCGCTTGAAGGGTGACATCTATAGGTACAACCCTTTTTAAGGCTGTCAGGATGGTGATGGTCTATGTGTTGTGATCTGAATATGCTGTAATGTCTACACATGCAATGGTCAATACATGTATGATTCAGCGAGAAGTTGTCTCATTTAGAAAGGGATTTATGCTGCTAATAAAATATGCTTTCCCAGTTCTCATACTGGCATCTAAAGATATATTTCCTGCGAATTTTGAGGAGATTTATGGATTTTTTAAAAATTAAAAACAGACCTGCGCATTTGGAATCAGAAAGTTGCAGGTCATCAACGATAAGCGTATGTAGCAGATGTCTTCTCTGGACTAAAAATGAAGCTGATAACATGATAGTTCTAAGAGTTACTTTCAGTGAACCGACCAATGTTTGGTCTTCCCACTGTGTTGCTATGTTAGTGATGGAGTCAACATCCTATATGTCACAATACTTAGGCATTAACTGTTCTTACTGACACCTTGAACACTACTGCAGACTAACCCAAGCTGGACTATTGGGTTTTTTTTTGCATCCGTTAAGACAACACTCCAAGGAAGTTAATTGTACTAAAACTACCACCTACATTCTACAGCTTTGAAAAAATGATTTCATTTTTCAAGCATATCTTTCTATTCGGGATGTAAGTTTTGCATGTCTACTGGAGCTTTAGTCTCAAAGAATCTAAGACGATAGTAACATCATTTCCATGATAATTGAAAACTTAAGACATTTCGCAGAGATTCTGCAGGCAAGCCAGTTTGACTGATAACGTTTGAGGGAATGCGCAGCCTTGAGAGATTTGGGAACATCACGTAGTTGGCGTGTGCATTTATGTTCCTATGTGGGACAGCAAAGGAAGTGCTCTAAAACAGTTAAGCACCATTGAGTCAGCTTGTTGGATACCATTGTCATGTCCTCTGCTTTCTCCCTCAGAATTCTTCAGCAGCCGTCCTGTGATATGAGTTGGAAATGCACAGAAAGGTGAATGTTGCAAAGAGACAGAAAACACACAGGCTACCTCTGTATGAAACATGCCTCTCTATCTGACATTCCACCTGGAAGCAAACAACTACATTTCTTGAGAAACCTGAGGCGTACTCAGTGTCTACTCATCAACTTTCTGTTGTACATCTGTGTTGTAAAGCCCGGCATCCTTGTCAGCAGTGTCATTGGGCTTCCCTGGGGCGGCAGGTGCTGCACTGACCCAGACATTCTGAGCAATGCACCATGACCAATGTGCAAACATAATGCAACTGCAAGTATGTGAACGGCGTGTCTACATGCCTTTTTTTCTTGAATAGCTGATTGCTGTCGTGTCATCCAACATCACCGTGACATTTTTTTTTAAAGCACGATATCAACAAGATATAGACCTTCAGCCTCACCTACCCATAGTGCAAACTGACGACAACAAGCGAACAGATTCCAAAGAGTGCTCACACCACCAGTAGTGAACTAAACCCAATGTGCAAACAGTGACGCTTACAAGCCCTGTATGACAGCAGCTGAAAGATGGTTAGCAGGATGAAACAAGCAAAAAAAAAAAAGAGATATGAGTTAAAGCGAACATTACTGTCCCTCCCACCAGTCTAATCAGTCTGTCACTGACTGATCAAACCATCCAGCTAAAGTACAGATATCCTCTGACCAGCCTTACCTGTCTCTTCCATCAGGACTAACTCTCCATTGTCGTCATGTATGCATTTGTTTCTGTGTCAAACATTGCTGTCGACAGGGCATTGTAGTTAGAACGTGTGGAATAAGAAAAAGAAAAGGACAGCACTAAAACAACCCTCGTACAACTGATCTATTCACTCTACAACAACAAAAAACTGTATAAGACGGATTCGTCAAGACGAGATTTTAAAACTTTGATTATAACTTTATTTCGGGGGCGAATAGCTCAGTTGGTAGAGCGCCGGACTCGTGATCCTGGGGCTGCGGGTTCGAATTTCGGTACAGGGGGATTTTTCCCTCGGAGTTAACATTGGTTCTGACTCCATTCCCCATACAGTCCTTCGAATGAGACTATAAACCGAGGTTCCGTGTGTGAACGCACGCACAACATCTTGCACACGCGTAAAATCCCATCACCAACTTTCGGAAGAGAAGGCCAGTTTGGCCGTTGGTAAGGATGACACGTTACACATAGCATGCACCTTCCCCGAAGATGGAGTATGGCTGCCTTAATGGCAGGATAAAAAACGGTCACACACACGAAACTCCACTGTCTGTCTATACAGGTAGTGTCCGCCGGAGTATCAACCTGCGTACGCAGAAAGAAAGAAAGAACATTATTTCGAAACATGCACAAGAGACTTTATAAACATGTAGTTAAAAAATTTGATCAAGACTCAAAAAGAACAAAACCAAGAACAAACAAACAAGTAAACCAACAAAGCATGTAAACAGCGTGTTGAGAACATCAGCAATTACTGCTGAAGAGATGACAGCCCTGAGTTTGCCTGATAAAGCACCACGAGTCGACACCCACAGGACACAGTTCATGACGGGGCTTGCTTTCAGTGGAGTAACAATGTTGAAGAGAAGCCTTGATAGCCTTGTTCATTTCTTCAGCACTGCTGCTCTTGCGGATGGCACGGTTGTAGTAGATGGTCAGCTTCCGTATGGCATTCTGTGTTAGATTACCACGGCCACGACCTGCAAGGGTAACTCCTTTCTTCCGACAATCCGCCACTAGATTTCGCAAAGCTGAACCAAGCCGCTTGCTGACGTGATTGATGCACTCTTCCGTCTCTATCTCCACCTCATCACCATGAAGCGTGATGGCTGTCAGCTCATTGTAGGTCTTGGCATCACCATGAGGCTTGATGGCTGTCAGCTCATTGTAGGCACTCCTCCTTCTCTATCTCCACCTCATCACCATGAGGCTTGATGGCTGTCAGCTCACTGTAGGTCTTGGCGTCACCATGAGGCTTGATGGCTGTCAGCTCATTGTGGGTCTTGGCATCACCATAAGGCTTGATGGCTGTCATCTCACTGTAGGTCTTGGCGTCACCATGAGGCTTGATGGCTGTCAGCTCATTGTAGGCACTCCTCCTTCTCTATCTCCACCTCATCACCATAAGGCTTGGTGGCTGTCAGCTCATTGTAGGTCTTGGCATCACCATGAGGCTTGATGGCTGTCAGCTCATTGTAGGCACTCCTCCTTCTCTATCTCCACCTCATCACCATGAGGCTTGATGGCTGTCAGCTCATTGTAGGTCTTGGCGTCACCATGAGGCTTGATGGCTGTCAGCTCATTGTAGGCACTCCTCCTTCTCTATCTCCACCTCATCACCATAAGGCTTGGTGGCTGTCAGCTCATTGTAGGTCTTGGCGTCACCATGAGGCTTGATGGCTGTCAGCTCATTGTGGGTCTTGGCATCACCATAAGGCTTGATGGCTGTCAGCTCACTGTAGGTCTTGGCATCACCATAAAGCTTGATGGCTGTCAGCTCATTGTAGGCACTCCTCCTTCTCTATCTCCACCTCATCACCATAAGGCTTGGTGGCTGTCAGCTCATTGTAGTCTTGGCATCACCATGAGGCTTGATGGCTGTCAGCTCATTGCAGGTCTTGTCATCACCATAAGGCTTGATGGCTGTCAGCTCATTGCAGGTCTTGGCACCCCCATCTGACAGTGGGACAGTGTATCGCAGTTTGTAGCGTTCCACTGAGCGCCGCCAGATCACACGAGCTGTCTCCACCTCCATCATGCCAGAGGATCCTGCACACATAAAGTTTGATACAATGTAACTGGACCGATATGCCTGTTGTCGTGTGTGTGTGTGTGTGTGTGTGCGTGTGTGTGTGTGTGTGTGTGTGTGTGTGTGTGTGTGTGTGTGTGTGCGTGCGTGCGTGCGTGTGTGTGTGTGTGTGTGTGTGTGTGTGTGTGTGTGTGTTCAACTAGTTCAACACTGCTTTTCATTTTTTCTGTTTGATTTTGTGTTCATCATTTTTTAAGCATACTTTCAAGACAACTACAACAAAGACACTTGAAATAATGCACAAGAAAAAAATGTAGCTCACCTGTAGAATTCTTGTCACGTTTCAAGATGTTGAACTACCCATGCAGGATACTCCATAGGGTTCTCTGCATACAGGTTTTTCCCCGTGGATTCACCCACTTGACAGTAGGTGCACACGACGTGACCATCAAGACACAACCCTGGCAGAAGGTCCACCACACAACCTACTCCAATATGAGAACTGTGTCCTCTGGTTAGCCAA
>CM065738.1:51732163-51742163 GCA_033310375.1 Conus canariensis | reverse complement strand
CTTGTGTCTGGCTGTCACTCCAAGGGTAACGCACCCCCTTGTCAAAGGCAAAACAAACAACATTCAAGACAATGAAAATGAAGAACAAACAATCATGTTTCTCTTTTCAACTGGACGTGGAACGATCATTTTGCGTTTTGTTGTAATCCGTGTGCATTGTGAAATCACACCTGTACAGAAGACGTGTCGGGTATAGGAACAAGTCTGCAAGCAGTGGCACCTCCTAACCTCTTCTTCTTCTTCTTCTTCTTCTTCTTCTTCTTCTGCGTACGCAGGCTGATACTCCTGCGGACACTCCCTGTATAGACAGGCAAGTATTGGTCCCATCTACCCAACGAAGGGAGTGGAGTTTTGTGTGCATGACCATTTTTTTATCCCGCCATTAAAGCAGCCATATTCCATCTTCGGGGAAGGTGCATACTATGTGTAACGTGTCATCCATACCAACGGCCAAACTGGCCTTCTCTTCCGAAAGTTGGTGATTGGATTTGACGTGTGTGCAAGATGTTGTGCGTGCGTTCACACACGGAACCTCGGTTTACAGTCTCATTCGAAGGGCTGTATGGGAAATGGAGTCAGAACCAATGTTAACTCCGAGGGAAAAATCCCCCTGTACCGAAGGGGCCCGGTGGAGATTCGAACCCGCAACCCCAAGATTACGAGTCCGGCTCTCTACCATCAGGACTTTTCCGGCTCCCGCCTCCTAACTGAATCTGATTTTAGTTTCAAAGGGAGGTGACTGCATTTTGTTCACATACGTGACCACATTGCTGAAAACAAAATTCCCGGATTTCGTTCACATTTGTACAGATGTGTAGGAAGATATCTACATATCAAGGCCGGATCGGTTCACATCAGAAGGGGAGGGGCCTCACACAGTAAGATTGGTGGTTCCCCCCCCCCCCCCCCCTCCCATGTGGCACGGGAGAAAGCATGCCCAAAATGTCGTTTTCGATAGCAGGACGTGATGGTGGGGGAAGGCTGGGGGCTAGCGAGTGGGCGGTGTTGCGGAAATCCGGACCCCATCACATCCCCACACACCTCTCTCTCTCTCTCTCTCTCTCTCTCTCTCTCTCTCTCTCTCTCTCTCTCTCTCTCTCTCTCTCTCTTCGCCAAAGACGGCAGCATCTGCGGATCAGTTCGTGCAATAATCGGTATTCTCAGTCCTGTCTGCCGCAGTAGTGTGTCTGGAACGACCCTTGCAGCAGGGAAGACTAGTGTCTGGAACGACCCTTGCAGCAGGGAGGACCGCTGTCTGGAACGACCCTTGCAGCAGGGAGGACCGCACGGTGTCTGGAACGACCCAAGCAACAGGGAGGACCGCACGGTGTCTGGAACGACCCAAGCAGCAGGGAGGACCGCACAGTGTCTGGAACGACCCAAGCAGCAGGGAGGACCGCACGGTGTCTGGAACGACCCAAGCAGCAGGGAGGACCGCACAGTGTCTGGAACGACCCAAGCAGCAGGGAGGACCGGTGTGTTTGCACTCAGCGCCTTCCTTTGGTCCATGCTGCTACAGGCTGACAGGACTCAGCAGCCATGGAGCCAGAGGAGGTTGGTTTTTTTATTATTCATTTCTTCTTTCTTTCTTTTTTTTCTTTCTGGAAAGGCACCAGCCCTGTGTCATACATGATGCTGGCAGCTCATCGGCAGCAGCTGACAAGATCTGTTGGCCTGTTTGCATCTCATTGTCTGGGGAAGAACACGAACGCGAGAGAGAGAGAGAGAGAGAGAGAGAGAGAGAGAGAGAGAGAGAGAGAGAGAGAGAGGAGAGAGAGAGAGAGAGCGAGATACGGATAATTCATTCACAAATAGGCCATTGCCCCTCGTGAAGGGGTGCATCTGGAAATCGTTCAATACTCTACACGGTCAAAATTGATTCAATATTATACAGTAAGAAACAAGAACAGATCGTAACTTAAATGCTTTGAATAAGACAGACAGACAGACAGGCAGAGACAGAGAGGCAGAGACACACACACAGAGAGAGAGAGAGAGAGAGAGAGAGAGAGAGAGAGAGAGAGAGAGAGAGAGAGACAGGCAGACGGAGAAGCAGACAGAAAGACAGTCTGACAGACAGAGAGAGTGGGAGAGTGAAGGTGGTGGAGAGAGACAGACAGACAGAGAGACAGACAGACAGACAGAGGCAGACACACAGACAGAGAAGCAGGCCGACACATAGACAGACCGATAGACAGACAGACACGGGGGAAGGGGGGGGGAAGTGAAGGTGGTGGAGGAGAGAGACAGACAGACAGACACAGACAGACATACGAATAGACACACAGCCAGATACAGACAAACAGACACAGACAGTGTAGACAAAGGGTAGGGGAGAGTGAAGGTGGCAGAGATGGCAGAGGGCTGGGGGAGGGAGTGAGTAGGGTGAAGGGAGGGGCGGAAAGAAGATGCTGAATGAAATGAGATCCAGCAAGACCTGTGACCCGGACGGTGATTATCGTCGTTATTTGCATCGCCATGTCAATAGGGGGCGCCGTTTTCTCTGTCTCTTCGCTCGCCATTCACAGTGCAAAGAGTACAGACAGACGTGAAATGCTGCAGAAATGTGGAGAGTGCATAGGTAGGAAGGGAAAACAAACTCGAGAGAGTGTCTGTGTGTGTGTGTGGGGGGGGGGGGGGGGGGCGGGGGGGGGAGGAGGGGAAAGGTTTGGGGGGGGGGAATGGAAAGCTTCATGTAGATAAATAACTTGCTGTTCAATGGCATTTTTACTAGATGCTGACTTCCACAAGGCTGGTTTGAAAAGACAAGGATTCTTGTTCGGGTATGAATTGCTCTGAGAGAGAGAGAGAGAGAGAGAGAGAGAGAGAGAGAGAGAGAGAGAGAGAGAGAGAGACAGACAGACAGACAGACAGACAGGCAGACAGACAGACAGAGAGAAAGAGAGACAAACAGAGAGACAGAGACAGACAGAGAGACAGACAGAGAGAGAGAGGGGGAGGAGGAGAGAGAGGGGGAGAGAGGGAGGGAGACAGACAGACAGACAGATAGGCAGACAGAGGCAGAGAGGTAAGCGAGGATTAACAGTCAGACCAAACACAAAGGAAATAAAAACTGTTCCTCCAAACCTATCTTGAGGTGCATGTGTAACAAGTAAGTCTCTGAAATCGTGCCCCCCCCCCCGCCCAACCCCTTCTTCTTCTTCTTCTTCTTCTTCTTCTTCTTCTCTCTCTCTCTCTCTTTTTCTCTCTCTATCTTGCTATCGCTCTCTCCCTCTCTCTCTCTCTCTTCCTCTCTCTCCCTCTCTCTCTCCCTCTGTCTCTCTCCCCCCCTCTCTCTCTCTCGCTCTCTCTCCTCTCTCACTCTCTCTCTCTCGCTCTCCCCCTCTCTCTCTCTCCCCCCACCTCTCTCTCTCTCTCTCTCTCTCTCTCTCTCTCTCTCTCTCTCTCTCTCAGTCTTTGAAATTGTTTGTAAAATTGTTCGATTCCCAGGTACAGCCTATTGCCCAGTATGGAGCTGAAATCTGGGGTCTTTATGATTCTGCTGTTTATTGTGAAAATGTCCATTTATTTGCATTGAAAAAGTTTCTAGGAGTGAGCATGCGAACACCTAATGATTTAGTCTATGGCGAAGTAAACAGATATCCAATATATTTGAATTCTGCGACAGCTTGTATACGTTATTGGTTGAAAATAACTCAAATGGATATTTCAAGGTTACCCAGGAAAGCATATAATATGTTGTATGATTTCGATAGTAAAGGGAAAAGAAACTGGGTTTCTAACGTGAGGACTAAATTACATAAACTTGGATTTGGCTATGTTTGGCTACAACAGAACGTTGGGGACATAAATGGATTTCTTCGTGCATTTCGGAATAGATTGATAGATTGCAGATGGCAAGAATGGTCATGTCACGTTCATGAAAGTGACCGATTTGCTTTTTATAGACAGTTCAGATCTATACATTGTGTGCCGGTATATTTATCTATTGAAATGGATAATCATTTAAAATATATCATGACAAAGTTCAGATTAGGTATTTCTGATCTTTCTGTCCATCATTATCGTTATAAGAAGCATAATAAACTTGAACTGATATGTCCGCTTTGTAAATGTGCCGAGGAAAATGAAGTTCATTTTGTGTTGTGCTGCCCCGCTCTAAGTGACCTGAGGAATCAGCTCATTCATCAAAAATATTGTAGACATCCTTCTTCATTTCGACTTTCATTACTAATGGCATCTACAAATGAAACTACTGTAAAACGTTTTGCTATTTTCTTGTACAAGGCATTTAAAATTCGAAGTATAGCATGTAGCTAGGCATTGATCGTTGTATGTTGTTTAATATTGAGTATGCTTTTACTTGTGCATGCCTAGATGTTTGATGATTTGCATATTTCTGTTTGAAACGATTTGATCTCAACACCCCCTTCATTAGGGGCCATGGCCTGTATGAATAAAACATCCGTATCCGTATCCGTATTCTCTCTCTCTTCTCTCTCTCCTCTCTCTCTCTCTCTCCTCTCTCTCTCTCTCTCTCTCTCTCCCTTCCCTCTCTCCCCTCTCTCTGTCTCTGTCTGTCTGTCTCTCCCCCCCCTCTCTCCTCTCTCTCCTCTCTCTCTCTCTCTCTCCTCTCGCTCTATCTCTCGCTCCCCTCTCTCTCTCCTTTCCCTCTCCCCCTCCCCCCTCCCTCTCTCTCCCTCCCTCTCCCCCCCCCCCCCCCACCTCCTCTCCTCTCTCTTCAGAGACACAGCCATCTATCAGCGTCTCTGTCCCTGTCGGGAGAACAAAAATCATCGGAAAGCTTTGTGGTGGTGTGAGACGAGCCTTAGCTAACAGTGTACAGAGTGATGACCGTTGCTGCCATTACAGCGTGTGGCTGCCAGTTGTATAGTTGACCCATACATCGTTTGGTGTGAGACGAGCCTTAGCTAACAGTGTACAGGGGGATGACCGTTGCTGCTTTTACAGCGTGTGGCTGCCAGTTGTATAGTTGACCCATAAATCGTTTAGTGTGAGACGGGCCTTAGCGTACAGGGGGATGCCCGTTGCTGCTTTCACAGCGTGTGGCTGCCAGCTGCATGGTTGACCCATAAATCGTTTCGCCGGGCCTCTCTCCTGACATGGAACAACGTGAGCACAAGGGTGGGGGAGTGGGGGGGGGGGGGGGGAGGGGTTGGGGGGGTGGGTGATGAATGGAGTGGCGAATTTGGTTGTTCTCTCTGCCCCGTTTTATGCCCCATGCGTGTGTGTCTGTTGTGTGTTGTGTGTTGTGTTCTGTCTGTCCTCGTTGTGTGCTTGTGTTCTCTTGCAGCGCTCCGCGTGCGTGGTGCGTGAGTGGTGCGTGTGTGTGGTGTCGTGTAGATGTAGAGATGTCTGTGTGTTGTGTTGTGTGTCTGTCATAGGCAGCTCGCGTGCGTGAGGGGTGAGAGGTGGTGTGTAGATGCGGCGTGAGAGAGAGCATGCTGAGATGATGTGTGTGTCATAGAGAGAGAGAGAGAGAGAGAGAGAGAGACGATGAAGAGAGACAGAGAGAGAATGAATAGATGAATGAAGGAGATGGAGGAGAGAGGAGAGATGACAGTAGAATATAATGAATAGGAATGATAATGAATGATGAATATGAATGAACGAACGAATGATGGTTTATTTATTTAGGCTTAGCCCTTCCGGAACGGAATTGCGTAAACAGCTTAGATTTATGACAAAAAACATCTTTATGTCTAGAATCAATTTGGCTGTCCCAGTTCTGGCACCTGCAGCCTCTGAGCCGTTGGCAAGCATTTCACCAATCCATTGCTGTTGCTTTCAATTTGATTCACCAACACTGCACCGAAACCATTTTCATGCAGACACGTACATTTAAAACTCAGGTTCTTCTTTTTTTCTTATTCCGTTGAGAGGCCGCCATCAACTGGTGGATGAGTCTGCCACTTTACGGGGGTCTGCTTGGGAATGGTACAGAAGTGCCAGTTAAAAAAAATATAAAAGAAGAAAAAATTCCTACGGCCTTCATGACCCAGCAGTCGACGTGGAGCTGCTGCCCTGGCTACACGCACTGTGGGACAGCCCCCGACCCACCATAAGGGAGGGTCAAGCCCACACCTTGCGCCAGGCCAAAAAAAAAGAAAAAGAAAAAAAAAACAACTTTTCTTGTGTCATGGGTTTGGTGACCCTTGACACGAAAGTTTGCTTCTGGAAAGCTTAATATAGATAAGATGGCCTACTGTTTAATGGCATTTTCATTAGATGCTGACTTTTAGGGGGCTGGTTTGAAAAGACAAGGATTCTTGAACTATTTTATGGTATGAACTGCTCTGAAAAAGAGAGAGACAGACAGACATAACAGAACAGACAGACACTGACAGACCGATAAATAGACAGACAGACAGACAGAGGCAGAGAGGTAAGGATCGGGGGTGGGAGAGGGGAGAGACAGTCAGACCAAACACAAAGGAAATAAAGTCAAAAGTGCACCGGAAGTGTCAAAAGTGCACCGGTTGAAACTTGCTGGTGGTAGGGAGTTCCAGTCCCTGATGCTCCTTGGGAGAAAGGAACCCTGTCTGTGCCGTGTTCTGCCGGGAATAAGGGCAAAGTGCTGGTCATGTCCCCGTCGCTCACGTGGTGGTAGGGGTTTCAGCTGCTCTTTCAGCCTTGATGCCTGTACCAGACCGTTGTTTATTTTTAAACAGCATCGCAATGCGGGCTGACCTCCTGCGATTCTCCAGCGATGGCCAGTTGAGCTTCTCAATCAGCTTGCTCACCACTTGATGTGTTGTGACATCTATTGAGCACAAAGCGGGCAGACCATCGTTGGATCCCCTCAAGTTTAGTAGCGATGTTTCTTCTGAGAGGTTGCTGCAAACTCAACAAGCGGACGAACTAGGGCCGGGTATGCTTGTTCTTTGACAACTGGTGCGCTGATTTTAATTTTCAGATTGCACCAGAGAAAGCCGAGGACCTGGTTGGCCTTTGAGAGCAGGGCATCAATGTGCTCGTCCCAGCTTAACTGACGATGGATTATAACTCCAAGATATTTCCCGGAGTCGACGGTCTCTTAAAAGTGCGGCCATGTAGTAGGTATCCCCACTTCTCTTAAAACTCATCTCTTTTCTTCTTCCTAATAGTCCTCTCCATGACTACTCTACTACTCCCATTGCAGCCTGTACCCGCTCGGCATGGGAACCTGAGTTGCATATATTTCCCCTCTCTTTCGATAGTTTTGGTTAGATTTACGACACGCATGTAGGTGTGTGTGCGTGTGTCTGTGTGAGTGCTGGTGTGTGTGTGTGTGTGTGGGGGGGGGGTGGTCATACAGCAATATTTGTACATAATGTTTCTTCTTTTTAAATTAGTTGTGTTTAGAGCCATATGGTCCACAGCGTGTGCGTGTGTGTGCATTAATATTTATGGGTTAATATTTATTTTGTACATGCTTTCCCTTTCTATTCCTTTGTTTAGAGCCACAACGCATGTGCAGTTGTATGTGGGTGTGTCTGCGTGAGTGTGTGTGTGTGTGCAGGTGCTTTTTGGGGTGTTTTTTTTTTGGTTTTTTTTGCGCTCTTAGAGCTGATTTCATCAAGATTGTGCGCATTATAAATACCATAATTATTATTATTATTAATTATTCTCATGCTTTCTGCTTCTGGTGACATGCAGAGTTGTGCCTTTCCCTGGGTGAAACTCCATGTCCCGGCTGCTTTCCCAAGTGGCAAGCCAAGGTTTCCTTTCTAGCAGTATGTTTATGACGTAGCATTTGACACACCTTATACGGTGATGTATATTCTTTCTGTCGAAGTATAACGTACGCTACAATCGAGTTGCACATTTGCCTCACATACAATGGATACTGCTTTGTTTCAGCGTTGACAAAATCGATGTGTGTCCACACATCTATATATCTGGACACTCTTTGATGGCAGACAAGCGAACTGACCCACAGTGAATCGCTGTTTCGGCTAATTCCCGAATTTCCGCTTTGTTTTGTAGAACTTTCTGGACTTTTGTATCAGTTTTATGACCAGTTCGTATGAATGTTCAGTAGAAACATGTGTTGCATGATACACAACTCTACACTTTTGGGGTTCGCTGGCAAGATTGTTGCAAGCAACAGTGAACTTAAGACTTGTTCAAAACGTATACCTATGCATTTGTAAACATTACCCACAGATATTATAATATCAGCATAAATCCGTCTTTCTTGGACACTTACGTAACACCCCCCCTCCCCCCAACCCTCTCCCTCACCTCCCCCCCCCCTTCCGAAATACTGGCAAAAAATTGTTTTTCTGTCACCCTTAAACTTATGCTGAGATGGAGCATACTGTATATTATTAATTCAGCTGGGTTTACAAGGCTACGGCTGTCTCTGACGTCACATTAGCATCGTCTGCTGACAGGAGTGTGAACGACGCATATGCGTCACGTGGAGGGGGGAAAAAGCTACACACACACACACACACACACACACACACACACACACACACACACACACATACACACACACACACACGCACGCACGCACGCACGCACGCACGCTTACACACACACACGCACGGTTCCACGCACGCACGCACACACACATACACACAGGGGCGCGCGCGCGCGCGCTCTGACGCGCACACGCACGCACGCACACACGAACACACACTCACACACACACACACACACACACACACACACACACACACACACACACACACACACACACACACAGAGGTGGACATGCGGACATATACATACGAGAAGAATAGACATAAAGAAGGGGGGAAACGAGGAGAGGGGGGGGGGGATAACAAGGACATCAACAAGCAAAAAGATGGAAAAAGAACTGTGGGAGGGGCGAGGGAGGAGAAGGACATCAACATGCCATCAGAAAACAGACAGACAGACAGACAGAGAGAGGCGGGTGGAGGTGGCTACTGGACATATGCAAAGATATTACGCCAAAGTCAAAAGGGACAGGAACACTTTCTTTGTCTTTCGCTGGTTGGGATTTCTGTGCATATACTGAACGCACCCGTCTCTTCCTGTCGGTCTGTCTGGCTCTGTGTCTGTCTGCTGTTTACATATTGGCTGATTACAGACTGGTCACCACATTTCACAGCTGAGAGTGTCGTTGTTGTTGTTGTTGTTGTCGTTGTTGTTGTTGTTGTTGTTGTTGTCGTCGTCGTCGTCGTCGTACCCTAGCTAAAAGACTCCAGGGATCATCCGAACAGCCGAAGCACTTGACCGCTATGGTACAAATGCATCAGCTGGGGATGAGAACATTACGTGTGTGACCGTTTTGGGATTACCCTGCCACGTGGGCAGCCACACTCCGACTTCGAGGGATTTTGGAGACTGATAATGGTATGCTAGAGAGCTTGTCACGACTGAGTGCAATCCCCGCGTGACTATACAGAGCGTAACATTTTGATGTAGCCTTGGTGTTCTAGCTTATGTCAGTTGGTCTGACACAGCCTTAAGCCAAGGCGAGCTGAGAGTGTCAACATGTCAAGTATGGAGCGCACACGCGGTGGGTCGCTGGTGGAGAGGGAAAAGCCTACGTGCAGGCAGTATCACGCCCTCGCAGAACAACGCCAAAAAAGAAGCTGTCATCACTTGCTAACAGCAGAGGGCAGCCGCAGCTGATTGAACGATTCTACCACCGCGGAAGTGGCTAGTTATGTGAGCGAGCGAACATGGCGTAGACAAACGCGAATAGTGGGGGAAGTGAAACGACATATCGACCCCCCGCCCCTCCCGCCCCCCACCCACCCACCCCCCGCCCGTCCCATCTTCCTCACACTTCTTTGGTTCTAACCAGTTTTAGACTGGAATATTTCCAGATATTACGGCTTTTTAAATTATATTAGCATCCAAACCGGATTTTTTTTTTCTCAACTATTTGCTCAAGTGGTAGCTGTGTCATTTTTGCGCAGCAAAGTAAGAAGTGTGCAACTGTCTGTAAATAAATAAAGAAGTTAGTAAATAACTGATTAAATGAATAAATATATAAATATATATATATATATATATATATATATATATATATATA
>CM065738.1:51719663-51722163 GCA_033310375.1 Conus canariensis | reverse complement strand
CAGAGAGAGAGAGAGAGAGAGAGAGAGAGAGAGAGAGAGAGAGAGAGAGAGAGCACAGAACAAACAAGGAAACATCCCCCCCCCCCCAAAAAAAAAAAAAAAAAAAGAAAAAAAAAGAACGATGTCCCAAGCTTGCCCATACATCTTGTACCTGACACAACTATACAGCAATAACAAGCGGAGAAATAAACAAAAACAAATTGACATTTATTCAAAACTGGAGCTGCCTTTACGATTTTAAACAGAGTCGAAAAAACACACGGACAAAGAAGGTAACCTCGGTTCAACTGGTATAAAAGGAAATCGTCAATGACGCTGAGAACAACCCAAGCTTGCCCGTGTACCCTGTACCTGACACAGCTAGACGACGACAACAACAACAACAACAACAACAACAACAACACAGAGGAATTAACAAACACAAACTGACATTCATTCAAGGCTGGCACACCCTTTTCGATCTTGAATAGAGTCAAACAAGCACAAGGACGAAGAGTGATAAATGCTGGTAACTTCGAATTCACTGGTGTGCTTGTTTGTTGTTGTTGTTGTTGTTGTTGTTGTTGTTCTTCTTCTTCTTCTGCAAACGCTGCCTGATACTCCTGAAGACACTCCTTGTATAGACAGGCAAGGATTAAGTAATAATAATAATAATAATGAATACTTATATAGCGCCTATTCTCGGCTAGAGACCAAGCTCTAAGCGCTTTACAATCCACACTCGTTTACACAACGGGCTGCTTACCTGGGTAGTGCCGACTGAAGAGCTGCCAGCTGGCGCTTCATTCAGTCGTTTCCCGTGTCATACAGTCAATATCGTCCAATATCGTTCACTCAATTTCCTTACTTCCTTCATTCTTTCAATTTCTCACGCAGGGTGCATGCTATGTGAAACGTGTCATCCATACCAACGGCCAAACTTGGCCTTCTCTTCCGAAAGTTGGTGATGGGATTTTACGTGTGTGCAAGATGTTATGCGTGCGTTCACACACGGAACCTCGGTTTATAGTCTCATTCGAAGGACTGTGTGGGGAATGGAGTCAGAACCAATGTTAACTCCGAGGGAAAAATCCCCCTGTACCGAAATTCGAACCCGTAACCTCGGGATCACGAGTCCGGCGCTCTACCAACTGAGCTATTCCGGCCCCCATCTACCCAACAAAAGTAGTGGCGTTTTGTGTGTATAACCGTTTTTTTTTTTTTTATCCTGCCATTAAGGCAGCCATACTCCAGCTCCGGGAAGGTGTATGCTATGTGTAACGTGTCATCCATACCAACGGCCAAACTGGCCTTCTCTTCCGAAAGTTGGTGATGGGATTTTACGTGTGTGCAAGATGTTGTGCGTGCGTTCACACACGGAACCTCCGTTTATAGTCTCATTCGAAGGACTGTATGGGAAATGGAGTCAGAACCAATGTTAACTCCGAGGGAAAAAAAATCCCCATGTACCGAAACGGCCCAGCGGAGATTCGAACCCGCAACCCCAGGATCATCAAGATTACGAGTCCGGCGCTCTACCACAGGGTTGTTCAGGCCCCCTTTGACTCTATTCAAGATTTGTTCGTTTCTCCAATTGTCGTTGCTGTGCAGGTGTTCCAGTGCAGGGTATCATAGGCAAACTTGGAACATTCTTTTTTGGGATGTTTTCTTGTTTGTTCTGTGTCCCCTCTGTGTTGTCATATCTGTTTGGCGATTCGGTTTCGTAAGCAGCACTCGTTTGCAGTTATGGGCGTGTGTGTGTGTGTGTGTGTGTGTGTGTGTGTGTGTGTGTGTGTGTGTGTGTGTGTCTGTGTGTCTGTGTGTCTGTGTGTGCTGTGTGTGTTGTGTGTGTGTGTGAGTGGTGTGGTGTGTGTGTGTGTGTGTGTGTGTGTGTGTGTGTGTGTGTGTGTGTGAGTGTGGTGTGTGTGTGTGTGTGAGTGAGTGTGTGTGTGTGTGTGTGTGTGTGTGTGTGTGTGTGTGTGTGTGAGTGTGTGTGTGTGTGTGTGTGTGTGTGTGTGTGTGTGTGTGTGTGTGTGAGTGTGTGTGTGTGTGTGTGTGTGTGTGTGTGTGTGTGTGTGTGTGTGTGTGTTTGTATGTGTGTGTTTCTGTATGTGCGTGGATGTGTGTCAATATGCACCCTTGTTTGTAGATGCATGGTACTTATTGCAATAGTCACTTCTTACCGGTGTTGATTATGTTTTATTCAACCTTCTTATGTATTTGTAGGCGCTTAGTGCTTATGATGTAAGGTTAAGCGCCATAAATAATCATTACTATTATCGTTATTATTATCATTGGAGAAACTGGGGGCCGGAATAGCTCAATTGATAGAGCGCCGGACTTGTGATCCTGGTGTTGCGGGTTCGAATTTCGGTACAGGGGGATTTTTCCCTCGGAGTTAACATTGGTTCTGACTCCATTCCCCATACAGTCCTCCGAATGAGACTATAAACCGAGGTTCCGTGTGTGAACGCACGCACAACATCTTGCACACACGTAAAATCCCATCACCAACTTTCGG
>CM065738.1:51692163-51694663 GCA_033310375.1 Conus canariensis | reverse complement strand
TACAGTTTTACGAGTAATTTGTTTCGGTCCTGAATGCCAAAGTGCATTTAACATCCTCCTCACAGAATGACATCAATCATACACATACAAAACTACTAGAGCACTCTCATTATGCCATCGTCTCTCGTCCTACAAAAGGTCCCACTTCTTTCTTTCCGTTTAAAAAGAACAGGAAGAAAAAAATTAAGAAAAAGAAGAACTAAAAAAAAAAAAGAAAAGAAAAGACAGAGCATGAAGCAAATCTTGAAGCAAATATCACATTCTTCAAGCATTCTGTTTCTACTTCGAATTTGACTTCAAGTGTGTGTGTGTGTGTGTGTGTGTGTGTGTGTGTGTGTGTGTGTGTGTGTGTGTGTGTGTGTGTGTGTGTTCTTGAGATTTGTTGGTTTGTTTCTTGTGCGTGTTTTGTTTAGGCTGATTTCCTATTTAAACGGCTGGTGGAGAACTAGGGGAACTACGACGGATACCGACAACCCCCCATCCAGACACCAGGATATGTTTATGAGATAAACACACACACACACAACACACACACACACACACACACACACACTCTCTCTCTCTCTCTCTCTCTCTCTCTCTCTCTCTCTCAACACATACACACACACACACACACACACCACACACACACACACACACACACTCAGACACATTGGAGAAATGGAAATGGAAAATTGTTTATTCAGGTTAGGCCACAGCCCCACAGACACATTTGAGACAGAGAGAGAGGGAGGGAGAGAGAGAGGGGAGCAGACAGACAGATAGACAGACAGGCAGACAGACAGATCTTTTTTTTCCTTCCAGTTAAGTCTGAAGAGAGAGAGAGAGAGAGAGAAGAGAGAGAGAGAGAGAGAGAGAGGGAGAGAGACAGACAGACAGACAGACAGACAGACAGACAGACAGATAGACGGGCGGTCAGTCAGACAGACAGGCAGACGCAGTCAGAGACAGAGAGACGAAGCGAAGCCAAATTCCGGATGAATGAATGACTGTACTGTGCATACACTTACTTTAAAAGAAAGCCATTGATTTAGTGTGGCGATGCTTTAGTGTTGGTGAAGGATGGGAGTAACGGAGGGGAAAAATGGAAAAAATTTGGAATGTAATTATGGTGAACATGGTTCGATGTGTGATGTGAAATATGTAACAGAGGAGAAAAATTGGTAAAATTTGGAATGTAATTATGGTGATGTGAAATATGTAACAGAGGGGAAAAATTTGTAAAATCTGGAATGTAATTATGGATAGTAATGGCTCGATTGAGTGAATGTGAAATATGTTTATTTGATAAACAAATTTACATCCCTTTCCCTTTTTGTTTCGTTTTCCCTTTTTTTGTTTGTTTGTTCATCTTGTTTTGTTTTTCTTTCTTTTGTTTTAGTTTGTTTGTTTATTCGTTTTCGTTAAGTGTAGAAGAGTAGAATGACTGGTGTCGGTCAGGGTTACTTGAAAGTACACGCGCTTACATTTAAAGTTATGATATGTTTTCTGTTTCATAGTCGTTTTGTTCTGAAAATGCTTGTCATCTCAATGGTTTGAATTCATTCAGAATATCTTCGTTGAAGGAAGAAAGCGTTCGGCGGCCTTGGTCTTTCTACTACAAGGAATTATGTTGCATCAATATTGCACAGTGTTTGAAAAATAGTTATACCCAGACGTGGAAACAGTCACTACAGGAAAGCAATGAACGTTTTATAGAAATACCAAACAAAATGTCTGCTGGGGGGAAAAGTACAATTATTGTTGTTGTATTTTCCACTTCCAGACACATTCCTACACCCACTGGTTATAATTCCGTCGCAGCAGCCACAGCGTACAGATTGAATTTAGCAGGACAGAACGAGACGTGTTCGAAAACAGAAATTGCAAAGGACATGAAGTGGAAGGTATAAGCGATGAAATCAGTTTTATTCTAGAAGTTCTTAAAATTATGGAACTTCGAAATTCGATGATACCAAGCAAATACCAGTCTGCAATGTTGATCTTTAATTTGCACAATTTATATCAGAGTAAGAAAAAGTATAATTAAGTAAATTTACAAAACGTGTGTGTGTATGTGTGTGTGTGTGTGTGTGTGTGTGTGTGTGTGTGTGTGTGTGTGTTGTGTGTGTGTGTGTGTTTTATACATATATACATACATACATATGTATTATATATATATATATATATATATATGTATATATATATATATATAATATATATATATATATATATATATAAGAGAGAGAGAGAGAGAGAGAGAGAAGAGAGAGAGAGAGAGAGAGAGAGAGATTGATAGATCAAGATGTTTGGATTGTTTCACTTTGATTGAATAACTTTGCAACGTTTGACACTACTGGGAATTAGTTTACCTTTCAGTTTCTTTGTGTGGCAGTGAATGTTCCACACTGAGGTGTATCAACGAATCACTCCAGTGTCTTTCTATGGTATCCCGTACACACTACAGGGGGCAGAGAGACAAAACCTCCGGCCAGAGTCTTGAATATTGGTTAGTGTATAA
>CM065738.1:51649663-51672163 GCA_033310375.1 Conus canariensis | reverse complement strand
ATGCCAGCTTCTTGTGGAGTGCCGGCGCCAGGGCTGCAAATGGGACAAACCAGATTGTAACAGGAACTACGAGCTTGAGTGAATAGTTTGAGAGTAATGCCATTGCACTAGCGCGATTGGCGAGGCAGAAGATAGCAGATTTAACGGCAAAAGTCGAGTTTAGGGGCTCCGTACTTTCGTCACCTCAGAAACGAGACTGAAACACTACATCGAGGGAATACTTGTAGCTTCACATTCTGTGAACGCTTCGTGTCTCTAACCCCACCTTTGGTCATACCAGGTCCAGATACCAAAAGGCTGAGATCAAAGTTCATCTTCTTTTTTTTTTTACCAGATCGATCCTTCAAAATCTACCCCGCATTTTCAGCAAGTGTTCTGTTAATATGGTGTGTTGATGTCATGTTATTATGATTACAAGCTTAGAGTAAATAAGATGTCCATTTCAAGAATACCCATATCATCTGCTGATTGCTTGTTTGAAACGACCGCAGAGAATAGCACGTGCAAGAGCATTCCTTGTCTTTGTTTTCAGTATTTGAGAGACAGACAGACAGACAGACAGACAGACAGAGACACACACACACACACACACACACACACACACACACACACACACACACACACACACACACACAGCGTGTCCGCGAAGGAAAACGAACTTCTAGGGAGAACTTGACAGCAGATCTTAAGAGATGACCCCCTCTCCCTCCCCCCTCAGAGAAGTCTTTTGGCCCTGAACTTGCTCTCTTAGGGGGCCAGGCCGCATCCACGTCTTAAGACCCAGATACCCTTCTGCTGCCAATATTATTCCTTTTTCCCGGCGCTGCCGAAATGTTTTTATTATATGGGCGTCTCATGTTGTGCCGACGAGATGACAGCCCTAATGTGGCCCTGGCGATCGGCTGGGCCCCGTTCCATCTACGTCGGTTGAAAGATGCTTTATTTATATGGAAACAGCGTACTTAATCTGTGACTACTTTGATTGATAGATGTTTTATTCACGAGAGATACAGACCATTTTGGTCTGTCACTACTTTGAATGACGAAAGTTCTGTTCATGTTAGACGTAATCCATTTCAGTTATCATTTCTTAGCAGTCTCACACAGCAAGTGGAACTTCAGTTATCCATGCAGTTTACAATAGAACACATTGAAATCATTCCTTTATGACGTAATTTACGTGACTGGAATGCAGACCGACTCATCGTCATTGACAAGGAAAACGAACGTCGATGACAATGACAGATGCATAATTATTAACACGTGCATAAAATTACACCTGTTATCTTCGTTGTGGTGACAAAACGTCAGTGAATTTTGTTTTACATGTTTTTCTTGGGGGGCGGGGGGTGGGGGCGGGGGAGGTAGAGGGGGGTAGGAGGGACACATAAGCAGGGACACCTGACCCAGGTCTGTGAAAAAAAATGGCGGCAAAGAACTGACAGCCGGCGTATGTAGAGAGCAACCACTTTCTATTCTGCTAATGCGAGGGAACACAAATCTTATTTTGTAGAGAACTTGGTTTAAGAAAAAGCTGTCTCAGTCCCTGTGCACACCTTTAAGTGCTTTCCTGTTGTACGCCAGTTCATGAGCTTTGATGTGCTTTCCTGTTGTACGCCAGTTCATGAGCTTTGATGTGCTTTCCTGTTGTACGCCAGTTCATGAGCTTTGATGTCAAGCATGTACACAAAAATCTTAACACGCTGCCCGTTCGTGTTTTCTTCAACTCTGAGACAAGTAAATTGTATTTTCCCTCAGGGAAATGTGGGTGAATAAAAAAAAATCATTTTTGCTAGGCATTCTTGACATTAACATCATGCACTGGAAATTCTGTTACAACCTTATAATTGAACCCTTTTTTTTAAACCATGCCAATCTGGGCAGATAAGAATCAGGAAAATCATAAAGTATACGGTCTGTGAGAGGCAAAAACAGTTTATTTTTTAGCTGTTCATTTGCTGCTGACCTTTCTGCCCAAACGTTGCAGGACGCGCTGTATCTGAATGTTTTTCTGTTGCTCCGAGGCCATGTTCAGCATGTAAAGAACAGGATTCAGCGCCATGTTGACAGGCAGGACGAACGTTGCCACAGCAGAACGGATTCCCTGAGGCGTGGACTGCTGTGCAGGCAGCAGCAACACCAGGACAGCCACCAGAAACCAGCCGCAGGCGTCAGTCACTGAAATGTTAATGGTGCGACGAGCCAAGTTCAGCCGGTGAGATCTTTGAGGGTCGACCAGAAACACAATGGGGTCGGCATGAACAACGTTGTAGATGTACACCTGACCTGCCAGTGTCAAACCCATCAGCAGTGTGTTCAACACGACAAAAACGCGCGTGTCTGTGTGAAGAGCATTTGGAACATAATGCACTGGGAAAGGAACACAAAAGCTGGTTTCATGGTGGAAAGACCAAGGAGAAAGATGTGCTGCAAAGGACAGAATGAAGCCCATCCCCCAACACAGGATGCTGAAGTTGATCACCTGTTTTCTGCCCCACACCTGAAGGTCTGGCCGGGCCAGATTCCAACAGTGATTCATTGTGAGACACGTCAAGATAGAGGCAGACACCTGCACAGACAGCAAGTACAGGAAGCTGGACAAAACGCACCAGGAACTATGTCTCCACCACCTGTCCTCCCACAGGTACTGACCATGGAACAGCTGGTCAGCCAGGCACAGCCCCAACAGATACATGCCCATCACCAGGTTCGATGCGGACATATGTGACATAAAGAGGACAACTCCAGTGTTGGTGTCCATTCTCCTCTCTACGTGTTGTGGTCTTCTGATGAGGAAGAGGGTTGACACGTTGCCCAGTAGAACCAACGCTGCCAAGACTGCTGTCATAGCGAGTAGAGCAGACGATCGCAGCAGACTGTGGCAGGTGAGCGGTGAGGCAGGGGAGTGACAGTGTCGAAGATTAAAGCCTGCCGGCAGGTGCTGAGGACAGCACAGTGTGGGGATGTCGGTGTACACAGAACGCAGCTTGTTCAGGGAGCTGAGCCAGTGACGTGGGAGTTGGTGCAGCCCGCAGCCTGTCACGTCCAGTGTCTGTAGCTGTGGTGTGGGCAACACCCCGGTCACCTGCCGTACACCACTGTCTGACAGGTTGAGGACGGTCAGAGCGGGGAACTCCTTCAACACCTGGACAGACAGGTGAGGCATGGGTACGTTAGACAGGTAAAGGATGCGCAGACTGTGTGAACAGTTTGACACCAGCGACTCGCTGCCTTCAAACATACCACCCAGTGGGTTTCCTGTTAGTATCAGCACTTTCAGCCGACTTGCTTGTTTCACCTGGTCTAAGGTCACGCTGCGGATCTTGTTAGAACTGACGTCCAGAATCACCAGGTTTGAAAGTCGGGGAAGGTGGAGGGAGATGAGGTCACAGTGCTGCAGAGCCACGAACACCAACATGGTGTTTTTCCACAGATGTTCCAGCCTCAGTCCACTGTGGCTGGCATCCAGATAACGCACGTCAGGATAGTCCTCCACACCGACCTCCCTCCTGCAGTGAAAAGACAGACCCTGGCACGTGCAGCTCGTGGGACAGGGGTGATGGCAGAATCGTTCGTCATCATGCTGCGGACAATGGCTGAACCCGTCACACATGTGGTCAGCGTGCAGGCACACGTGGGAACCCCGGCACCGGTAATAACCTGGACAACTGGACTGGTCACAGGCGGCCTCGTCCTCATGACCTGGACAGTCGTGCACGTCATTGCAGCGCAGAAACACTGGTACACAGTAGACCTCGCTGGTACACTGAAAGTGGGTCGGACACGGGTTTCGATAATAGGAGAATCTTGGAGACGAATCGAAATACCGAAAAGTCGTGATCGAGGAGGAGCCAAAAGTAACGACAGCAGGGAACCACGGAGCCCTGATGTTTTTAATCTTTCTGTAGGCGAAAAGGAACTCACTGTGGGCGCACATTGCTTCGTCCGCGGCATTCAAGCAGTTTGCCCCGTCATAGCACCAAACACTGGCAGAAAAACACTGCAGATACAATTCAGATGTTTAAATAATGTTGTTTATCTTTTGTCGACAGAAAAAAAGGATACACGAATATGAAGGAGAAGAGCATCACTCATGCAGCAGACACACAAGGAAAGCTCTCTCTCTCTCTCTCTCTCTCTCTGCTGTGTGTTTTGTGTGTGTGTGTGTGCGTGCGTGCGTGCGTGCGTGCGTGCGTGCGTGCGTGTGTGTGTGTGTGTGTGTGTGTGTGTGAGAGAGAGAGAGAGAGAGAGAGAGAGAGGGGAGAGAGAGAGGAACGACTGCACAAACAGCATTTTGACAGTTCGCTTAAGTAATCTGGGGAACACACACACACACACACACACACACACACACACACACACACACACACACGTGCGTGCGCGCATTCTTTTTCATTTACAAGCTATCCGGGGAAGAAGAACATCCGACGTGCCTGCCCATGCAGGATGCAACGGTTAGAATTTTACGTATGTTTTGACATATTTTCTTTGATTTCATGGGCCGAGTTATTACCACTGACCACCTATTGCTCGCTTTGTTTTTCCGCTCCTTCACAAACTCATTTCATTGGACACATCAGCACGTTTGTTCATAGTGATACGTTTTGGTTTTCTGTTAAATTTCAAGTTCTTCATTTCCGAAGAATGCATATATTTTTCAGCCTTATACATAATATTAATTTCTCTCACGAAGTATTTGGTAGTGGGTCTAATTTTGTTTATTCTACATCCGTATGTCTAACCCATAACGTTCAAAAATGTTATCAGTATTTACATATTCATCGTCTCCACATTACTCGTCACTCTGGTGTTCATGGCACTGCACATACATGATTATTTTACAGGAACAGCCAGTACAAAAAACTGACCACCACATCTCAGTGACAAGTATCTCAAAGATGAGATAGACAGTAGACAGGCTGAGCAATAACCCCCAGTCACAATTGCCTTTCAGACGCGAAATACAGTACAGATACTGACCACAAAATCCCACTTACACATATCTGTAAAACAAAATCGATAGTACATAAACTGAGGAAAAAATCCCGGTCATAATTGTCTGTAGATGAAACAGTACACTGACTGACCAATAAATTCCAATCACTACTATCTCAAAGACGACATAGAAGGTACACAAACTAACCAAGAAATTCTATATACACGCATTTGAAAGACAAGACAGTACGCATGAAGTGATGTGCTGAAGGTATGGGAGACTAGATTGGGAGTAAATATTTCAATTCAGTCATTACGAGACTGCTTGGGTGGTGCTTGGTCTGCAGTTGAGACGCGCGAAAAGTCACCTTTTTAGCGAAGAATTGTACATATTGTAGGTGTACAAACAAAACGACTCTGCCATGCCTTGCTGTGGTCTTACCTTATCCTGGCAGTATGGTGAGGTGACTCACCTGTCCACTGTTTCCGCACGGAATGGGGGCGTGGGGTGGACACGGCCGATAGGTGCAGAACTCTTCATCACCGCCATCATAACAGTCCTCTCGAGAATCGCACACCAGAGTGAACGGTACAACTTGCTCCTCTCGTTCACAGAGAAAGTACAACGGAAATAAAGTAGAGGGCGCTTCGCACCATGACGAAAGAGACGTGTCCCACGCAGGGTCTGTGACGTCATCTGTGGCCAGACAGCGACTTTCGACGTCACAAGCCAGAAATGTGAAGCTCCAGTGCTGGTGAGGGCAGCGAATTAACGATGAGGGAAGCTGGTCTTGGAAGATGGTTCCGTTCCCCAAGTCTGGCAGCGAGACGAGTTGGGGAACTTCAAATTGTTCTGATTTCTCTGACAGCTCACATATGTAATGTACAGTTCGTCTTTCGCTACATTCAGTAAGGTCAACATAGTCACCAACGGTCATGTTCACAGTACCACACAATGGGAAGAAACGATTTGTGCCTGTACAAGAGCAGCAGTCCTGATATGATATGGCTTACAAGAAAATTATACGGACAATACGAATTATTCGCTCTTACATTTGTAATTCTCCCACCCTCTCTCTCTCTCTCTCTTTCCGCCTTTTTCAAACGCGCACTGGCGCGCGCACTCACACACGCACGCACACACACACACACACACACACACACACACACACACACACACACACACACACACACACACATTCAGACACACATATATATTCAGACACACACGCACTCTCTCTCTCTCTCTCTCTCTCTCTCTCTCTCTCTCTCTCTCTCACACACACACACACACACACACACACACACACACACACACCACACACACACACACACACACACACACACATATATATATATATATATATATATATATATATATATATATTCACACACACACACACACACACACACACACACACACACACACACACACACACACACACACACACCGAGGTATATGGCAGGAACAGCAAAGGCCATAGTGCCATCATCGTGTTGTAAGTTGCTGTGGTACCTGTGATAAAAACAACATCAATTAGCTATTTCGTTGGTTTGGATAACTCTGTCAGCGACATCATACAAACGAATATCAAACTTCCGGTCTTATCAATGTGTGGATCGATTGCAGGGTACGGAGGAACAAACTCATGCAAAAAGCACTCAAACCAGTTTGATGCAATCAATATTTGAAGGTCTCACTTCAAAGTTAAGGCCTTTTTTGTTTGATTGATTGTTTGCTTCTTTGTTCGTTTGTTTGGTGAGTATGCGTGCGTGCGTGCGTGCGCGCGCGCGCGCGCGAGTGTGTGTGTATGTGTGTGTGTGTGTGTGTGTGTGTGTGTAAGTGATATATTGGATGATAACTGGTATTCTTTTATAGTCCAAAGTTAGCAAAGTGCTCACAGACAAGCAAATACCATGGTCACTATGTTCAATTTTCTACAATTGTTAAGTGATAAAAGATTGCTAAATGATATGCCAGTACCATAATCATCGTGTACAATTTTGGACCATTGCTAAGTGATATAAAATTACTATCTGATACGACATGTCCCAATTCTGTGTGAAAAGTAATTTTAGACAACATAATTATTTCAGGCAAAAGTGCACGTTATTGGAAAACAAGGGCGACATTTCAAAAGAAATCAGATATATGTGTTCAAATGCACCTTGTGTGATAGAACCAAATGAATCCCCGTCACCTTCCAATTATATGGTAGTGTTAGGTTGGGAGAAAATGTATCGCATGTATTCCCTGCATTGTGTTTAGACTACATGATTTTTTTTTTCTCAAAACAAAATGTATACAGCGACATCAGCTAAAGAAAACATAAAGTTGAAACAATATCATCAAAAATGTTGAAGGAATAACAAGAATTTCTACGTATGTACGCTGACGACATAATTTCTCAAAACCTCGAACATTCCATACGCTACTAGTGAAGTTTTTTATAACAAGACTGTACCCATACGTTGCTAATGAAGGGCTTACTAACTAGATTGCACCCATACGCTGCTAGTGAAGTTCTTACTAACTAGATTGTACCCATACGTTGCTAATGAAAGGCTTGCTAACTAGATTGTACCCATACGTTGCAAATTAAGGACTTACTAACCAGATTGTACCCAGAATCTGCTACTGAAGTTCTTACTAACTAGACTGTACCCATACGTTGCTAATGAAGGGCTTACTAACTAGACTGTACCCATACGATGCTAATGAAGGGCTTACCAACTAGACTGCACCCATACGCTGCTAATGAAGTTCTTACTAACTAGATTGTACCCATTCGTTGCTAATGAATGGCTTACAAACTAGATTGTACCCATACGTTGCTAATGAAGGACTTACTTACTAGATTGTACCCATTCGTTGCGAACGAAAGGCTTACTAACTTAATTGTACCCATTCGTTGCTAATGAAGGACTTACTAACAAGAGTGTACCCATTCGTTGCTAATGAAGGACTTACTAACAAGAGTGTACCCATTTGTTGCTAATGAAGGACTTACTAACTAGATTATACCCATACGTTTGAAATGAAGGACTTACTAAATTGTACCCATTTGTTGCTAATGAAGGACTTACTAACTAGATTATACCCATACGTTTGAAATGAAGGACTTACTAGATTGTACCCATTTGTTGGTAATGAAGGACTTACTTACCAGATTGTACCCGTTCTTTGCGAACGAAAGGCTTACTAACTTAATGGTACCCATTCGTTGCTAATGCGGGACTTACTAACTAGATTGTACCCATTCGTTGCTAATGAAGGCCTTACTAACTAGATTGTACCCATTCGTTGCTAATGAAGGACTTACTGACTAGACTGTACCCATTTGTTGCTAATGAAGGACCTACTAACTAGATTGCACCCACACGTTGGAAATGAAGGACATACTGACTAGATTGTACCCATTCGTTGCTAATGAACGACCAACTAACTAGATTGTACCCATACGTTGCAAATTAAGGACTTACTAACCAGATTGTACCCACACGTTGCAAATGAAGGATCTACTGACTAGATTGTACCCATTCGTTGCTAATGAAGGACTTACTTGGTAATGAAGTACTTACTAACTAGATTTTACCCAGAATCTGCTACTGAAGTTCTTACTCACTAGATTGTACCCATTCGTTGCTAATGAAGGGCTTACTAACTAGACTGTACCCATTCGTTGTTAATGAAGGGCTTACCAACTGGATCGTACCTATGCGTTGCTATCGAAGGGCGTACTAACTAGATTGTACCCATACGCTTCCAGTGAAGTTCGTACTGACTAGATTGTACCCATACGTTGCTAATGAAGGGCTTACTAACTAGATTGTACCCATTCGTTGCTAATGAAGGGCTTACTAACTAGATTGTACCCATACGTTGCTAATGAAGGGCTTACTAACTAGATTGTACCCATACGCTGCTAGTGAAGTTCTTAATAGCCAGCTTGTATCCATACGTTGCTAATAAAGGACTTATTGACTAGATGGTACCCATTCGCTGCTTGTGAAGGATTTTATGACTAGATTGGCACCATACGTTGTGAATGGAAGACTTAATAACTAAGTCGTAAACTTGATTTGAGTGTTTGTACTCTGAGTTCCTCTTTCTGTCCTGATCTTTCCGACTTAGCTCAGGAAAGGGTTCCAGGTTTGCACTGCCGTCGGAGAGGCAACACTGAACAGTTTCAATTTCAGTACTTCGAGTTAAATCCAGTCAGCAACATCTTGGTTACTGCATTCCTGCGACTTAAGTCAGTCACTTATTTCCTCTCTAAAATTGTTCTTTTTTTTAATTTAAAAGGTAAGAGGGGGGGGGGGGGGGGGGGGAGGGTGACGCGGGGTGGGGTGGGGTGGGGGGGGGGGGTCATTATAAATTCAAATTGATGAAGAAATCAAAACGAAGACTCAGTCATTGTGTTAGTTATGATCAATTTCAAATGGAATTTATTGCCGTCATTTCTGAAAGAAAAAGGAAAAGGGTAGTTCCACTTACGAAGGGAAAACTTGTCACATTATTGGTAAGATCTTTCGATGAAAAAGACGGCCGACTTTTGTGGACAATAAATTTGTCCATGCTATGTAAGCTTGTATTGTAACATACTCCATAGGTACTTTTTTTTTGCCCCGACTGACTCTAACCCAGGACTGTGTTTATTACAGAGCTCATATAGAAAGAATGGGGTTACACAGTTGAAATTCATCCATACACTGGACGTGTCTCTGAGAGTATGGCTCAAAGTTTCTGACCAACACTGCAGCTACCAATATCTCTCAGGCCTGGCTGACGCCGGGATACATTATGAAAATAGGTTGTACCCATACACAAAGAGACTCGCAGACCACTGGAGGGACTCTTCACCTGTCGGAGCACACCTGCGCTCCGAGCAACATCTGTTTGACACGGACAATGTCAAGGTCCTGGACAGAGAAAACAAGTGGTTCCAGCGAGGGGTCAAGGAGGGCATCTACATCGCAGCCACCAACCCCCCCCCCCCCCCCCCCGCCCCCCGCTCAACAGGGACCGGGGACGCCACACCTCGCCCCCGGTGTACGCTTCACTGATTCGGTCACGTGACTTGGGTACGTCCCATGGTCACGTGATCTGAATCGAGAGTTCACGCAGTCAGCAACAGTATCGCTGAGGAAGATGGCCGGATGGCTGTCGAAAGCTACGAGTGAGTAGTGCATTTTCTTTTGTTGGGGAGACTAGGTCTAACTTCAGGTAGCAATGTTATGAAAATAAGCGCATATTACAGCCCTGTCATGCGGTCTCAGACTGCAATGGTACTCAATAGCATCATCTTTATCATCTTCATCCTCATCGATCAGCATGGAAAAGCAAGTGTGAACAGTTCTGTTGCTCTTCATGCCTAGCGATCATGGTGATCTCAGTTTCGATCTTCTGTCCATGTTTGTGTTCTTGACAAGACCAGGTCCAGGTCAACAAAATTGGTAAGCTCACCGAGACTATGGTTGGATGGACTATGGTTGGATGGACTATGGTTGGATGGCCTATGGTTGGATGGCCTATGGTTGGATGGACTATGGTTGGATGACATGGTGGGGCCTTCCGAAGCGGCACGCTCATTCAAGCTGGCTGCGTGACTTAGCGATTATGATCTTCAATACCGGGCTTAGCAGGTGGTGTGCTGCGTGTGTTGGATCAGAACAGGCGCCACTGAACACCGTCAATACCGGGCTTAGCAAGTGGTGCGCTGCGTGTATTGGATCAGAACAGGCGCCACTGAACACCTTCCATACCGGGCTTAGCAGGTGGTGTGCTGCGTGTGTTGGATCAGAACAGGCGCCACTGAACACCCCCGAAGCAGCAGTAGCAGTGCAGAATGTCCTTAGATGGGTTGCCTCTTGACAGCTCGCTACTGACTGCTCCCTGTGAATGGGGTGCTAGGGCTGAAATGAGGCAATACTGGGCATGACTTCGGATGGGGAGTCAGAATGTTTGGCGGGAGGGAAGACGGGGGAGTAGGGGTGGGGGTGGGGGTGGGGGTGGGGTAAATAACAATGAAGTTGCTCAGAAGATGAGACGGTCAAAGTCTACGTTTAGCCAATTCCACAAAAGACTGCCCAAACCGAAAGGAGACAGGCTCTTGTGGTTTCGTTTTTGACCGAAATAAAAATGAATGAATTAGTAAAGAGATATTACTTATAACTATTCATAACCAGTTCTTGCATCTCCTTTAAACATTCATATACGCTTAATCTATTGAATGGTACTAACTGAATATTGGATATTAGTCTTCCAGACCTTTTGTTGCTGAATTTCATTGTTATAAGTACACTTACAAACGTAGCACCTTCTCCCAAAGCGACAGAAATATCTTGCCGGAACGTTTACAACAAGGTAAGCTCAAACGCATTAGCGTGTTAGCCCACTCTTCATCAATTGTTATGCGGATGTGGTGTAGCGTATACGGACTAGTCCGCACGCAGTGACGCCTCCTTGATGAAACTGAAACTGAAACCTATGGGATAGAGATGGCAGCAGACTAAAAGGTTTTATGTTCAATGAAAAGTGTGCATCCCATGATCTGTCATGTGAGGTTAATGTATGAATGTAGAGAAATGTTAGTCTATAGGCTAAAAGCCTTTTGCCCTCATTATTAGTGTCCATTAAAATGCATTTGGATCACTACATAGTGACTGCCCCTTGGTTAAATCAGGCATAGTGTATACTACATTTATTACCGCTTCAGTAAAGATTTAAATCAATGGAAAATACTTGGTCCTGAAAAGTTTTTGTCAGTTTGATTTTTGAAGGCGTTAACTGATGATGCATTAATGGTATCATATGGAAGGTTGTTCCACAGATTAACAATACGATTAGTAAAAAAATCTGTGGAACTGGTTAGTTACGAAGTTGGTCTTGTTAAGTTTGAAGTTGTGCCCTTGAGTCTTGTCATAGTTAGCCATGGTGAACAGGGAAGAGGTAGTGGAGGGATCGTAAATATTGTGCATGATCTTAAATACTTCGATGAGATCACCTCTTAGTCGCCTGGATTCTAGGCTGGGCAACCTAAGTAGAACCATACGCTCATCGTAACCAAGATCTCCAGTACCAGTTATACACTTGGTAAATCTACGCTGAACGCCTTAAATCATATTTATGTACTATTTTAAGTAGGGGCACCATGAAGTGACTCGGCAGCAGTGCAGTGTCTCCTCCGTTGGGTTGCCTCTTGACGACTTGACATTGACTGCTCCCTATGAATTGCCGGTACCGGGGCTGCGGCGGGGCCGACCGGGCTGTGGCTGTGGACGGGGTGTCAGAATGAGCGGCGTGGGTACACTGCCTCTGAAGTGGCGCAGAGGTTGGGACAGCAAAAAAAAAAAAAGTAGGGGCACCATACGGAGTTCCCGTATTCAAAACCAGGCCTGACTAAGGCTTTGAATAATGGAACCAGTACCATTCCAGTACTTGACAACAACTTTCTAATAATGCATCTTAATAATTCAAGCTATAACCTTTGACTTACTTAGGTGAATAATTGCATGCTAGATGCCATGTTTCAAGTAACGTACATTAATGGAGCACTGGGCGGAACAGTGCTCAGTCCCACAGAGAAATCGAACTTGCGGCTGCGACCCCACACCATCTCCTTCAGTGCCTCCATTTTCTCCCTGGAAGTGAACAATGCCAAGTGACCCTCCATCCTTCTGCAGACCTCCCTGGCCTCGGTGTGAGCGATGGGTGCGGTTGGTCTGACCAGTACATAGCAGTGGGCGTCCACCACGAAGCCATCGGGGCCGCAGGTCTGGTGCCAACAGTGTTCTTCATCTTCTCCCCCAGAGCACTGTACTCTAAGGTTACAGGCCAGGTGGGGCTGGAAGTGGGACCAATAAGGCACTGAGCAGTTCCACTGACCGTTTTCCAGCTTTTCTGGTGTCAAATGAATCTGCGGCAGCAACACACACAACAACAACAACAACAACAACAGCAACAAAGGAAAGGAAAAAAGAGAAAAATGCAGTTACACACACACACACACACACACGCACACACACACACACACACACACACACTCTCTCTCTCTCTCTCTCTCTCTCTCTCTCTCTCTCTCTCTCTCTCTCTCTCTCTCTCTCTCTCTCTCGATGAATCGATCCACGGAGTGTAAAAATTCACTCAGATATCAAGTTCACAGTATTCAATAATAACAGAAGACTCATGACTCAACACTCAACGCCTATCGCGAAACAAGAAAGCTCCCCTCTTAAAGACGTTTGCATTCAGTCTCTTCACATCACTCTTGCTCTCTCCTTTTCTCAATTACTCATAGATCATGAAATCGAAAGTTCTCGAAGCATAAGACAGTACAGCCAATCAACAATCATGGAGAATTCTAGAAGGTTCAAGAATTTTGACATAGCACTGCCAATTAGATTACGTGGAACTGTCTGGAATAATTGAGAACCAGCATGTTTTATGAATCAAAATGCTCTCTGAAAGTTTCCTGCCCTTTCTACCTTGTTCAAATACTTTTAAAAGACCTCCTGAATCATTGCTCGATTTGTACACGTGCCATTTGGTTTAAGACAGAAAACGGCACAAAAAAGTGGACACATACAAAACAACCAACTCAAGACATGTAAATCGGATTCAACGGATGATGGTGGTAATAATAAAGGTAATAAAAAGTAAAGTTGAACCAAAATCGGAAATGAAATGAGGCAGGGAACAGTAAACGATAAACAGTAAACAAGTTGGGTATTTTTTGCTCCCATAAGAAAACCTAACACACAGTAACTTTTATTCAAGACTGGCACAGCCTTTTAAACTTGAATAAAGTCAGACAAATACATAGACGAACAATCTAATAGAGGGGGAAAAAACAAGCGCAGGCCAACAACTGAACTATTTATATAACTGCAAGATTGGATTAGAACTTCCGTAATGACTTGGCAAAGATTTGGGCTTAGGAGGTGGGGGGGGGGGGGGGGGGGGAGGTGGGGGGGGGGATTTGGAGATGGAGAAACTGGGAACATGAAATTAAGAAAATACGTTACAGATATGAAAACTCTTCACTAGCTGCATAAGGGAACCATCGCAATCCCTTTTGAAGGCAGATATATTTGTATTGCCTGCTCCTGCTTCAAAAGGGATTGCGATGGTTCCCTTATGCAGCTAGTGAAGAGTTTTCATATCTGTAACGTATTTTCTTAATTTCATGTTCCCAGTTTCTCCATCTCCAAATTCCCCCCCCCCCCCCCCCCCCACTCTCCCCCCCTCCCCACCTCCTTAAGTCCAAATCTTTGCCAAGTCATTACTATGAAGATAGTTCAGTTGTTGGCCTGCGCTTGTTTTTTCCCCCACTATTAGTTTGCTCGTCTATGTATTTGTTTGACTTTATTCAAGTTTAAAAGGCTGTGCCAGTCTTGAATAAAAGTTACTGTGTGTTAGGTTTTCTTATGGGAGCAAAAATAACCCAACTTGTTTACTGTTTAAAGTTGAACCGTTTGTAACGATGTGTTTATCCTCAAAAATTGTACACCAACACCACTCTTCCTGTTGTCTACCTTACAACCAAGTACAACAAGCAAGAAACAATTTCAAGAGAAAAGAAAAACGCCACACACACGCGCGCACACGCGCACATAATAATATATCCATCAGATGAAATCATTATGGGGAGAGTAACATTTTCTGAAAAGTTTTCTCTCAGGGTTAAAACGCCGGACGCCGATTCACAAGCATAAAGGACACAGAGGTTGATGTAGAACTTGCAAAAATATGTATTGTAATAACAATAATAGAACCTGGACTCTGATGCCTTCAATTTTCAAATACAAAAAAGATCAAACTTCAAAATACGCACCAGGTTTAATACATAACTTTACAAGACAGATTTGCGTGTAAGAGGAAGGGGGCGTAGGAATTGCACTTTTTCTCCAGCGAGTGCTGCACTAGTTTTCTTGTTCCTGTGAAAGGTGGGCCAATAGTACCAACAAGCCACAGCTGTTTCGCTCTGTAAAGCACTGATCAGGCTTGCTAGCGATTCCTGGTTAAGTGCTGTTCTGAGGCACGTCTATACTAGCTTAAAGGTAACTCATGGAAAGCAGATCTTTAGCATATATGGAAAGTGTCAGCCCCTCCCTCCCCTCCTAACACACACACACACACACACACACATTCAGACACACATATATATTCAGACACACACGCACTCTCTCTCTCTCTCTCTCTCTCTCTCTCTCTCTCTCACACACACACACACACACACACACACACACACACACACACACACACACACACACACGCACACACACACACACACACATATATATATATATATATATATATATTCACACACACACACACACACACACACACACACACACACACACACACACACACACACACACACACACACACACACCGAGGTATATGGCAGGAACAGCAAAGGCCATAGTGCCATCATCGTGTTGTAAGTTGCTGTGGTACCTGTGATAAAAACAACATCAATTAGCTATTTCGTTGGTTTGGATAACTCTGTCAGCGACATCATACAAACGAATATCAAACTTCCGGTCTTATCAATGTGTGGATCGATTGCAGGGTACGGAGGAACAAACTCATGCAAAAAGCACTCAAACCAGTTTGATGCAATCAATATTTGAAGGTCTCACTACAAAGTTAAGGCCTTTTTTGTTTGATTGATTGTTTGCTTCTTTGTTCGTTTGTTTGGTGAGTATGCGTGCGTGCGTGCGTGCGCGCGCGCGCGCGCGCGTGTGTGTGTATGTGTGTGTGTGTGTGTGTGTGTGTGTGTGTGTGTGTGTGTGTGTGTGTGTGTGTGTGTGTGTGTGTGTGTGTGTAAGTGATATATTGGATGATAACTGGTATTCTTTTATAGTCCAAAGTTAGCAAAGTGCTCACAGACAAGCAAATACCATGGTCACTATGTTCAATTTTCTACAATTGTTAAGTGATAAAAGATTGCTAAATGATATGCCAGTACCATAATCATCGTGTACAATTTTGGACCATTGCTAAGTGATATAAAATTACTATCTGATACGACATGTCCCAATTCTGTGTGAAAAGTAATTTTAGACAACATAATTATTTCAGGCAAAAGTGCACGTTATTGGAAAACAAGGGCGACATTTCAAAAGAAATCAGATATATGTGTTCAAATGCACCTTGTGTGATAGAACCAAATGAATCCCCCGTCACCTTCCAATTATATGGTAGTGTTAGGTTGGGAGAAAATGTATCGCATGTATTCCCTGCATTGTGTTTAGACTACATGATTTTTTTTTTTCTCAAAACAAAATGTATACAGCGACATCAGCTAAAGAAAACATAAAGTTGAAGCAATATCATCAAAAATGTTGAAGGAATAACAAGAATTTCTACGTATGTACGCTGACGACATAATTTCTCAAAACCTCGAACATTCCATACGCTACTAGTGAAGTTTTTTATAACAAGACTGTACCCATACGTTGCTAATGAAGGGCTTACTAACTAGATTGCACCCATACGCTGCTAGTGAAGTTCTTACTAACTAGATTGTACCCATACGTTGCTAATGAAAGGCTTGCTAACTAGATTGTACCCATACGTTGCAAATTAAGGACTTACTAACCAGATTGTACCCAGAATCTGCTACTGAAGTTCTTACTAACTAGACTGTACCCATACGTTGCTAATGAAGGGCTTACTAACTAGACTGTACCCATACGATGCTAATGAAGGGCTTACCAACTAGACTGCACCCATACGCTGCTAATGAAGTTCTTACTAACTAGATTGTACCCATTCGTTGCTAATGAATGGCTTACAAACTAGATTGTACCCATACGTTGCTAATGAAGGACTTACTTACTAGATTGTACCCATTCGTTGCGAACGAAAGGCTTATAACTTAATTGTACCCATTCGTTGCTAATGAAGGACTTACTAACAAGAGTGTACCCATTCGTTGCTAATGAAGGACTTACTAACAAGAGTGTACCCATTTGTTGCTAATGAAGGACTTACTAACTAGATTATACCCATACGTTTGAAATGAAGGACTTACTAAATTGTACCCATTTGTTGCTAATGAAGGACTTACTAACTAGATTATACCCATACGTTTGAAATGAAGGACTTACTAGATTGTACCCATTTGTTGGTAATGAAGGACTTACTTACCAGATTGTACCCGTTCGTTGCGAACGAAAGGCTTACTAACTTAATGGTACCCATTCGTTGCTAATGCGGGACTTACTAACTAGATTGTACCCATTCGTTGCTAATGAAGGCCTTACTAACTAGATTGTACCCATTCGTTGCTAATGAAGGACTTACTGACTAGACTGTACCCATTTGTTGCTAATGAAGGACCTACTAACTAGATTGCACCCACACGTTGGAAATGAAGGACCTACTGACTAGATTGTACCCATTCGTTGCTAATGAACGACCAACTAACTAGATTGTACCCATACGTTGCAAATTAAGGACTTACTAACCAGATTGTACCCACACGTTGCAAATGAAGGATCTACTGACTAGATTGTACCCATTCGTTGCTAATGAAGGACTTACTTGGTAATGAAGTACTTACTAACTAGATTTTACCCAGAATCTGCTACTGAAGTTCTTACTCACTAGATTGTACCCATTCGTTGCTAATGAAGGGCTTACTAACTAGACTGTACCCATTCGTTGTTAATGAAGGGCTTACCAACTGGATCGTACCTATGCGTTGCTATCGAAGGGCGTACTAACTAGATTGTACCCATACGCTTCCAGTGAAGTTCGTACTGACTAGATTGTACCCATACGTTGCTAATGAAGGGCTTACTAACTAGATTGTACCCATTCGTTGCTAATGAAGGGCTTACTAACTAGATTGTACCCATACGTTGCTAATGAAGGGCTTACTAACTAGATTGTACCCATACGCTGCTAGTGAAGTTCTTAATAGCCAGCTTGTATCCATACGTTGCTAATAAAGGACTTATTGACTAGATGGTACCCATTCGCTGCTTGTGAAGGATTTTATGACTAGATTGGCACCATACGTTGTGAATGGAAGACTTAATAACTAAGTCGTAAACTTGATTTGAGTGTTTGTACTCTGAGTTCCTCTTTCTGTCCTGATCTTTCCGACTTAGCTCAGGAAAGGGTTCCAGGTTTGCACTGCCGTCGGAGAGGCAACACTGAACAGTTTCAATTTCAGTACTTCGAGTTAAATCCAGTCAGCAACATCTTGGTTACTGCATTCCTGCGACTTAAGTCAGTCACTTATTTCCTCTCTAAAATTGTTCTTTTTTTTAATTTAAAAGGTAAGAGGGGGGGGGGGGGGGGGGAGGGTGACGCGGGGTGGGGTGGGGTGGGGGGGGGGGTCATTATAAATTCAAATTGATGAAGAAATCAAAACGAAGACTCAGTCATTGTGTTAGTTATGATCAATTTCAAATGGAATTTATTGCCGTCATTTCTGAAAGAAAAAGGAAAAGGGTAGTTCCACTTACGAAGGGAAAACTTGTCACATTATTGGTAAGATCTTTCGATGAAAAAGACGGCCGACTTTTGTGGACAATAAATTTGTCCATGCTATGTAAGCTTGTATTGTAACATACTCCATAGGTACTTTTTTTTTGCCCCGACTGACTCTAACCCAGGACTGTGTTTATTACAGAGCTCATATAGAAAGAATGGGGTTACACAGTTGAAATTCATCCATACACTGGACGTGTCTCTGAGAGTATGGCTCAAAGTTTCTGACCAACACTGCAGCTACCAATATCTCTCAGGCCTGGCTGACGCCGGGATACATTATGAAAATAGGTTGTACCCATACACAAAGAGACTCGCAGACCACTGGAGGGACTCTTCACCTGTCGGAGCACACCTGCGCTCCGAGCAACATCTGTTTGACACGGACAATGTCAAGGTCCTGGACAGAGAAAACAAGTGGTTCCAGCGAGGGGTCAAGGAGGGCATCTACATCGCAGCCACCAACCCCCCCCCCCCCCCCCCCGCCCCCCGCTCAACAGGGACCGGGGACGCCACACCTCGCCCCCGGTGTACGCTTCACTGATTCGGTCACGTGACTTGGGTACGTCCCATGGTCACGTGATCTGAATCGAGAGTTCACGCAGTCAGCAACAGTATCGCTGAGGAAGATGGCCGGATGGCTGTCGAAAGCTACGAGTGAGTAGTGCATTTTCTTTTGTTGGGGAGACTAGGTCTAACTTCAGGTAGCAATGTTATGAAAATAAGCGCATATTACAGCCCTGTCATGCGGTCTCAGACTGCAATGGTACTCAATAGCATCATCTTTATCATCTTCATCCTCATCGATCAGCATGGAAAAGCAAGTGTGAACAGTTCTGTTGCTCTTCATGCCTAGCGATCATGGTGATCTCAGTTTCGATCTTCTGTCCATGTTTGTGTTCTTGACAAGACCAGGTCCAGGTCAACAAAATTGGTAAGCTCACCGAGACTATGGTTGGATGGACTATGGTTGGATGGACTATGGTTGGATGGCCTATGGTTGGATGGCCTATGGTTGGATGGACTATGGTTGGATGACATGGTGGGGCCTTCCGAAGCGGCACGCTCATTCAAGCTGGCTGCGTGACTTAGCGATTATGATCTTCAATACCGGGCTTAGCAGGTGGTGTGCTGCGTGTGTTGGATCAGAACAGGCGCCACTGAACACCGTCAATACCGGGCTTAGCAAGTGGTGCGCTGCGTGTATTGGATCAGAACAGGCGCCACTGAACACCTTCCATACCGGGCTTAGCAGGTGGTGTGCTGCGTGTGTTGGATCAGAACAGGCGCCACTGAACACCCCCGAAGCAGCAGTAGCAGTGCAGAATGTCCTTAGATGGGTTGCCTCTTGACAGCTCGCTACTGACTGCTCCCTGTGAATGGGGTGCTAGGGCTGAAATGAGGCAATACTGGGCATGACTTCGGATGGGGAGTCAGAATGTTTGGCGGGAGGGAAGACGGGGGAGTAGGGGTGGGGGTGGGGGTGGGGGTGGGGTAAATAACAATGAAGTTGCTCAGAAGATGAGACGGTCAAAGTCTACGTTTAGCCAATTCCACAAAAGACTGCCCAAACCGAAAGGAGACAGGCTCTTGTGGTTTCGTTTTTGACCGAAATAAAAATGAATGAATTAGTAAAGAGATATTACTTATAACTATTCATAACCAGTTCTTGCATCTCCTTTAAACATTCATATACGCTTAATCTATTGAATGGTACTAACTGAATATTGGATATTAGTCTTCCAGACCTTTTGTTGCTGAATTTCATTGTTATAAGTACACTTACAAACGTAGCACCTTCTCCCAAAGCGACAGAAATATCTTGCCGGAACGTTTACAACAAGGTAAGCTCAAACGCATTAGCGTGTTAGCCCACTCTTCATCAATTGTTATGCGGATGTGGTGTAGCGTATACGGACTAGTCCGCACGCAGTGACGCCTCCTTGATGAAACTGAAACTGAAACCTATGGGATAGAGATGGCAGCAGACTAAAAGGTTTTATGTTCAATGAAAAGTGTGCATCCCATGATCTGTCATGTGAGGTTAATGTATGAATGTAGAGAAATGTTAGTCTATAGGCTAAAAGCCTTTTGCCCTCATTATTAGTGTCCATTAAAATGCATTTGGATCACTACATAGTGACTGCCCCTTGGTTAAATCAGGCATAGTGTATACTACATTTATTACCGCTTCAGTAAAGATTTAAATCAATGGAAAATACTTGGTCCTGAAAAGTTTTTGTCAGTTTGATTTTTGAAGGCGTTAACTGATGATGCATTAATGGTATCATATGGAAGGTTGTTCCACAGATTAACAATACGATTAGTAAAAAAATCTGTGGAACTGGTTAGTTACGAAGTTGGTCTTGTTAAGTTTGAAGTTGTGCCCTTGAGTCTTGTCATAGTTAGCCATGGTGAACAGGGAAGAGGTAGTGGAGGGATCGTAAATATTGTGCATGATCTTAAATACTTCGATGAGATCACCTCTTAGTCGCCTGGATTCTAGGCTGGGCAACCTAAGTAGAACCATACGCTCATCGTAACCAAGATCTCCAGTACCAGTTATACACTTGGTAAATCTACGCTGAACGCCTTAAATCATATTTATGTACTATTTTAAGTAGGGGCACCATGAAGTGACTCGGCAGCAGTGCAGTGTCTCCTCCGTTGGGTTGCCTCTTGACGACTTGACATTGACTGCTCCCTATGAATTGCCGGTACCGGGGCTGCGGCGGGGCCGACCGGGCTGTGGCTGTGGACGGGGTGTCAGAATGAGCGGCGTGGGTACACTGCCTCTGAAGTGGCGCAGAGGTTGGGACAGCAAAAAAAAAAAAAGTAGGGGCACCATACGGAGTTCCCGTATTCAAAACCAGGCCTGACTAAGGCTTTGAATAATGGAACCAGTACCATTCCAGTACTTGACAACAACTTTCTAATAATGCATCTTAATAATTCAAGCTATAACCTTTGACTTACTTAGGTGAATAATTGCATGCTAGATGCCATGTTTCAAGTAACGTACATTAATGGAGCACTGGGCGGAACAGTGCTCAGTCCCACAGAGAAATCGAACTTGCGGCTGCGACCCCACACCATCTCCTTCAGTGCCTCCATTTTCTCCCTGGAAGTGAACAATGCCAAGTGACCCTCCATCCTTCTGCAGACCTCCCTGGCCTCGGTGTGAGCGATGGGTGCGGTTGGTCTGACCAGTACATAGCAGTGGGCGTCCACCACGAAGCCATCGGGGCCGCAGGTCTGGTGCCAACAGTGTTCTTCATCTTCTCCCCCAGAGCACTGTACTCTAAGGTTACAGGCCAGGTGGGGCTGGAAGTGGGACCAATAAGGCACTGAGCAGTTCCACTGACCGTTTTCCAGCTTTTCTGGTGTCAAATGAATCTGCGGCAGCAACACACACAACAACAACAACAACAACAACAGCAACAAAGGAAAGGAAAAAAGAGAAAAATGCAGTTACACACACACACACACACACGCACACACACACACACACACACACACTCTCTCTCTCTCTCTCTCTCTCTCTCTCTCTCTCTCTCTCTCTCTCTCTCTCTCTCTCTCTCTCGATGAATCGATCCACGGAGTGTAAAAATTCACTCAGATATCAAGTTCACAGTATTCAATAATAACAGAAGACTCATGACTCAACACTCAACGCCTATCGCGAAACAAGAAAGCTCCCCTCTTAAAGACGTTTGCATTCAGTCTCTTCACATCACTCTTGCTCTCTCCTTTTCTCAATTACTCATAGATCATGAAATCGAAAGTTCTCGAAGCATAAGACAGTACAGCCAATCAACAATCATGGAGAATTCTAGAAGGTTCAAGAATTTTGACATAGCACTGCCAATTAGATTACGTGGAACTGTCTGGAATAATTGAGAACCAGCATGTTTTATGAATCAAAATGCTCTCTGAAAGTTTCCTGCCCTTTCTACCTTGTTCAAATACTTTTAAAAGACCTCCTGAATCATTGCTCGATTTGTACACGTGCCATTTGGTTTAAGACAGAAAACGGCACAAAAAAGTGGACA
>CM065738.1:51637163-51642163 GCA_033310375.1 Conus canariensis | reverse complement strand
AAAAAGGGGGTAAGGGTGAAAAACATGCTATTACTCATAGTGTAATGCCTCAAAAATCAAATACAAGTTGTTTTGAAATGCGCTGATGCTTGCTCTACATGGACATGCCAAATTTGACGTGTTTGAAGCACAACTGTAGTAATAGCATCCAAATAAACATGACATATGCGTTAATTTGCCACTCTTTTTTTAACACATTTAGCGCACCAGCCTAATACTCTTTAAATTGGTTTTGAAATGGATACAAATGAACAGAAACTGTTAACCTGTTTCAAAATGGTGTCATGAAAATGGTTAAGTAGAGTTTTGGCCAACCTGCTTATAAACCATGACCAAGGGATCTGTTTCAGCACAAGCGGGTGATGACTGTGTGTCGCAGTATGCGCCTGTCCACCAGTAAGAAGATGGCACCTTTACACAGAACTGTTGACAACAGATTCTTCAGTGTCAAACCCTTCCTCTTGAACAGCATCACAAAGGTTCACAAGTTCAAAGTCACCGTTCTCCTCCTCAGGAGTTGGCTGGTCACAGAGGATATCAACAAGTTCACATGGAAGTATATCCTCCTGATACCAGTCGATCTCCAAACTACTGTCTGTTGTCTTCCAGCCTCTGCCTGACGGCCCATAAATGGATGGTTGAGCACAATGTGCGTGCTTCCAAACCTCCACGTTAGAACAGAGGATAAAAGGGTAAAGATTATCAAATTTCATAGCCGTTTTATGGCCTTGGCAATGACTAACTTAAGCTTCGGTCTCAGGACTCAATCCTATTTATGTTCAAAATGTCATATTCAGGCTATTGCGTTACCCTTGGCCAGGTCGAATAGCGTTTGTTTAACTATAGTTGCCAACAACAACACTACTGTAGGTCTCCGTCGGATGTAGCTGACCACGGATAGAGTATATCCAGCCTAAGATATAGCTATCTGACTTGGCTGTCTGCTCAGCCCAAGCAGTGTCACCTGTGGCTGTAGAGTTTGATGCGAGAGTGGCAGTCTCTGTCACAGCGGTCACATCTGCATGCTTTTCTGCTGCAGCAGCTGTCAGTTTATCTTCACTAATCTGCACAACAGCATGAGGTCTGGAGGAATGATAGCATTCCTCCAGACCTTATCAAACACTGCAAGACTACCCTGCAACAACAATAACTATCATGTTGAAAACAGTAAGATATAGTACCTGGTAGTTGACTAACTCTGTGTGCATCCACAGGAAAGACTGACAGGGAGGAAGGAGGCTCAGGTCAGTTCCGTTGTAACTTGCCAACACTGCATGTACCCGACTGGTGTCAACCTTTTCTCTGAGAAGGCCAAAGTGGACCAGGTTGATGTTTCTGCTTTTGGGTCTGCCATACAGACAACAGACATAGTGTTCAAGGTTGTCCACTGAATCAGAAGACAGTTCTGGGCTTCCCAGTGCTCGGAAGGCATCATGAAGGAACGGCTCTTTGTGAACGCATTGAACGCCCTGACCTTCCCTTTGCTCACAAAAGAACTGGTGGAGTCACAGCCGGAAAAAGCATGTAGGCCAAGGAGTGCTTCATAGTATCCCTGTCCATACTTGGCAACAAGGTTTGTGGTGGAAAGCAGCCTCCTGTAGTTTCCAGTGCCAGTGTCCAAGTATACTGTTGTATGGAGCTGGGAGCTGAAATGTAGTAAGACTAGAAACACATAAGTGTCTGAAGAGCGCACAATTATGCCCTCGGAGTCAGAAGCATTCTTGTTCTGGTGAAAACAGTGAAGGATGATCCTCGTGTCCGCTTCTTCTTGAGTGGAAAACAGCTCTTGAAGTGGTGAGGCTTCCACAGCCTTGTCATCCGTGGAGGAGAGCTTGAAGCACTCGGGCCCACATGTCACAAACAGCTCTCTGTTCAGGAGTGTGGCAGCATGGGAATCTTTTCTCCATTCAGAAAGCAGGAATTTGGATGAGCTGGTTCTGGCTTTCACCACTTTTCATGAACTCTTTCCAGTCTCTGGGAACCTTAGTATTGGGACCCTTCAGAAGAAATGCTTAACCTTCTCCCCGACGAGAACGTTCCATTGATTTGATGGAGTTGTGGTTGTACACATCTGCCACATAATCAGTCCTGTCTGTGGATGGCAGATTTTTCAGGATTCTGTCTGCCAGCTGTCCAAATGTTGGGGGAAGAGAGGTAATTGACTGCAGATGGAACATTGCATCAATTATGTTATGGCATTTCCCCGATCTGGTTGCTCCTTCAATACTGTCTCCTCCAAGAGATGCACAAGCTTTGCTTTCTCTGTCTTTGCAGGCAAACCATCAGGAGTTGCTAGGGCCCAAGGCACTGGACTCAAAGTGTAGCTCATGACCTTCTGCAAACTGATGTTATTTTCCTGCAAGATCATGAGAAGTTGTCCGAACATGTCTCTCTGCGCTGCCACTTGCACCAGTTTGTTCGAAGATGATCACAGAGTCTTTGTCTTCTGCAGTTTTGCAAATGTCTTCAGCTCCAACTTTTTCAGAGGAGCATGGAAAATTCAGAGTTTTCTCAACCAGTCGTTTTATCACGAATTGGCGAAAGGCTTCCTTGCCTCGTGCATCTGCTGATAGAAGTTTTTCTTGAATGCTGTCTGGTGCTTGAGTTCCTGATGAGAGACAGAAGAGACCCCTCTCTTCCACTGAAAAGGGATCCATGAAGCTGCAGAAGCAATCCATCATGTTTTTCACACACTCCTCACTGGCTCTAGTCTCTGCACATGTCAGGTCTTTGTGAACTTTGACATCATCCCCAGTCATGCCAGCTATCTCAAGCTTTGCAATAAGAAAAGAAGTTCTGACATGACGTGTCATGCACCAGCGAAGGTGGCAGCACTGCTTCTGCTGAATCCTATGATCCCACCAGCAGATTTTGCATGGCAGTTGACCGTTTGTCAATAGTTTGGTCAACTGGTACTCTGCATGAAGGAACTGTTGATCTCGACACTGAGTCCTCCATGTTGCAGGAGTTCTTCTGCTGAGGGATGGTTGCGCTTGAGATTCAGAATGCTCAGGAAATACACTGTGGCGTATCGTGAGTAGTTCTGATGATCCATGACAAAGAGCAGAGGCACATTTGCTCTATGCATGACAAGTGCAAGTCCAAGTCATTTTCTTTTGTAGCCTGGAGAGATGCAGAATCAGCCACACTCTCTCAGCATACTGCAACCAGAACTGTGCTATCTTTCCCTTTCTTCCCCGTGATAACGTCTTTCTTGAAGTTCGAGTACAGTCTGAAGAGGACAACAACAGATGGCTTCTCAAGAGTGTCTTGAAGCTGATGTCTGTTTGTGCACTCTGGCAGATCTTCAGACAGCTGGTTCAGAAGATCTGAAGCTTCCGTTGATTCCTTCAAGAATGTCTGAAGAAGCAACCGCTCAAGAACCTCCAGAACAACATTGTGGACTCTCAGGGCACGATTGTAGTGCTTTCCTGCCAAGACAGCATCAATCGACCCACTTGAGCAGATTCCTGACAGAACAATGATCTCTCCAATACCAGATCCCCACATGAGTTTTCCAAGTGCTGCCATGTATGAATACAGAAAATGGAATATGCCAAGGCGAACAACAACGTCCTTGAACCGGTCATTCTGCCAAACAATTATGTATGCCTTTCTTGCAACAGCCAGGTCACAGGTGAGCAGAGTGTGGTTCTGGCCCACTTTCCTTGAAGCATCAACAGAAACTTGGAGGATATGTTGAACAGTAGCGTTCTCAGTGACGGGATGTAGAACTGGCTGCATGTAGTCAACCCTTGACTGGTCATTCACCATACCCAGATTCCTCCCAGTGAGTGAAACCCAGTCTGCCCAGATTCTGGTTTTCTGATTTAGATCTGGTTTATGTATGAAAAACATTTTTACACCCATTGCCTATAACTCTCGTGCTACGACCACTACTACTATTACTGCTTCTGCTGCTGTTGCTGCTGCTGCTGCTACTGCTGCTACTACTACTACCACTACTACTACTACTACTACTACTACTACTACTACTACTACTACTACTACTACTACATGTGGTTTAATGTTAGACACATTTCAGACTGCTGACCGTGATGATCATACTGGAGAATGGCAGTAAGCCAATCTTAAATAAATGTTAGCGAACCGCCAAGAGAAACGTGGACAAAAGATCACAAGACAAAACACGACGCGTTTCGACCTCTTAGGTCTTCAAGACACAAACAAATAGGACAATGAAAATGAACGAGTTTGTCACTTATCTTTGATCTCTTCAGCACAAGGTAGGCGTTGAATGAAAACGAGGCCTCGTTCATTTTCATTGTTCTATTTGTTTGAGTCTTGCCTGAAAAAGACCTAAGAGGTCGAAACGCGTCGTGTTTTGTCTTGTGACTCGTTTGCCCACGTTGTTCTTGGCGGTTCGCTAACATTTATTTAAGATTTGTTTAGATTCCCGCCTGCAGTCGTCTCACTTTGCAACTTGGCAGTAAGCCAGTTTGTTTTACGGTTTTTTTTTTAAATACCGGAAGTTGGCACCAAATACTGTCAAATGGGCATTGTTTCTGAAAATAGATGATATCTGTAGATGGAACAACCATCCTTCTATCAGGAACTGCAAACCATTTGACGATAAGTGGATTAGTTCCATATCGACAGGTCTTTAACTACGTATACCCTCTAATCGCAAATATAGAGCCCAAAGAAGGATAATTCGCTAATAAACATGGTTATATCTCCCAAGAGCTCCAATAAATCAATTGTTGACATATGCACTTCAGTTTATGATGTGAAAAGACACAAGAAAATCAAAGTGGCAAATCCCCCCCCCCCCCCCCCCCCCTCCCTCCCCCCTTCCGGGGTCACCTTTCCATTCTGCCACCTGAAGCACTATACCCATCCCGATGTAGAAGAAGCATCTCTCTGTCGCCCACCCCAAAAGCAGATCATAGTTCCAGCTTGCAGTAACAAAAGTAAGTCTCTCCAATGTTCACCCCACATTCAACACATAGTCTAACTTTGACAAAATATAAGATTAT
>CM065738.1:51594663-51632163 GCA_033310375.1 Conus canariensis | reverse complement strand
AGAGAGAGAGAGAGAGAGAGAGAGAGATCATGTTGCTTATAGCCCAGCCGACCGCAAGGAACCATATCAGGGCTGTCATTGCGTTGAAGTCAACTCTCAAGTCATAACACCCTCATTAAAACACACCTTCCAAAAACGTACCACAAATTTCGTTTAAAACTTAGATCATGTGAAATGTGTTGATCTCTTTCCGAAATGCATTCTGGACTTCTTCAGGAACATTGACAACGTCCTCAGAAGGCTAAAAAAAACGCAATAAACATCTTTAGATGACATTAATACCATATATTACTGACAGATGTGTACCTTTTACTTACACAATTCTTGTTCATGTATGAATGCCTATCGAGAAGCTTCTTTTTGTAGCATATACATATTTCCAGACTGTTGTTTTCTTTTTGTACGCAAAACGGGCGTACCCAACACTTTCCCATGCTTTTCTAAACACAAGAATATGTAGCTATGGTACCTTTCTACGGGAAAACTATTTCTGTGTTTGGTTAGTAAATGGTATTATAATTATGATCTGATGTACATCAACCTTTCGTGGAACTAACCTGAAGAACCAGGAAATTTGTGATTCCAGTTTACAATTCACCCCACGGTTGTCTGTTCTGTTTCTTCTCCTGGAAGTTATTTTGCTTCAAAAGTCAGACAAAGTGGTCTTAGCTGCTCATCGAGGTCTTCTTCGAACCCTTTTCCCCAAAATGGTATCCCTCTTGAACTCTCTAGGCTGTAGGAACAGTGATACTATTCAAACGTCTTTAATGAAGATAGCAGCTCCATCCAAGGAGAAGGCAAACATCAAAGCAGTTGATAACAAATGCCCTCTAAACTATCTGCTGTGTTTTGTACGAATCACTCGTAGAACTCTGGAAGTTTGGAAGACCAGATTAAAGTGAGAAAGAAACAGTTCTGCGATTTAAATGAGTCCATATAGATAGATAGATGATAGATAGATAGATAGATAGATAGATAGATAGATAGACAGATAGACAGAGTGATAGAGTGATCGCTAGCTAGCTAGCTAGACAAATGTATTCGTGTTCCTCATTTATTCCATGCTGCTTATTTTCAGCATGAAGACTGTCACACTGTGCATAAATGCATGCCTGCACTCAGCCCAGCATTCACTCGTGCACACGCAATCTCTCCAATCAACCAAAAGGCGCACTACAATAACTCTTCTTCTCCCCCTCCTCTCCGGGGAATAATTTACTAAACAATAATCAACTTTTCAAATCTTTCAACTGGTTTGTTTCTAAGAAATATTTTTCATTCCTCCTCTCCAGTGGAGGTACAGACATTCCACAGATCCACTAGCTGGGACCAAACTTCATCTCATTATACATAATAATTCACGAATACATCTTTTCATCTTATTATACATAATTCAATAATAGATCTTTTCATCTCATTGTACATAATTCAGAAATACATCTTTTAATGGTTTCTCCTCCTCACTGGAGAAACAATTCATACATTTTCTAACGAAGAGTCAAAGATGGCTAGTAGTTGAATTCCGACCCAGGGGAACAATCACCAATCTTTGTGGGTCAACATGATAAATTCTTTAAATCTTCTCTCACGACTGTCGCAGTCTTCTTCACAATTAGGTGCTGCCGCAGCACTGGGGATCAACTACTTCTGCGACTTCCTCAGTCGCCTAGTCCGTTACTGGTGCTGCCACAGCACCGGGAAGGGCTGAAACACGAATGAAGTCCGTGTAAGTAATCTATTTCAAAATCTGAATAATCATAAATTCTTTTCCCTTTTTCCCATTTCTTAACTCTCTTTTTTTTCTCTCCCCATCTGTCTATACCTCACCTGGTAATGGTGAATTGAAGGTGGAACTCGTTCTTCGAACAACCTGTCCGGTCAATGTCCCCAAGCCATCTCCTTCCTATTCCTTATTTTTCCCTCCTGCGCTCTTTTTGAGTACACGTTCAGTGAGTACTCGTCTAACTCTACGCATTACCAGCCCTTGTTTGCTGACCAATGGACAACGTCCGTCCATTCACTGAACTGTTTTAATAGCCACCAGCGACACCGATCACACTGGTCAGGCCACGTGAATCATTGTTTCTTTTACCTTTTCTTTCCCCTACCTAGGGGAATGCTTTATAACAAATAAGGGCGTATGCGACGGAACGTCACATGTCGCCATGTGAGGCTACATCACATGACAAAGACTTAAAGAGGAGTGTGATAGGAAATAAATCAATTTCGGTTATTTCTGAGGCACATAGAAATGTTTTTCTTTACTAATATTATGTTTGTATTTTCCTCACATTGTACATGCTTTAGTTTCTGTATTTTGTCTAACACATGTCATCCAGGTCTTTTTTTGCTGGAACGACTTGCTTTCATTGTTATAAAAATATCACATAACTCTGACGATAGAACCCAATGTCGTGTTCATTCTGCAGTTCTGTCCAGAGTTTGAATCTGCTTAAGCAGTCTGTCCTCCTGTGCCCGACGCCTTTTCTCCATCAGGACATTCAGGGTATACAGAAAAGGGTTGATGGCCGAGTTTAAGGGCAGCACGAGGATTGCCATGGCAACGTTGACCTCGCCAGACACAGAGACCCCCTGAGAGGCCAGGAGGCCCAGAAGACCAATGGGGAACCAGCACAGGAAGTCCGACACAGCAATGGTGAACAGTCGACGCGCAAGGTCAGCATCCTGTGAACTCTGACCCGTCTGGGTTGCTGACATTTTATTGGTTCGCACGGAGTAAAAAATGATGGCTTGCCCAAGGGCGATAAAGAGGAAGAGGATGAAGTTGAGGACGATCATAACGGCGAAGGCGTACCGTTGACCAGCGAATTGTTTAGTGGTGACTGGCAGAGGAATGCAGATGCCTGTCTGACTGTAGAAGTCCCAGTGACCGTGGCCTGGAAAGAAGGGCACAAACGCCAACAGAATACCAATCAACCAGCAACCAGCAGTGGCCAGATGAGCCTGGGTGCTCTTGAAGCGGAGGAATTTCAAGGGAAAATGCACGATCAGAAAGCGGTCCAGAGTAATGAGACAGATGATGAAGGATGAGACTTCAGAAGAGAGCAGTGATATAAACCCTGCAGACTGGCACACAGGGCCATGTCTCCATGACACATCTTTCCACACGTAAACGTTATAGTAAAACCTATCAGCCGCCCCTATCACAGCGAGATACAGCCCCATGAGAAAATCTGAGGCACATAGATGGACCACAAACACACCGAAGCCTGTGGATCCTTTTCGTTTGATAGTCATCGAGCGAAATACACAACTGACCAAATTGCCCAGCATGGACAGAGAGGCGAACAAGGCCAGCATTGCTCGGTAGACATTGGACTGAAGCAAGTCATTACACGACGAGATGGCGTCCTTAGGAGCATGACAGTTGTTGACATGGAACCCTTCTAACAACGCAGCGTTACAGCACAGCTTGTAATTGTCGCCATATACCTTTTCCAGTCGTGCAAGGTTCTTGAAGATATTCTCCTGGATGTCTTCCATTGGGCAGCCTCTCATGTCTAGGGTCTGTAGCTGTGTCATCAACTGCAGGCTTGGATCTGCCACACGGTGTGTACCACAACCAGAAACGTTCAGCGTCTGTACATGAGGGCACAGTTTTCCCAACCTGTCGTTTATTGTTGGAAGATAAATCGCAGCTATGTGCAACACTTGGATTTGTGAAAGTATCACGACAGGAGTACCATGAGATTCTTTATGAGGGGAACTGTCTGCATATAAAAAGCCCGAGAGTGGATTGTTCGAAAGAACTAATGTCCGTAAATTTAACATATCCTGAACAACGCTGGTGAGAGAGGTGATGTGGTTATCACTGAGGTCTAGTGTGACCATATTCCTGAAGGAGATGGTCCCTACATCAAACAGCTGGCAGCTGGCTAGGTTCAGATAGACCAGCATAGCATTCAACGGCAATTGCTCCATATTGATCCCACTGCCACGAGCTTTCAGGTAACGCAGGTCCGGGTACTGGTCAGCAGAGAACCAGCGTGGACAAGTGAAAGCCAGCCCATAGCACGTGCACCCGCCGGGACACTTTTGACCACACAGCAGTTCATCATCAGACTGTGGACATTGGTGGATGCCGTCACACACATGGGAGTGGTGCAGACAGCTGGAAGAGCCACGACAGCGGTAATAGCCAGGGCACTGGTAGTCCTCACATCCTGCTTCATCCTCCCACTCTCTGCAGTCATACACTCCGTTACATCTGGTGAACACCGGAAGACAGTAGTCCTTGGGGCACTGGTAATGCGTCTCTGGGCACCAGATGGGCTCTTGGACACCTGTGTGGTTCAGGGGATAGATGGTGTGGCATCCTTTCATAAACTCGACAACTGCTGGGGGTGCGGGGGGAGGTGGATGATGTGGGGATGTGTATCTACCTTCACACAGTTCATCAGTGTTGCAGCCAAGTTCATCATCCCCGTTGACACAATCGTTGTTCCCATCGCAGCACGTGGCAATAGCGTAGCACTGTACTCCCATTTATAACCATCACCCTCAACACACACATACACACACGCACGCACACGCGCGCACGCGCGCGCGCGCACGCACGCATGCACACACATACACACATACACACACGCGCGCACGCGCGCATGCCTATGCATGCATTCATGCACACAAACTCAGTCACACACCACACACACACACCACACACACACACACACACACACACACACACACTTTGAGTGTCTTTAAACTGTAATTAAAAAAACAATTAACCTGTTCATCTTTCACACACACAAAACAACACCACAACACACACACACACACACACCACACACACACACACACAACAACACACACAACAACTTTTGGCATCTTTTATATTAGACGGTAGTCAGAAAGGAGAAAAGCTAACCTTTTCATCTCTCTCTCTCTCTCTCTCTCTCTCTCTCTCTCTCTCTCTCTCTCTCTCTCTCTCCACACACACACACACACACACACACACACACACACACACACACACTTATTTTAGATGGTAATCAGAACCTTTTCATCTTTCACACTCACGCACCTACGCACGCACCAACACACACACACACACACACACACACACACACACACACACACACACATACACACACACACACACACACACACAACAACACACATACATACACACATACACACACACACACACACACACACACACACACACACACAGTGTCTTTTATTTCAGACGATAATTCCCAACTAGAAAAAGAAGAAGAAGAAAAAACAAAACAAGATGCAAAGCATAAAAACGTACTCCCAGTTTATCCTGAATACGCGTGAGATATTCCATAAAGAGGGAAAACCGTCTTGGGCTGGTGTAACCGTTAGTAATGGCTATTCTGGTAAACATCGGCCATCATCTGTGACCTATAATGAACTTACTTACAAATTTTCAGAAAGATCGGCAAAGAACTTTCTGAGATTGTTCATAAAGAAGAAAACCATTATGGGCCGTTAGTAACAGCTATAACGGTAAACTAAAACATCGGGCATCATCCGTGGCCCATAATGAACATACTTACAAATTTTCAGAAATGTCGGTGACATACTTTCTAAGATAGTCCATAAAAAGAGCCGTTATGGGCGGTTATAGCCGTTAGTAAAGCTATAACGGTAAACCCAAAACATCGGGCATCATCCGGGACCCATAATGAACATACCTATAAATTTTTAGAAAGATCGGCCAAGTACTTTCTGAGATATTCCATAAAGAAGAAAAACCGTTAGGGGCCGTTATAGCCGTCAGTAACGGCTATAACGGTAAGCTAAAACATCGGGCATCATCCGTGACCCATAATGAACATACCTACAAATTTTCAGAAAGATCGGCCACGTACTTTCTGAGATATTCCATAAAAAGAAAAACCGTTATGGGTCGTTATAGTCGTTAACTGGCACATCGGGCATCATCCGTAACCGATAATGAACATACCTGCTAATTTTCACAAAGATCAGCCACGTACTTTCTGAGATATTCAATAAAGATGAAAAACCGTTACAGGCCGTTACAGCCGTTAGTAATGGCTATAGCGGTAAACTAAAACGTCGGGCATTATTTTGACCCATAATATACATACCTACAAATTTTCACAAAGATCGGTCAAGTACTTTCTGAGATATTCCACAAAGAAGAAAAACCGTTACAGACCGTTACAGCTGTTAGTAACGGCTATAACGGTAAACTAAAACATCGGGCATCATCCGTGACCCATTGTAAATACACCTGCTAATTTTCACAAAGATCGGCCAAATACTTTCTGGGATATTCCATGAAGAAGAAAAACCGTTACAGGCCGTTACAGCTGCTAGTAACGGCTATAACGGAAAACTAAAACATCGGGCATTATTTGTGACCCATAATGAACATACCTACAAATTTGCACAAAGATCGGCCAAGTACTTTCCGAGATATTCTATAAAGAAGAAATACCGTTACAGGCCGTTACAGCCGTTAGTAACGGTTATAACGGTAAATAAAACATCGGGCATCACCCGTGACCCATAATGAACATACCTGCTAATTTTCACAAAGATCGGCCAAGTACTTTCTGAGATATTCCATGAAGAAGAAAAACCGTTACAGGCCGTTACAGCTGTTAGTAACGGCTATAACGGTTAAAACATCGGGCATTATTTGTGACCCATAATGAACATACCTGCTAATTTTCACAAAGATCGGCCAATTACTTTCTGAGATATTCCACAAAGAAAAAAGACCATTACAGGCCGTTACAGCCGTTAGTTACGGCTATAATGGTAAACTAAAACATCGGGCATCATCCGTGACCCATAATGAACATACCTGCTAATTTTCAGAAAGATCGCCCAAGTACTTTCTGAGATATTCCATAAAGAAGAAAAACCGTTACAGGCTGTTACAGCCCTTAGTAACGGCTGTAGCGGTAAAATAACACATCGGGCATCATTTTGGCCCATAATGAACATACCTACACATTTTCAGAAAGACCGGCCCAGTAGTTTTGACCACGGACGGACGGACACACACACACACACACACACACACACACACACACACACACACACACACACACACACACAGCATTTATTCGTTCCCATTCTAAAGTACAAAAAGCTAACCTGTTGGTCGTTCCCACACCGGACGTAATCCGGAGGACAGAGCTGATGGACACAGAAGTCTTCATCACTGTTATCCTGACAATCCTGACGATGGTCACACACCAGAGTGTAGGGAACTCTCTGCCCTCGCTGACAGCGGTAGGAAGGCGGAAGGGGGCTCAATCCCACCGGACATGTGTGGGCTAACGGGATATCCAACAACTCCGGACTCTGGCCAAACAGCTGAGGTTGAACTGCCCAGCAGTGACTGCGTGTATCACAAGCGTGGAAAGTATGAACAGTGTGGTTCGCAGGACAGACAGTCAACCCATATTTATCTCCCTTTGTCCGACGTTTAGCGAAGGTGACTGCGACTGCAGTGGACGAGGATCGTGCATTTGACGCCTGGTTTCTGTACTCACATAAAAACATTTGTTGTTCGTCCGCCATACTTCTCAACCTAACGATGTTGTGCCACGTGTTCGGGGAGTCGTGCCGATCCTGAAGTGCCTTTTTGTCCAGGGTTTCAGCTTGTAGCTCGCCGTACAGGCGGGGGTAAACTCTCTCTTGGAAAAAGTGAACAGCGTAGGCTGTTGTTCCATCTGCCCAAACTGGCAACGTTCGATACCTGCAAAACGCGTACCATCTGGTCATGATCAGCGTGATCAGCAAGTTAAAGACTGCTGGCAAAGGCCTCGTTCGACATTTTATTGTAAATGTATCTAGCTGTGGTAAGAAGATCAGAAACTACTTACACACACACACACACACACACACACACACACACACACACACACACACTCTCTCTCTCTCTCTCTCTCTCTCTCTCTCTCCACACACACACACACACACACACACACACACACACACACACACACACACACACACACACGCACACTTACACACAAATCCCAAGATAGGGATAAGATATGACAGATAGCGAGTCTGACGAATCGTATCGAGACTTCTGCCTATAACACCGGTAAAACGCAGGAATAATCATCAGTCCAGCTATAAGACAGACTTAAGCGCGAGATCCTGAAAGCAAGTCTTGCAGTGAGTTTTTGTATTATAAAGAAAATCTCACAGATAATATTACAACCAAACAGAGAAGAGCAAGAATCAGCACGCCTTATACAGAATGTTTAGCATTAAACTAAGCAAGCATAAAAAAGACAACCACCGTAAATACACGAAGAAAACTCGTGCATGATTGAGAAATTGTCCGAGGCAATATTACAATGAGTGTAGTTTCAGAAAATTAGAGAATAAAAATCAGCCTTCCCATATACGAAAAAATGCAATCTTAAAACCAAAACAATCATTAATAGGAACGGAATGTGACAGCACTCTTATTGACAACTTTTTTTTTAATGCATGTCAAAATGGATATATCGACAAATGAATTGCGGAAAATATGAAGTCATTTCATCGGTCCTTGCTAAGCGAAAAAAGAAAAATAGATGACACAATGGATCATCCTTAATCTAATGAAACTAAGCATTGAAACTACCGACCACCATTTTATATTTCGGTCACCAACCAATGCTTTACATTTATCCAGAAAAATTGTTAAATGGGCTCAAAATTCTGGAAGCTGCTAAGAATTATTCACAGACTTCAGCATGATAAATATGAAGCTCGGTCTAATTGTCTTGTTTTGGCCTCTTGCCTGCTCATAAAAACGATGGAATCTCTATTCGCTCAGCTTCGTATGAAAAGACACAACGAAGGAGACTTTCCTGAATTAAAGCTGGCTCTGTTTCACAGACCACGAATATATGATAAATGTCTTCAACATATCGGTCGCCCTGCAAAGATTAGGATTTCTTAGACATTCTACACAGTTAGAGCTATATCTATCCAAAGAAATTCAGTACTTAGATGTAACCATCGACTGGGAATCGATGTCAGTCAGGCTCATTTTCAAAAGAAGAAAGAAACCAAACGAAAAAAAAGTAAAGGCTTGCGAGCACAAAGATGTTGAATGCAGAGAGCTGTTCATGTAAGAAAGCGTGTTTTCTTAATGCACAACCAATTTCTCCATGAGCCAGTTCTACTGAGAGCCTGTCCTCACAAAACTGCATACCTTCATGTTCGTGTATCAAGCTAGACAATTCCGGCAAACTACAGCAGTATACAGCTGGCCAACAAAGATGTCCCATCTGTAAAGAATGTGCAGCTGCCGGCAAAGTGCTGAAATAGAAAATTTCTTTTGATGGGTTGTATCTGTTTTGCTTTTTAGTCAATTCACACGGTGCATTGATCATGTCCCCCTCCCCCCGACTCAGTTCTCCATCTGCCTCCCTCCTCTGCTGTCCGTGTCTTGGCCATGCCTTCTGTCCCTTTTTCCAACTACCCCTGGCGAAGAGAGAAACAGCGCTCTGACCTTGACACCAACTGGCAAATTACTCTACTGCGACGAGCATTTCGCCATTATCTTGCTTCCTCCTGCCCCCTTCTCCCCCCCCCTTCAACTCACCTATGCACTCACACCTCGCATACTCCCCTCTTCTTCTTTCCTCCACCCCCCACCCCCACCCCTTTCACTCCATCATCATAAATGGTCCCTGGAACGCCATATTGTGCTTGGCTTGGAGAAGGAAATACGTCATCTCCTAGATCTAGCCACCGCTTTTGTCTTTTTTTTTTCTTTTATCTTTATTTCTATTCTATTACTAGCTTTTTGCAGAAATGCTCGCAGCAGTTCGTCACCAAGTAACAACACGGATTAAGCCGCACTTTGACAGTTGTGGACAGAAACAGGAGAAGACGAGAGATTGTGAACCGAGAGGCTTTCTACGTGGCAGAGCTGTACAACAGGATCACAGAGAATGCCTAACCAGCAGCATCTAGCAGTGGGGAAGGACCACTTTCAGAACTGCTCCAATAGTTATGAACTTCATGATGAAAAAAAGGTTCGATGTGGTTTGCGAGAAGAGGGAGAGTTTTGATGCTATGGATAGTAAGCTCCCAGAGTGTGCGACATAGACAATATATGCTGTTTTGATTTTTGATGTGGATGAGTATTTAACTCACTCTTAATATGAATAATTGTGTATTGGTAAACAAGAGTGTTGTGGGAATCTTTCCCTTGCATATATTGAAGTAGATTAATCTTTTTGAAAAGAAACCTTTTTAAAATCTGGTGATTATATGAAATGAAATGAACATTCTTGTCGTGTTACAAGAAAAGAAATGAGCATTTTGTGAACTGACGAAAGACATTTATAATTTGATGAAAAGTAATTATCAATTGTGTGTGATGAATTGTATTCATGGTTTATTGAAGAGGGTCTAGGTGGAAATCCTTTCTCCCAATTTGGAAAACTAGATTCTGAAAGGTTTATATGGAAATCCTTTCCTGTGTAGTGTTATGATTCCGGAAAAGGGAATGTTGTAGTGTTATGATTCCGGAAAGGGAATGTTGTAGTGTTATGATTCCGGAAAAGGGAATGTTGTAATGTTGAAGAAAGAATATGCTGATGTTTGTCTCAAGTACAAGTGAAATATGATGTGGCTAATGAATATGAATGTAGTCGTGATTGTAATGAATGGACTGAGGGGGACTGGCTGCCATTTACCGAGGGTCGGGGCCGTGGCCACGCACTACCCCCTTGTTCTCCGCCTTTTGTCGGCGTGGAGAGGTCGGCCTGAGTGCCGATAACCACCCTACCTGCCACTGCGCCCGGGACCGACTACTCGCTGAGCCAATTGGGCTGGAGACGCCGCTGCTGCCAAGCCAGAGCCCGCTCCCGAGTTGAACCAGAGACCTGTTGGCCAGGCCGTCGTTGTGTTTGTGTGTGAGCCACAGCTCCTGTGTGAGACTGTCACCTCGTCGCCGGCAGAGACGCCGCGAGTGTGGTTAGATTTTTGAGCCACAGCTCTGAAGTGATTTAAGTTCTGTGTTGGACTTGACTTGACGCAGTAGTCGTCGTCTTCGTCATCTGCGTCATCTTCGTCGTCTTCGTCCTCCTCATCGTCTCATCGCTTTCGTCATCTCGTTGCTTCCATTGTCTCGCCGTTTTCGTCGTCGTCGTCGTCGTCTTCGTCGACGTTGGAACCAGTAGCACTAATAGTTAGCTATATATTGATATATTTTGTGTGTACGCCTAATGGTTGGCGTGCCGACCTATTAATGTCATATTACATGTTTGTCTGACGGCTCGGGCAGAAAGAAACAAAAAGAAGTGTTGTTCTGTTGCCTGGCTGTCAATGTTCGGGTGAGTGGGTGTGTGTATGTGAATTAGAAAAGTCGTGCATGCATCCGTAATTTCTGTGTGAGAGTCAGACAGTCAGACGCCTGCAGACACACCCATACCATCTGTAACAGTAATGTTGGCAGGGTAAATATGCTGCAATATCTTTCAATGAAAAAGTGCGAGTCTTATTCTCTGGGCAGTTTCTCTAGCCCTAGATCATTCACCTTTATCTAAAATGTCACCACATTTTCTTTCGCAGACATAGTTGGCTGCTGATGCATTTGTTCTTGTTCTGTTTCATTTTGGGCAGCATGTTTTATGTTTTGAGGCTTTGTATTAAGCTTCTTTAATCACAATCCTATATTCCTGGTATTCCACTCTCTATCCATTGAATCTGCTCTTTATGGGTGGAGATAGTAAAGGCGTTATATTAAAAGTTGTCACTAAAAATCGCTACTTTGTTTACTTTGAAGTTTTGTGATCGAAATGATAGTCAAATATGTCTCCCAATATCAGTGACATGAATGCCCTTCATATCCTTTGTCCTACAGGGCAAAAATAAAATAAAATAAGGAACTCCAAAAACTCAATCATGCATTTATATTCAGATTACCTTCAACTCTTTTTTTTTTTCAATTCAGTTTCATTTTGTTTTCACCTTTTCGGATGCTTTCCTGTTAATGAACTTTTTCTGACACAGAAATAGGATTGAACAGCATTTGTTATATGCAGGTCTGTATCTGAAAGACCAACACATTGTTTAACATGAACAAATTCACTAATCAAAAAAGTTTGTTTCTAATAACGATCACTTTACCTTTAATTCAGATATTTCTTTTTCCGCCATTTTTTTTCATTGAATTATTCTTTCATGGACTCTCTCCTTCAGCTCTCGTACGTATCCTGTATCCTGTATCCTTTTTTGTATTAAAATATATGTACACAATTAAATTCTGCTCACACTTCCCGACGAGTTATGCTGTTTTTTCATATATTTGTTTTTCGAGTATTCAGTCCCAGGCCAGAGAAAGTTTGAAACGATAACACGATCTCTGACGATTTTCACATTTCATGTCAGTTTTTTTTTAAACAATCTCTCTCTCGCTCCCCCCCTCCCTCTCTCTCTCTCTCTCTCTCTCTCTCTCTCTCTCTCTCTCTCTCTCTCTCTCTCTGAAATTCCTTGAACGTCAGACTGTGTAGATATTTTAACGAAATTTTGTATCTCACAAAACAACAGGCAAATACACGCTCCTTACATGTTGGGATATCCACCTACAATGGGAAACAAGCCGATGACTATAGAGAATTGTTGATGTCTCCACAAGATCCGGGTCACATCTTTGTATTCCTGAACCGTTTTGAAAACGGCGATCTGCGCACCTTTTCGCAAACATTCTTGTCTCCAGCTGGAGAGATGGTCCATATTTGTGGCAAACCACAGGCTGTAGCACCGACCTTTAACTTCGAACCCCACATCCTGGCATCTGAGGTAGCTGCAGTTTTCTTCATCTCTTCCGTCTAAACACTGGGTGGCCGTATTACAAGTTAGGTGAGGCCTGAAGCTTCTCCAGTAATCCACTGAGCAGTTCCACTGACCCTCACCGTTTCCGGCTGGTTTCTTGGAGTTCTGGTTCAGAAGGAAATGTAAAGTAAAAGAAAAACGTAAACAGACATGAATGAATGTAACTTTTGCCTGAGGTGCTTTTTCCTGTGCCTGTTCCTAACAGACACAGCACACTATGGGCTTACGCTGCAGTCAAGCTGCTTTTGGATTTCACAACGTTCGTCAGAAAACAAACGCAAACAAAGTTGATCGAAACGGAAACACAACGTAAGCACCCTTTGTTCTGTTGGAACTTGGCAGAACATTTACCGACATTTAAGAACGTTTAGTTGTTTGCGAGTGGATATTTCAGAGGGATGAAAAACACGTGTGTTACTACAATTACGTTTCAGCTTATTGACCCACACTTCTGAGAGAGAGAGAGAGAGAGAGAGAGAGAGGGAGGGATCCTGGCTGACATTCGGATTACATGGAGCAGACCATCAGGTCTAGCTAGGTACAGGTTTACACTGAACACACCACATTCATTACGTATCCTTAGGACAAACATTTTTGAGTACGTTTGTATGGAGCACTCTGTCTGTCCGTCTCTCTCTCTCTCTCTCTCTCTCTCTCTCTCTCTCTCTCTCTCTCTCTCTGAGAGCTAATGATAATACTCCCAATTGCTAAGTCCACTTTGTAAAAAAAAAGCACAAAAGACGAATTGCGCTGTTTCATATTGTCTTGTTTTGTTTAATCTCAGACGTAATAGCAGCAACACTCTACAAAATCCCTTTTGGTTTCACATTAAACCTTTTGATGACATGGCATTGTAATAATGTCATTAAAACTTCATCAATATATTCATACAAGGCCTTCCAGATGAGAGAGTACACAACATCATGATACTGTTTTGCTTGTCTGGTTATACTTGTTGTAATGTGGGTTAGTTGTCTATAATGTACACACCCTCCATCAAGGGGCCTGTCGTTCTATGAACAGTCAATATATATATATATATATATATATATATATATGAGAGAGAGAGAGAGAGAGAGAGAGAGAGAGAGAGAGAGAGAGGTACTGGAATGGTACTGTTGCACTGACAACACAAGCTCATCACATCTGACGCACTGGCAACACAAGCTCATCCATCCTGACGACCGCACAGCGTGAAACAAATTTGTAGTGTTGTTATAAGCTGATTTGACAATATTTAGCTGATTGTCTTAACCCGTTCGCTGCTTGAAGCTGCTTGAAAATGTTACAAACAAAGGCTTTCCCAGTGCCAGGGAAATCTAATGATTTGGGGTAATAATTAACAAAAAATTCTAGCTCAGAAACTACAAAAGATATAACAATGAAATATATATGATTTTTGAAGGAAATTGAATGAAGATTTTGAATCTGGGCTTCTTTTGTTTTAATTTTGATAATAAAAAAGTATTTAGACAATTAGATTTGGATAGATTTTTTTGCACGATCAAAAGCATATGTATTTACCACTACAGCTTCACATCCAAACAAGAACACAAAGCAAAAAAGTTGAAAATAAAGTTTGTATTGTCACACTACACCTGTAAATGAAAGTAAAACAGTTTAGAAGTCTATCAAGACGCTCACACTCTATGCAGACAGGTCAGTCCACGACCACGCCCCCCTCTCCCCACCACGCCCCCTTGCCGGACTTCAACCCTCTCTTTCACTGCTCCTCTTCCCCTACCTTTCCCTCTGCCCTGTGCCGCGCCGCGAGCAGGCCGCGCTCCCCTCTCACGCTGACTACCACGTCACTGACCACTGGCACGCAGTGCAGAGTACACACTAGGCGAGCTCGTTCGACGCTGGCAAACCAGTCAGCTGAACACACATTGAGGTCACACAGCCCGACTCAGTAACTGACGAATACGGTCAGCAATTCCATCACAATCATCATCTCACCTTTATGCTCGAGTAAGTTGTTGAATAAAAGATTATTGTCTTTGTCAAAAATCATTAGCAGAGCCTGCTCAGCTGTGTAAATACGTTGATTTGGTCGCTGTGCTTGTCGAAGGTTGCGCCGCCATCTTTGCAAGCGAGACGAAGTGCTGGCTGGTCATCCAGTCAGTGATGAGAATAAATGGGCTTTCCCCTCACGTGTGGTCATTTACATATCATTTTAATACTACAGACATATAAGGCTTACTACGCACACTCTATTTAAGTCCGTTGATAGAAATAGTAACGAATGAAAATTCAAGAAAAATGCATGACGTCAGTGGACGGCCCATAGGCACTGGGAAAGCATTTTTAATGCGGCGTCAGCTGACGGCTTAAAGGCACTCTACGGGTTAATATAACAATATATATATATATATATATATATATATATATATATATATATTCTTAAAAAAAATATTTTTAAAAATGAAGTATTAAAATCTACAAGCTTGTTTCTAGCGTTGCTATCTTCAGGATGTCTTTTGGGGCACGCCAACGATCTTTTATGGCGTGCGGGACTTGATTTCAACTCTGTGCGTGCAGGCGGATCTCATTTGCTGCACGTGCGGCCTGTGGTTCTTATTGGGGCCTGTTCAGATGGAATGTGCTAGCAAAGATTTCCACTTGTGCCTGGAATTGTTTACAATTTCTACTTTTGTGTTCAGAGTTGCTAAGTGTGGTTTGCATAATATTAACCATTTTTCTGTGGAGCATAGATTGCATCTTTTTGAGATATTGTTGTATGGTGTTGCTCTTTTTATGATTTTCCATGACATGTTGTAGTCTATTTTTTTATCTTTGAGTCTCCAAATGTATTTATTCAGCTCTGTTTGATTTTTGTATTTTTCATTTTTGAATGACTGTTTGTGGTTTGCGTATCTGGTTTTGAAAGTGTTTTCAGTAATCCCTATATATGTTTCTTTTTCATTTTCTGATGTTACCGTAGCTTGGTATACAATGTTGCTGTGAAGACATTTATTGCTTAGGGGGCACTGTTCTTTTTTAGTGCAGTTGCAAGATGTCCTTTCGGCACCATTCTCTTTTATGTTGCTTTTCATTTTGTTAGATGAGTCAATCATGTTTTTGAGGTTGGGCATACATGAGTATGATAGTTTAATGGTGTTTTTGTTGAATATTTTGGACAGTTTGTGTTCTTTTGGGAACGATGTTGCCAAGATTTTAAAGAATTCTTTGCCTACATTTGTTTTTACTTGTCCATCGTATGGTGGGTTGTACCATATGATCTTTCTTTTCCTGTTTTTCTTATTTCTGTTCGTGCTGTTGTCTGGACTGTATTGTAGTTTGTAATTGTAACCACTTTTTTGTAATGCTTCTTGATATTCTGTTGCTGCATCATTGAATGCGTTTTCATCGCATGACAGGTTGGATAGTCTCTTGTTTATACCATTGGGTATTGTTTTTAGTATAGATGGTGGGTGGTTGCTTTTGATGTTTACGTAGACTGGTATGTCATTGGGTTTTTTGTATGGTTTGTACACATGGTCATTGAGGTCTAATGTTATGTCTAGGTAATTCACTACTTTTTGTTTGCTTCTATTGTGATTTTTAAGTTGTGGTTTTTAAAGATTTTACATAATTCTTTTTTTTTGTTTTCAATGGTTCTTGGATTATTGTTTAATGCAGCGAGGCCGTTATCTCTGTATAAACCAGCCTGTTTTCCAAGTTGTTTTTGGATGTTGGATAGCATGAATAGTCCGACTAGTTCACATGTTTCGGCACCATCATACGATCCCATGGTTACATCAAATGTGGAGTTTTTGCTCGTTTTTTTAATCCAAGTTTCATTTCTGCTATGGAGTAAGGTTTTTTTGGTGTGGAAAATAATCTCCATTTCTGACTCTGTTATATTTGTGTATTTGTTGGCAAATTTCAAAGCTTTGTTGAGTAGTTCTTCATCTATGGATGGATAGAAGTCAAATGTAATGAACATTGTATTTCTCTGTTTGTTGAGTTTCTTAAACCATTGTATGACTTCATAGCTGTTTTTCCAGAGGTTGTATTCGGTGTTTGATTTTATATCTTCTATAGCCTTTTCCAAAATTCTCTTGCTTATTTTGCCCAGTTCGGATTTAGATGGGTTTATTAGTCTACATGTTGGGTTGTTTTGGAAGTTAGGCTTGTGGTCTTTAAGCGTTATGAAGGCTTCTTTTGTTGCTGTTGCCTCTACCCTATCACTTAACTCCATGCGGTGTGCAAGCTCTTTTCCTTTTTTGCGGATGTTGCTATGTGTAGTTTTATCAGCTTTCTTGTAGTTTTTCTGGATGTTTTTGATTAAGAGTTGAGAGTATTCGTTTGGTTCCATTTTGTAAAAATTGCTCGTTTTGTCAGCCTTTACGAATATCGTTTTATCATTTTGGATTTGTTTTATATCATTTGCTAGTGATGTTTGAAAGTTGTTATTTGATTTTTTGAATTTAATATTGGCTATCAGTCCCTTCATTTTGTCTTCAAAAGGTTTCATTTCATCTATTGTCGGAGGTGATCACCATGATTTGAATCCATATGTATTTTTGTCTTCATTCTTTGCATTTGGGTTTAGGAAGAAGAACGCCTTCCATCTCATGTTGCACACAAATTTCTCGGTTTGTTCTATCAGTTTTTTAGTGTAAGTTTGTGGGTTTGAAAATGGTATGTTTTTAGTGGATTGCCTAAAGTTGATTTTCTCCATTTTAGATTTTGTCAGACCACAGTGCTCAACGTGAGGAGCGATTATTATGAACAATATAAAAAAGTCCTTAAAAAATCTGAAGGTGCTCAACCCCTTGGGGAGCAACATCTGTTAAAAAATATTTTTTAAAATGAAGTATTAAAATCTACAAGCTTGTTTCTAGCGTTGCTATCTTCAGGATGTCTTTTGGGGCACGCATAAAAGATCGTTGGCGTGCCCCAAAAGACATCCTGAAGATAGCAACGCTAGAAACAAGCTTGTAGATTTTAATACTTCATTTTTTAAAAATATTTTTTAACAGATGTTGCTCCCCAAGGGGTTGAGCACCTTCAGATTTTTTAAGGACTTTTTTTTATATTGTTCATAATATATATATATATATATATATATATATCTCTCTCTCTCTCTCTCTCTCTCTCTCTCTCTTCTCTCTCTCTCTCTCTCAACAATACGTAGATCCTGGAACAAATTAAAAAAGAAACGATGTGCTGGTTTGTGTGTCTAAGCAGACGTTAGCCTGCGAAGTTCTCGCGGACGCATCAGTTGAGAAGATTATTGGATTGTGGACAGCTGTGAGTGTGGCACGTCAACCGCTGTATGTTGGAGGGAACATTACGTGCCGCAGACCGCTGGATTGGTCTTGGGAGAAAGTCACTTATATAGGGATGTGCAGGAAAGGAAGCGGTGCTAGTCTCGGATTCTGGAATGTAGAGGATGGAGAATCATGTGACCAGAGCTGAGGATTGAATGGGGGTTATGGGTAAAGAAAGACCACGAAGCAAAAGGGAGGCTGGTAAGGGCAGGGGATAAGGTTCCTGTTTTCTCAAGACTGGATGACATGAATCGAGGGGAGACGTCTCAATTACCATCTGCCATGGACTTGGAAACATGCAGGATCATGGGTCTGACTTTCCCATGATCCGCTAACCCTGTCAGAAAACACAGGCGATGATTTAGCGAGGTTAAAGGAGGTGGGGGTGGGACTGGAGGGGGCGGCGGAGGGGGGGGGGGGGGGGAGTAGGGCATGGACGAAAAGCTACCCGGGCACCGGAGTTCCTGCTTTCATCTCTGTCACTGTGGTCTGTGGTGAGAAGTGGATGGTGCTGGTGACTGTGGGGAATCTCAGCTGAGATACCCAGTACCATGAAGGGAGTCATGAGCTACTGGACGTGTGGTCCGAGGATGAACTTCACTGCCAGACATGCCATCCCTCACCAGCATAAGTACTGTCATTGCCTGGAAGCGGAGCGCCACTCTGTGCGACAAAAATGCTGTGGGTGTCTGTCATGTCCACGGTCATGGTTGTGAGTTCTGAACAGAGATTTCTGTTGAATGGCACAATGCTGTCTTCAATGGTGTGAGTTCTGAACAGAGATTTCTGTTGGATGGTACAATGCTGTCTTCAATGATGTGCTCCAGCTGACGCCTATCATTGCTGGGACAATTGATTGAAAGAAGCCGATGAAGCCACAGCCAGATGCGAGTTCGAATTCACCCAGCCAGACGGTGATTTTAGTCAACATGCACAGTATTGGTGTTTGGTTACATATTTCAAACCGATGCATCCAGTGACCAGCTTGGACACAGACCGAAAAAGGGTCCCGAATACGTAAAGTGGAGGGTTGAATGTTAGTAATCGTTTTGGATTATCTACCAAATGTTCGAGTCACCGATTGGAAAGATCAGTCAGGTCAGTGACATCATCTGCCACCTGTATTGGGAAGGTCTTTGGCGTTTGCTTTATCCGACTCTTGTTTGTGCTCGGTCTGAATAGAATGAAAACGTTGGGATAAATCAGCAGAGTCGTTCTTTAATTTAGGGGGAATGTTCGTTCTTCTAAATTCTGTCCATTTTACCATCATCCCTGGGCAAGACTGTGGCAGACTTGAAAGCGATGGTAGTCATGCACATCTGTGGAAACAACGTCTTTCTTTGGAGCTGAGGTCAGATAAGTGAACGCTCCTCCTAAAGAGGCAGCAGCAACATCACGTTTCAGGAACATGCCTAACTTAAAGCACTTGCAGCTGGTGGGCTGGTCAAGGGGGGGGGGGGGGAGGGGTAGGAGGGAGGGGGGAGGGCAAGACAAAGGGTAATTAGGTAGTGTTACAGCCTTCCAGCTTATATCAGCAGTACTTTACATGACTTTATAATTACTGTACAATTACATTAACATTTTTTTTTTAATCACAGGGGGCTGAAACATTCATCGATATTTTTTTCCTCAAATTAAAAAAAAAATCCGACCGAAATGTTCAAGACGTATTTTCACTGAATGGGTTTGCTTTGGTCAGGGAGAAAGTGTGCTATCACGTCTGGCAATATTAATGTTGTAAGCTTTCAACAGTAGAGACTGAAGACTTTACATTGAAATTACTGTGACGTTATATTTTTAAAGGACAGTTTTGAGCCTTCGACATAAAATCCACGCGTTGTTTGGTTAGGTTAAGAAGCATTGAATCAGCCTGTCTAGGTTGTTTATAAGGCAAAGTGTGTGTAGCGTATAGAGAGCGTACTGGAGCGTACCTTACTTCCTAACTGCAGCTTCACCTTCACCAAACATGCTTCCTCTTATCCCAAAATGGAGGGAGTGGAGAAGTCGGGGAAGGAAAATGGAGATGGGGTGGAGGTCTAATAAAAAAAGAGAACGAAAATTCCAATGATCAGTCAGTCAGTCATTCCCCTGACCGCTAGGGTCGTTGGGGGACGTAATGACGCAGCCGTCGTTTCTCTCCAAGCTCTTCTGTTGGAAGCTGTCGTGAGGAGATCTGGCATGGTCATTTTGGTCCAGTCCTTTATATTGTCGGACCAGCTCTTTCTCTGCCGTCCTCGTCTGGGCCCACCTTCAACGGTACCTTTGAGGATGGTTTTGGAGAGGGTGTTGTGATGAATGACGTGGGCAAACCATGCCATCTTCCGTCGTTTTACGGTTGCCAGAAGTGGTTTGTGGGGCCCAACTAGGTTTGTGGCCAGGTTCCACACACGATCATTGGTCTTGTGTTCTTTGTAGGAAATGCGGAGTAGTTTCCTCAGGCACTTGGTCTCAAACGCCTGGATTCTTCTTTCTGTTTCGGCTATCAGTGTCCATGTCTCGCAGCCAATAACAGGATGGAGACCACTAGTGACTGTAGAGCCGGAATTTTGTGTGGAATTTGATGTTGCTCTTCCACACAGTGTTCAGTCTGGCCATCGCTGCTGATGCGGAGTTGATCCTGATTCGGATTTCTGCTGTGCAGGTGCCATCTCTGGACAGGGTTGCTTCCAAGAACCTGAAGCTGGTCACTTCTTCCAGGGGCTCACCATTCATGGTTATGTTGGCAACATAACCCAATGATAGAAACTGGATAGAGGACATTGAGGAAAGACTCTGGATAGATGAATGGACGTGAAAAAAAAACAGAAAGAAATGGAGGAAGCATACACGCTAGAAGCGCACGATTTCAACTGTGCCACTCAGATTTGATCACAGTCCTCTAGACAGGAAGATGACATTCAAGTTCACGAGGTCCATCACTGTTAGTGCCCGGCTTCCACTGAAGAGGCTTCAAGGCTGTCGTCACACACCTCAGCCACACCATGCGACCAGGCCAGCGTTAGCGGGAATCTGTTGGAGGCACTGGACAAGACAGATGGTTAGCACACCCCTAGAATGTTCTGACAGGTGACAGGGGTAAAGAGCAGGGAGGTGGAGAGGCCTGTCACATTCACAAACTCTCACTCATTGTGCCCATAGAATCACACTTGAAGAAGAAAGACGGAATATCCTCTCCTCAAGCACTTCTTTCTGCGGTCCGTCAATTAAAAAATGACTTTCCAGCATGGCTGTGAAATCAGAATTTGAACTTGTAAGGAAGAGACAGAAGAACAAAGAAAAGAGAAATAAAAGATAGCCCCCCCCCCCCCCCCCCCCCCAAAAAAAAAAAAAAAAAAAAAACCCCAAAAAACACACGCCTATATACAGAGTACCCACAGAAGGGTTGCCATACGCCCAAACATTTTCGCTCGACCCCACTTACCTCCCTCCACCACCCTTCCCTCCCTCGTTTTCAATACCAATATTAAAAGCAAACATGACGCTCTCACTCATGTACACATTAAAACTTATGTATAACACAAACGTACCTAAGATATTCTGACAAAAGCATACTCTGAACCTTCACACACACACACACACACACCACACACACACACACACACACACACAACGCCACACACACACACACACAGACCTTTCTTTTTTTCACGAGTTTTATTACAGACTTTCAAAACCATACTAACGTTCAGTTTTGCAGGTTGGTGAAGCTGAAGAAACAATAAGAAATGTGTTGTTTTCACGATGTCCGAGTTACTAAAACTAACACGCAGAGGAAGATCCCAGTTCCCAAGATTATAGGTGACCCATGTGTCCATCTGTATACGTTTGTATGATCTTTCCTAGGGTCATCCATGCATTCTTTTTTCCCCTCTTTCTTCAAGACTGATTACCAGGAATGTTTACAACTACAGGCGCGATAGCGATGGGTGTGGACACTTGCATTCATTTGTTATGGTCATCACTACATTCCTCATTCCCCACACCTAAATACGTTTGATTTGTACTTCTGAAGCTTCTTTAAGCCGTCCTCCTTTTTCCACTTTTTTCATGCGTTTGTGTGTATTTGCATAAGTATACAAGTATTGCTTTTGTCACATAAAAACGGGATGAAAGTGTCAGCACATCAAACATTAGAACAGAAATAAACCCAGTCGCTATGTATCATACTCTAAAACATTGAACTTTGCATTCGAATGTCTATTGGTAAACAGAACACACAGATCTGCATGGTGAGCAAGTATCGACGGAATAGAAGGGGGGGGGGGGAGAGGTTGGGAACAAATAGGTAGATGGAGGCCCCACTTAAAATGGAAGAAAAAAAAAAACCTTGCCACAAAACAGATGTAGCGAAACAGGAGATTTGAGGGAAGAAAAAACAAAACAAAAAAAAAGTATCAGAGTTGTAGGAGTATAACTTACCGCATCAACTGGTGAAAATAAAAGGTGGTCGTCAGAGACCCTTGACGGCCAGTTCCTGTCCACAAGCCCCACAGAACATAAAGACGAAGAAGGAGCACCGGGTCCTGAAACTAACTGATAGCTTTCTGCCCTCACCGAAGGAGAACCTTGCTGTAAACGGGTGACCTTCCCTGGCCTTCCCACCACCGAAGCGACGTGACCCTTTGAATCACACGTTCTCAGAACAAGCACACACACACACACACACAGCCCCCCAACCCTCCCCTCCCCCCGTCACCTCCCTTCTCCCCTCCCCCAACCACCTTGCACAAAACAGTGTGGTGGTACAAACATTGCGCCCTCTCTTCCAACCATACAAAGAAAGTCTCACATACCCCCCCCCCCCCCACACCACACACACAACACAACGTCACGGGTGGATTTGGTCCGTGACAAACGGGTAATGGTATTCGTCTTAATGCATTTCAGCGGCCGCTTTCGCGGTTTCTTTAACCGTTTTCTTCAGCTTTGTTGTTACCCCCTTAGGGCTGATTCATCCACTTTGCTCTGGTGTTTCCTCACCACAGTACATTTCATGTTAATATTTAGAATTTCGAGATTAATTCCATATTTGTTCAATGTGAATGCAAGAGAGACCAAGGCTGCAAAGAATGCCTTGGCACTGGCAATGTGCAAAACCACCTTTAGTTTAGAACACAAATCGGCGAACACAAAAGGATTATAATAATTCCATTCCACATCCTATGATTTGTTTCTTAAACACACTCTAACGCCCATTTCAATGTGAAAAACGTTATTCTTTATAGCAGCCCATACCTGAGAGAATCTTGTCTTGATGGATCTCTCTTCGAAGGGGTTCATTTCAAAACATGTTTGAAGTTATCAGAACTCCTTCCAAATGATATTTCAGAATACGACGTTAGCATAATAGAAGCATTGACATTCGGTGGAAAATCATAAGTGTGATTTCTGTCTGCTCATAAAATACCACTTCAATGACTAGTTAATCAAATGACTGATTGTTTGTTGGTAAAACTTAACCCGTAGAGTGCCTTTAAGCCGTCAGCTGACGCCGCATTAAAAATGCTTTCCCAGTGCCTATGGGCCGTCCACTGACGTCATGCATTTTTCTTGAGAGAAAGATTAAACGTGCCTTCTTGGCCAACCATCTTATTTCGCCCGCAAACCCCACTTTTCACATAATCAAATTTCCTCAGCAAAAAAAATAGCTAAACCCCTACAAAATTAAACAAATCTAATCGCGGGCGAAATAATTTTCTTGCTCTAGAACCTCACATTTAAACTTTCTCTCTGATTAAATCTTCTATCTCAAGCACTACCAACAAATCAGAACAAACAACTGGTTTTCCGTCTTGGTTAGATATTTTTACACACACCGAATTTATATCCTCACCAACTAATTTTTTTAATTGACTGTTTTTGTCAAATGTATATGACTGATAATCGCAAAACCCCACTTCAAGTGATGGCAACACTCTTAGAATCGTAGATGGCTGGCCATTAAACAAATTAGCATCTGTTTTTAATTCACTTAAATGGACATACAGCCTTGGGTTAATTAGAAAATCGGATGCTCTACTACCTGCATACTCGTAAAGGCCACTTTCTAAGTACTTATGGGTGTTAACGATATACGTTTCACCGCTATCATAAAAGCCCAAGATTCTAGCAAGACCTTTAGGAAAAACGTACTCTCGCCTTTCTTCTGGAAAGTGCATAGTAATTATAAGATTTGCCTCATTAATTTTTAACTTAATGCCAAAATTGCTAAATACTTCTTTTAAAGAACAAAAGTTGTAGTAACCATCAGGTATTTTTAACTGCTTTAATAAATTACCTTGCCCGTCCTTAACATTCGCCCAGTTATTCTTAGCTTTTTCAGATATATTAATCCACCTAACTTTAAAACCAACTTCTCTAAGAGCAACCCTACACCTCCCGCCTTTATTGTTAACTGAATACTTTAAAAACACGCGCTGGTTTTGCTTGGTTATATAAAGGAACATCCTTTTTAAATCCTTTTTAAAAAATCTATTTAAAAATGGAACCTTTTAAATATAATGAAAGTGCACTTACGATGTAGGAGGGGTTTATGAGCCCAAATCTTTGGACTTTAGTAACCTAACCATCGCAGTGGATGAATCATATGGCTTTCTAGTCAGGCTTGTAAACCCACTAACTAGATATTTAAATCCTCCAATAAAGAGTGATAGAGTGCCATCAGCATGGTCATCCAGCCCTATGGCTTTTTACCAGAATCAGTTAAATTTTGCCATTTACTGCTCAACTACTGGCTGCGGTGTTTCATATGCAAACCATTTATACCACCCCAATCTCTTAGTAAGGTCAGTATATAACTTTCATGTTTATTATCAGTATAGACGCATACTAACTGAACTACAAATACCCCTCCCCAACGACAACGCGTTTAATCCATTTAACAGCCCAATGGACAAGAATGCATATGAAAGAATCTGCAACGAATTTAACATTAAACCTTCAAATAACTTTAGACAAAAGTTAGACCGCAATCACGGGTTGGGCACATTGTATTTGTGGGGTCAGCGTAGAGAATATAATTTTGACTACTGGCCCGGCCACACCTCTTTTAAGCCAAACTCCCAAGTTAGATTGGGATCAATAGAACAAAAACACCCCAATGCTTGGGCAACATTTATCTTAGATGAAAGTAAAGGCCTAACAATGCCAGGAGTGCAAAGACTTAATGACTCCATACGGGCGTACGTTTGGTGTCTATTAGGAGCGCAAGCACAGACCAAGTCTAGCATAGTGGATCAATCTACAGGCTTTGACGCCAGAAAACAATTTCTAGCCAATTTAGAAGATGCTATTAACTCTGCTGTTGATTTGCCTTCCAGCATACAAAGGTACCAAAACGTTCTTTCACATGCTAGGTCAAAGGTTGACTTTGTTGTGGGCCATGGATTATACATGCTGCCTTCTGACCTTAGACTGCAGATTGGCATGATACAGAATTATAATAATGAAATCCTCATAGCCGGAGACGATCAAAACTTAGGACACAATCAAGGCTTAAACACAAGGCCCGCGCCAGCCATTTTTAAAAAAGTATCTAGCCCAGAACCTGCAGAAAGCGACCCACCGCCACCAGTTATAAGCAGCCCAGAAAGCGACCCACCGCCTGTTGATGTACCTCACCCCGACAGACACACTAGCGAAATGACAGCCCTTGTTGTGTTTTTAACTTTTACTGGATTAGCCATACTTTATTTCACTAAAAATTAAACCAGCAGCCAGCACTCCTAACGTCCACAGATGGTCAGCCATATAACCAGCCACTTTGCCTATGGTAGACAAAACCCAACTAACAACACTGCCTATTATGCCAGGCAGAGCATCAAGCGCTTTGACAGCTAACTTCTTTAATAAGTTTGCTAGATGGTGCAGTTGTTTTCTAATCCAACTTTTGCCGGGCTGAGGCGTTGGAGGAGCAACTGGTCCTGTTGGTGCACTGCCGGTTAATGCATAAACCAGCGTAGAGATAGCAAGCCCAACGGCTGTTAATATACTAACTATTGTAATCCCCTGCTCTCTGAACAGAGTCCTTATTCTTTCTGCTAGCGTAGTATTTTCATAAATCATTTTGTCTATAGTTTCTCTGATTCTGCTTATTTGGGCATCTATTTTTTCTCTGTTAATATACAACGCTGATAACCTGTTTTTTCTTTCTATCCTTAAATTCTGTATTTTCGCCTGTATTCTAGCCTTTTCTTCTAACCCTAAATTGTTATCATCTGCATCGGCCAGTTTATTTCTTCTTCTTTTATCTCTCTCTCTAGTATATTAAATTTTGCCAAACTGTTTTTTAGTTCTTCGTTTATAGTTGTTAAGGTAGACTCAACAGACCTGAGATCGCGCAGTTCAGCTTCAAGATCCCTGTTTCTAGCTTCAAGATCCCCGATTCTAGCTTTAAGAACCCCGTGTTCGCGCTCAGACAATGGAGGATCAACAATTGTTTTTAAAGCTGTTTCTTCTTCAGGACTCAGCTCACCTTCTCTTTGCCTAGGCAATTGAGAACCGCCAATTGTTTCTTCATTTAAACTCGTCTCAATTTCTGCTATTAGATCATCTGCTCTTTGACTTAATTCTTGAAGAGGTATATTTTGTATTTCAGATTGTGTTGGCAGCCTTTGCTTCACGTTCTGTAAAGCACTAACAGCCTTAGACCTTAGAGCAGACTTCCTTGCATCTGCAATATTTAATCGCCTTCTGTTCCGAATAGGAATCTCTCCAAGTGAGCCCAGAGTTAAAAACTCGGAGGGGTCCCGGCTATCAGTAACTTGTTTACGCATTTGTTTATTGCCCTTCATATATTTTATAAACAAATGGCCTTCCTCGTCTCCGCCCCTTCTCCCATCTCAAAATCGTTAAGATCGATCGCGTCTGGCAGCTCCCGCCCTATACTTCTATAGAATAATTCAATTCGTTGTCGCAATAGTTCTTGACGTTGTCTAGGGAGTGAAGAGCCTACTCCTAAAAGTTTTTGACGAGCTCTAAGGAGTACAGAGCCCGCTCCTAAATCTTGAGGCCATCTAGGGAGTAAAGAACTCGCTTCTTCAAGTTCATCCTGCAATGAAGGACTCGGCCCTTCATCTTCATCTCCTTCAATAGGACTAATCGCGTCAAAATCTTCATCATCAGCCATATTTATATATTTATTATTTTTTGTTTTATAAAAAATGAACCCATACGGCTGCGACCTTGATCCATTCAGAAAAGCGAAGGAACCCCACGGCATAAAAGGCATAAGACAGACTGTGCGCGTTGTAAATAATCCATCAACAATTGAGCCCAATGAAATGTTAACAGTAAGATTTAGTGATCTCGGGGCTGACGATGTTATAATGCCAGGCACTGCCAGGCTGTCATTCAAAATAGATATTGAGTCGGCGGATCCTAATGCTACTGTCGTTGCTAACCTGGGCAGGGCCATCATTAAAAATATGGTAATTAAACTGGAAGGTAGAGAAGTCTTCTCACTGAGTAGCGCAGACATTTTTAATCTCTATTCTGATCTGTGGCTACCCAGAACAGAAAGGAAAGACAAAATCTTTCAGGGGATCCAGAGCCCAAACGGTCTTAAGCACAGGCTTAATGCTGCAGATGCAAAGGAAGACGAGGGAGACCAGGCAATAGCGCGAGCATTTAAAAACAGATTTTGCATCCCTCTAGATTTTGAACTGTTAAAAACGCATCAACCATATTACCAAGGCGCACTAAGAGACAAACTTACTTACGAACTGACATTCAATGACAGCGGGTCTGTTATTTTATCAGATGACCCTCAAGCCAGATACACCGTCAGTAACATCTCTCTTAATTTTGATGTTGTTACTAACCCTGAACTGGCTAGAATAATCTTAAATCAGTATAAAAGTAGGGCGGTTGTTTACTTTGAAAGAGTTTTACACCACAGTCTAGCGATTAAAAACAAGCAAGACACCGTCTGGGAAATAGCTATAAGCAATTCTTTAAGGTCCCTAAAGGGGGTTCTCTTGCTATTTACTGAACCCTCAGCTCCTTTTCAGAGAGAATCTGAGGTGTTTTACAACCCAAAAATTGAGCAACTGTCTTGCACAGTAGATGGCAAGCCTTTTCAGTTGTATTCAGCTGGACTTTTACCTGACCAACACTTTGATGAAATAAGAAAATTGTTTGCTGGAGGCAGACAGACAAGCCCCACAGCCGATCATGTGTGTAAAAACCTTCACCTTCACGATGTAAGACTCGAAGATTATCTAACAGACAAATATGGACTATGGCTGGATTTTAGATCCACGTATGACAACAGACTCTACGGGAGTGGAAGAAGGGTAGGGTCAGATGGCATACTCATACAGATTAATAAGGAAGAGGAGGAGAATGGCCAGATACAAATGCACGTTTTTGTGGTTTATGACGCCCAGCTGAACATTGAAGAAAATAGACTGAAAGAAATAGCCTATTAAAACAGATGATAGTTTGAACTTTTTACCAAAAGGCCCGCACTGCTCGCTTATTTGTGGGATTACTGGGTGTGGGAAAACTGTCTTCATGCTTGATTTGTTACAAACAGTCTACAGGTTTCATTACGAGTACATTGTTATATTCTGCACAACCATTAAGCACAACAAGTCTTACAAAGAAAGGCAGTTTGTTTGGACAGACGAGAATATATTTTTAGTTGATCCTACTGACAAGCTAAGCGACTGTTTAGAACATTACTATAAGCTATTTGAGGGAACCGAAACGCTGTTTATTATTGATGACTGTTCAGCCGAACAAGACATTGTTAAAAAAAAGAAGGACTCTGTCTAAGCTAGCCTTTAGCGGAAGACACGCATTAGTTTCTGTTTGGCTCTTGACTCAAAAATACAATGCTGTCTTAAAAGACTTTAGATCGCAGTTAAAATCAGTCATCTTATTCTATACTAAGGACAGGGATAGTTTTGAAGAATGTTTAAGTGAAAATTATATAAATCAGGGACAAGGATGAACTAAAAAAAATAAAAGAGCAGCTAGAAAAATCTAAGCACGCTAAACTATGCTTACGGACTGACCCACCAGTTCAATACGTTTGCTTATTATAGATTGTTTACTATAGATTGTTTATTATAGATTATTTATTACAGATTGTTTACTATAGATTGTTTATAATAAATTGTTTATATTAAAAAGAATGTCCCGAGGGCCAGAATCAAAAGCAGAGTTAGCTCCTAAATGCGCTGCAGTAGAGATAAAAGATCTAGCAGACACAACTGACTTTGATCTAATAGGAGTGACAGGGAATGTTTATGGATTTGAGTATACCGACGATGGCGTTTACAAACGAATAGAAATTGAAGATAAAAAACGGCAGCAATATCCTGCCCTGGAAGAGATAAGAAATCTAAGGGCAAACGATTTTGGCAAACACGAATACAAACTTCATAAACGAGAGAATGCCTGGGCGTTGCTTCCTGACATTAACTGGCATTTAAAGTTTGAACTACGAAGCCCCTATGTATACTTTGATAAGAAATACAATTTTAGAAAAGCTTTGAATGAAGGACGCCTTCTTGCTAGCCTAGTCCCAGGAACACAGCAGAAAAAGCAGATTGAAATAACTAAGCAGGGCTCTGAATATATGCTGCGGAGAAAGAAGTCCTTAGCTGAAGTGGGGGGCGACACCGTCGGCTTAGAATTTAACCCAAAACTAGAATCACTGCCTAGAAAAATGACGATGCTTTTTCGCTTATTTATTACTCCAAGGGGGGCTGATCCTAGTTTGCCAGAGCACACGTTAATCAGAGGCGTACAAATAAAGTCTGAAAACTTGGGCGGGCCTCTTAGGCTTGTTATTGTTATTACTAAAAACGAGGATGAAATAAACACTTCTGTATCTTCTGACAAAGTTACTGTGATGGTTGACAAAGACAAACTAACAGTACTCGATTTTATTTTTATTAAGTATGTTGATTTTATTGCGTTTTACTCTGTTGATGAAGTGCTGCCAGAAGGGTTAATAAGAAGATATGTACAAGATTAAAAAATAATCTTAATTAAAAATGGAAGACGGCCAGCAGTTTAGATTAAAGCACATGACTGAGCTTGAAGAAGAAATAGAAAGTGACTTAAATAAGTATAGGGTTACTAGAAAGAAATATGCTAAAGCTTTAAATGTCCTTTCTTATATAATCACCGGCTCATCAGTTATAGCCAGCTTAAGACCGGGTCTAGTGTTGCTCTTTTAGCTACTGGAGTTGGGACACCGAATATCCATAGCTTTTGTTAGTGTTGGTGTAGGACTGGGCGCCGTGTCCACGATTGTAAGTGCGGTTTTAAAGAAGCTAACGCCCAAATTACAAAAGCACACCGCCATTGTAGCCCTAGCAACAGCAAAACTTCATTCATTAAGGCTGATTATCAGCAATACATTACTGGATGGAAAAGTAACAGATGAAGAAATTAAACGAGCCATGGCTGACGGCGATAATTACAGACGCCAAAAGATCGATCTTCAAAAGAAATGGAGAAAGACTTTTACTTCACAACAGGTAGACGCTGAAGCAATCAGAAAGAACATTGCAAAGCAGAACCTTGCAAACGATCAACTAAACCCAAAATAGGTTAAAAACGAGCCTGATTTAATTATTTGCATTACTTATATATTCGACCTTAAAAATGACGACCAAAGTAGTTACAGAGCTTAAAAATATATGCTGCGCCTTAGAGTTAATGATGGAGCGGGAGGCTAATGAAGAAGAGTTAAGATACGTGTTTGGCGAATTAATTACGGATCTTTTTGAGCACACAGATATTCGCGAAAGTGTAACCAACATAATCAGTAAAATGCCAGATTCTTGGCCCAACCCAGTTATAAAGTGTATTGCAATTTTAGTTAATATTATGGCTCCTGATGACGTTGAATTGTCTATTTTTACTAACTCTGAAGGAGCAGCTATTCAATTTAACTAAATTTTAGTATTTATTTTTTTGTATTACCTCAAATTAGTAAATATTAGCTAAATTTTAGTATTTATTTTTTTGTATTACCTATATATTGGCCTTAAAAAATGACGGCCACAAAGGCGTTGGATGCTAAACCAGTGGGCAATATGTTCAGTGAACTAGCCATGGACATCATTAACCCCTCAAGCGTTCAGGAAAGCGTAACACATGCTATCTCTAAAATCCCAGAGTCTCTTCAATTTAACCCGCCAGTAAAAGTGTTGTTGGCCATTCAGATTGAATATATAACCCCCGATGATAATAGTATACTAGTCTGGGTTTCAACTAGACAGAAAGAAGTAATGAGTTATTACGACTTTAATTCTGACTGGGCCGATTACATGCTTACACAGTTTAACCATGCAAGCGAAGAAGCGAAATTGCGCGGCTCCGGCTGGTCTGAAGGAACAGTCCTTGAAATCAGACTAAGACAAGCCAAATACTCTCCTATAGTCGGCAATTCTTACATCCCTCTCCTAAGAGAGTTAGAGTTAAAACGAGCAGTCTTAAACATACATAATTCTGACAACTTGTGTTTTATGTGGTGCGTTTTGGCGCATTTACATCACGTTAAAAATCATGCAAACAGAGTTTCCAATTATAGGCAGTATATAAATGAGCTGAACTTAAATAACATAACCTTTCCAGTGAGCGTAGAAAGTATCGACCAGTTTGAAGAACAAAACAAACCAATAACTGTAAGCGTATACACATGGAATTCAGTAGACAATCTGGCCCCTCTAAGGATTTCTCCCAACGCCCCTACTTTAGGCGATCCACTTGACAATCATGTAGACTTGATTCTGTTTACGGACGGTTCCAAGAGCCACTATGTATTAATCAGATCAATTAGCAGACTTCTGGCTTATACTACAATGAACAAATTTAAACAAGAGCTTTGTAGAAGGTGTTTGGTCAGAATCCCATCTATAGAGGCAGCTGCTGAACATAAGAAACATTGTAAAAGTTTTGTAGACTGTAAAATCAAACTTCTTACACCCAAACCAGGGTCTAAGGTTGGTTTTAAGAATGTACACAAACTGCAGATGAGACCATACGTAGTCTATGCTGACTTTGAAGCGATTTTGCCACAGTACTACGGCCCTCAGCAAGACCAAAAAACAACCTTATTAACCCACCATCAGATCTGTTCTTATGCTTTCGTCGTTGTTAGGTCAGATGGCGGACACACAGAACCAGAGATTTACAGAGGCCCCAACGCGACCGATCGATTTTTGGAGCAGATGAAACACCTTCGCAATCAATTCTCCAATCAGCTGAACCTTTCAGACATTAAGATGACCCCCGTAAGACCAAAGGCGCTATGAATCAGCTACACACTGCTGGATATGCGGCTCAAGGCTAACTCCTAATAGTAAAGACGCGACAGTGAGAGACCACGATCACATTACTGGAAAATTCAGAGGGGCGGCGCACAACAGCTGCAATCTTCAGTTAAAGGTTGACCCCAAAAAATGGAAACTGCCAATCTTCTTTCATAACTTACGAGGCTACGATTCGCACTTTATCATGCAAGCAATAACTTCTGAATGTAAGAGGGTTAGCTGTATTGCACAATCATCAGAAAAAGTACATGACCTTTACTGTAGACTGTTTATCCTTCTATGACTCTGCCCAGCATCTGATGAGCAGCTTAGATAAATTATCAGGATCTCTACAAGACTGTCCAATCACTAAACAATATTTCGACCCATCTTTAGTCCGTAAAGGCGTCTATCCTTATGAATACATGGACTCGTGGGAGAGGTTTGATGAGCAAGCGCTGCCACACAAAGACGACTTTTACAGCCGGCTTAGAGGCGGAGGCATATCTGACGCCGACTATGAATACGCGCAGAAAGCCTGGACAGAATTGCACTGCAAAACGATGGGCGACTATCACGATCAATACTTGATGGCCGACGTGTGTTTATTAGCTGTCGTCTTTCAGAATTACAGAGCTACTTGCATGAAACATTACGGCCTAGATTCATCACAGTACATCTCTGCCCCGGGCCTTTCTTGGGACGCATTCTTGAAGTCTACAAACATTGAGATTGACTTAATCTCGGATCTGGATACACTTCAGATGATTGAAGATGGGCTGAGAGGGGGCATTAGCATGGCCTGTCATCCTTACCGCAGAGCCAACAACAAGTATTTAGACGACTATGACCCCACTAAACCATCCAACTATCTAATGTACTTAGATGCCAACAATCTGTATGGGTGGGCCATGAGTCAGGCACTGCCATTAAGAAACTTTAAAATGATAAGCGGGCCTCATGAGGTTGATCGGGTGGTAGGACTATTGTCACAGCTTACACCCGATAATCCAATAGGATTAATCTTAGAAGTAGTCTTAGATTATCCTAAAGAATTGTACGGCCCCCATAATGATTTCCCCTTAGCCGCAGAAAGATTAAAGATGAGTCCCACAGAACCGCCCAAACTCGTGCCTAACCTCTTTAACAAAACTAAATATGTCTGTCATTACAGGCTGTTACAATTTTACTTAAGACACGGACTGAAACTTACTGCCGTTCACAGAATAATTACGTTTGACCAAGAGCCTTTCATGAGACCATACATCATGAAGAACACCGATCTTAGAACTGCGGCCACGGATGCATCAGAAAAAGACTTCTTTAAGTTGATGAACAACAGCTGTTTTGGCAAGACGATGGAGAACGTACACAATCGTAAAGATGTAAGATTAGTTACAAAAGAAAAACAAGCAATTAAGCTGGTCTCTAAACCTAACTACAGACTTTAGAAGATTTAGCGACAGTCTGGTTGGCATTATGATGAAGAAACAGAATGTGAAGTTGGACAAGCCGGTGTTTATCGGGTTTGCCGTGCTAGAGCTGTCAAAGTTATTAATGCTTGAATTTCTATACGACTACTTTAAGCCGCTGTACCCAGAATCAAATGTCCTTTACACAGACACTGATAGTTTTATTATGGACATCCCAACTGAAGACTTTTACAAAGACATGGAAATAGAAGTGGCCAAAGGGGCTGATGGGTGGTACGACACATGCGACTACCCAAAAGATTCGCCTTTACATTCAACCGTGAACAAGAAAGTGATTGGAAAGATGAAGGATGAACTTAATGGGACGATTATACTAGAATATGTTGGCTTACGGGCAAAGATGTATAGTATTGCTACGCAGACTTCTGTAATGAAGAAAGCTAAGGGTATAGGTAAAGAAGTTGTCAAAAAAAAAAAGTCACGACGACTACAAGCAGGCTCTCTTTGAGCGCAAAGTATTTTATCACACAGACGTTAATCTGCGCTCTACTCTTCATCAAGTAAACACAACTGCTGTTAATAAGAAGTCGCTAGACTCTACCAATAGCAAGCGAACTTACATCAATCCCGAGCTTTCATGCGCTATAGGCCCCCCCGGAGAGCCAACTTGGCTGACTTAAATTAAGATCTTAACTAGTACTTAACTAGTACTTAACTAGTACTTAACTTAAGATCTTAACTAGTACTTAACTAGTACTTAACATGACTTGCACTTTACTTGCACTTAACTTGCACTTAACTTGTTATAACTGACTTAACCAGTACTTTGCCTGTACTTAACCAGTACTTAACAACACATTTAAAAAACTAATTTATTAAAAATGGGTCTACAGCAGGAGGTTGTACTTTTTTTGCAGAAGCTGGTTCTTTTACTGTTTTTGTGGGGGTTTGTAACTTTGTTGCTAAGTATGGCTTTAGGCGCTTGTATGCTAAAAGCCCTCCACCAACAACAATACTCCCCAGTACATAATAATACATCTTATAGTTTGATTGTGTTGTTGTTGGCGGCGGTGGCGGTGCTGGTGCTGATGTTGTATTACTATCTAATAATTTTTGTTTTGCTGCTTGGTTTGCTTTTTGCAGTCTGTTCCATTCAGCTAGTTTACGACCGGCCTCAACACGGCCAGCACTTTTAGCTTTAGTAACACTACTCACTTGCGGGACACTCACTTGCGGATTCGCTTGTGGGGCACTCGCCTGTAAATTCACTTGTGGGGCACTCGCCTGTGGAGTCTTCTCCTGCTCGCTCATTTTTTTTAGTCTGATTAAAATTAATATGATTGAAATTAATATGATTGAAAGTAATTAATCCCATGATAAATGGACATAGCAACGTCCCAAATCTATAATACATGTCACATGCAAGAGATTCTAGGGACTTGGTTAAAACCGGATCTTGTGTTAAGTCATATTTTAAATCTTCTTCTGAATCAATCGGTGCTATCTTACCTACTAACTTAGCATATAAACTAATCATTGTCTGCCCCACCGATCTAACCATTTTGACCCCAACTGTGCTTCATACCTAGCGTAATACTTCTCAACGTCTGATGTAGACAATTGCTGAATCTGTTCGATACTTAGTTCAACCCTAAATACTGCCTGGTTTTCCCACATGCAGCCAGAGAGTATAATCTTTCTTTATGACAGAGGTTTGGGTCTGCCGCCTCCTCACACTTTAATAGCTCATCGCAATCCATTTTTTAAAGCCCTTTTTAAAAGCAATAAAAAAATAAAACCATGAGTTTAACGCTGGTTAATTATGCAGTGCCCATTGTCGGTGTTATAGTTTATTCAACCCTAGCAAAATGTTTGTTAAGAATAAAACCGCCCAACATGGGAAAGATAGAAGATTCGCCGAAACTAGTTACAACCTTATTTTTAGCTCTGGCAACAAAAGATTATCTGATTAAAAAGCACATAGACAGTCTTTCATATTATGATTATTTTAATTATTTTTTTAGTTAATAAAAAACATGAGCGAAAAAAAGATTATTAATACGATTTACCACTCTGCTGTAATCAGCAGTCTTAGTATAGGATATAGCATGTTAGCAAAAAACATGTTTAAAATGAGGCCTGCCGATCTAGGAAGGTTAGACATTGAGGATGTTGTTAAGGTTATAGCTGTAATAACGGCGGGGATTGCCTCAAAAGACTTTCTTGTTGCACAGGGGATTATCCCAGAAAACATCAATGCATAGAAAGATTAATGCATAGAAAGATTAATGCATAGAAAGATTGATTTATAAAAGATTCATTCTAAAAAAATATTGATTTATAAAAAAGATTCATTCATTTATAAAAAGATGTCCGGATTAGTTCTGATGGTGGGAGGAGCTATTGTTAATGCGTTGGCTTTTTCTGGCAGCAATTATATGTTTAGTAAATTGCGGTCTGATGAAGAGAGAGAACGCCATAACAAAGCAATGGAAGATTTAGCTAAGGCAAGAGACGCTTACGAGAAAAGGAGGATTGCTCACTTAGACTTTATTAATAAAAAGTTAAGAGAGCAGGGACATGCAGAGCACACATTTACAGACGTTGATGACGCAATGAATGAATATTACTTAGTGACAGGAAAGAAGTTTCTAACATCGTCACCGCCAGAGCTGTCTGACTTTTATGAACCATCTGAGGATCAGAAAATGGTAGAAATAGGCTTTATTATAGGTGCTATGGGAGCAATCTTTCTTCTTGCATATTCAATCTAAAAAACATTGTTAAAAATGTATAAAAAACAGTCCCTTCTTATGGACGATACAAAGTACAAAATATATTATTCACCTGGAGGGTATTGGAAAGGAAAGGCTGCTATTGATAAACTGAGTAAAGCCGCTAGGGTGTCTGAATCAGAAGCGAAAGACTGGCTTTCAAAACAAGCGATCTGGCAAATATATCTACCTGCCCCAAAAAGAATAATAAGACCTCGATTTGTTAACTCAGTTCCTAATGACACCCACCAGATGGACTTGTTGTATCTTCCACATGACAAAGTTAGAAGAAAAAAGTTTAAGTATGCTCTAACTGTTGTTGACATGGCTTCAAGGTATAAAGACGCTGAGCCTTTAACGGATAAAAGCTCAACTGCTGTGGCTGTGGCTTTACAACAAATATACATGCGAGGCCCATTAAAGTATCCTAGATTGATCCAGGTTGATGATGGGAAAGAGTTTAAAGGAGCTGTAAACCAACTGTTTTTAAGACATCGGGTTACAGTTAAGAGAGGGATCCCAGGCAACCATCGCTCCCAGGCTCTAGTAGAAAACTTTAATAAGAATCTAGCTGAGCGTCTGTTTACCTATCAATATCACAGAGACCTTATGGACAAAACACGCAACACAGAATGGGTCAGAAGGTTGCCGGCAGTCTTACGCGCCATGAACAATGAATAATTTAAAGCAACGGGCCTTAAGCCGGTGAACGCGATCAAATTTTAAAAAATAAGTATTACTGAAGACATCCAAGGTAATCAAAAACTCTTGCCTTTTGGACTAAAAGTAAGATACTTGTATGCGCCTGGAGAAGCAGAAGGCGATGTTAGAATTAGAGCCACAGACCCTATATGGAGCGTAGATGTATATGAAGTTGAAAGAATTATGAAAACAGCCCCTCCCGTGTATTATT